>CM031086.1:3914696-4030526 GCA_018257905.1 Gillenia trifoliata | reverse complement strand
CAAAAGTCTTTGTGAGTGGGCCACTTTCCCTATACTATTTAAATGTGTTTTATTTGGGAAATTACATTGGTAAATTGCCTACTATATTAAATGATGTTGATTGGGTATTTTATTCACATTATTGGTATACTTGTTATAGTATTTTATCACTCGGTCACTAGCTTGACTCGACGTATTTCGTTAGGCCTCGTAAATTGGTTTACTTTGCCTATACCTTAATTTTAGTATTTATACCGTATCTTAGTGAACTTTATACTATTTTCATACTAGGCTTGCTAGTATCGAACCGGCCCTATTTTAGGGGGTTTTAGGAATTAAATAGTTTATCGCCTACTTGTAATTTGGGTTCGTATACCTATTTGGCGGGCCTTGGGCCATATTTTGGTGAACCTTGGAATTGGTAAACTTCTACCGTATTTTGGGTTCACCTAATCTACCATTAAGTTCGTATTTCTATACCTTCGTACCCTTGTGGTATATCCTTGGTATTTCACGTATTTAGGGTTTATGCTTGGTATTTCGGGTACGGCCCCGAGAATACCCTAACTTATGACTAGTTTGAGGGCATCCCTAAAAAGGGAGTTTACCCCACTTTGTTTTTTCAAAAATATTTCCGTGGTATGTTTTCATACGCTCAACTAGGTTGCTTACACGATGTTAGTTGTACCGTCCGGAGCCAGGACCAGCTTCACGTGATTTTTCACACGCACCGATACGCTCGCTATGGATCCATAGCAGGTGCCAGCCTGTTCTAGGTCGCTTGGGCGACTCGAACTCGTTGTGATGCACATAAGCGCCAGCTTCACGTGATTGTGTACATGAGCGTACTGTTATTTATACACCCAGCCTGTTCATGACATAATATATCTGTATGAACTCGTGTGTTTGCTATACCTAAACGAGCGGTTTATCTTATAGTTTTGTGTTGTGATTTTATCACTGATTTTCACTGATACTACGGAAGCTTTTAGTTGATTTACGGGTTTCCCGTATAATCTTATCTTACGAACTTTCGAGTAAAGCATTTTTGTGCCAAACGGTGGCTTTCTGCCCGTTTCGGATGGTAAGTATATTTCCGTACTTACCTTGTTTTCCTACCTACTATTATGGTACATTTTCTGAAACGATTTTTCAACCAATTACTTGATTTTGACGGCGAGGGGTTACTACCTTCAAAAAGGAAAGGTTTTTACAAAATAACTATTATTGGCCCACTCACCCTTCTGTTTTTGCGCCCCTCCAGGTTTAGTGGCTGGAGCTGTCGACGTTCGAGGCGGTGGTATGACGAAGGTTTTAATTTCTTGGTATTGTAATTACCTTGTATTTCGTACTTTGTACAACTTGATATTGTATTAAATTCTTCCGCCCGTACATTTGTGTACATGTTGATCTTAATTTGTTCAATTTATTCAATTATTTCTTACTTCATTCATTTTGGCTTTCGTCACCCTACGTGGTGTCGACCAGCACATCCGACTTTTGGGTGTCCACGTGTACATTCGGGTCGGGATGTGTCAAGAAGCATTTTGCAATGGAAACTGAAGCTTAATTAAACTCTTATGAAATTCAGTTTGGTGAGTGGGACGAGAGATATTGTCTTGGTCAATAATTCAGTGGACCACACACGTTTAAACATAAAGAGAATTGGTGCTCGTTCTTTGTTTTGTGAGTGGAAAACAAGTAAAGGGAAATGGATGGGTGGGTGAGTAAGAGCAAGTCCCCCTGCCAATTGCTGGGGGGCTGTGGATCCAATTGCTTGGGGGGGGGGGGGGGGGGGGGGGGTGGAGCTTGTTTGGGCTGGAGAAGGAAAATTGACTGGGTGGGTGTAGAGCTCGGGCTCTAGCCCATTGGAAAATTGACAGCCCAAGCTACCGAGGTGGCTGACGTCAGCCACGCGTTTTAAAAAATTTTGCGTTAGGCGTGTGAGGAGCATTGCCAACAGGCCTACAGCAGTGGGGCCCGCTGTCAGCCACTCAGAATCCGAACGTTGGGGGAAGCCACGTGGCTTCCTCTGGACCGTGCGATCTCAACGACTCTTTAATTTGAGCCGTTGCATCTGCAACGGTAATAAAATAAAATAAAAAAAGATTTAATCTCAATCGTTGGATCTTAGATCAACGGTTGACATTAATTCCTTTAAAAATTAAAAAAATATATATTTTAAAATTCAAAAAAGTTACCATTGTGACACGTGGCACAATCTGGACGTTGAAATTTAATTTTTTTTTAAATCCAACGGCAGAGATTAATTAAGGGAATAAAAAATTGTAAAAATCTGTAAAAATCGGGAAAAAAATTTTAAAAAATTTGTAATTTTTTTTTTTGTTTTACTTTTTTATAAATACCTTTGCAATTTCATCTACCTTAGACCACAATTTCATATTTTCTCAACATCTTTCAAGCTTTCACCTGTCTTTCTCTCAAAGTTTCAATCCATTTTTTTTTCAAAAAAAAATGACAACTGGTGCAGGTACAAGCTGAACGCTTCTTAAAGATGTTGTGTTGTGTGCTAGCTAGGTTTAAATCACTCATGATTCAATTTTGGGGAATGAGATGCAGTTGCGAGAAATGTGGAGTCTTATTCATTCCGCATATATTGAGAAAATGGGTGGGTAAAGAACAAAGATTCATTGTCCAGTCGTTGGAAACTACTTAACCAATTGTTTAGTACGTGGAGAGACACCTTGACACGAGCTAGTTAACCAATTCATTGGAAATCTTTAGGTTGTTGATAATGCCATGTGGCATGCTGTCATTCGTTAAAAATCCGGTGGAAATCTTACTCGAAATGTGTAATCGGGTTGTGACACGTGGCATGCCGCCATTCGTTAAAAATCTGGTGAAAATCTTTACTCGAAATGTGTAATCGGGTTGTGACACGTGTCATGCCATCATTCGTTAAAGATCAGAATATTTTATAAATAAATAAAAAATACAAATATTTTATTGTTATTGATTTTTCGGATAATGACACGTGGTGCAACAAGAACAATTAAAAATCTAATCCGAAATTACAAATAAAAATTATTATGTATTATTTAATGAGTATAAATAATACTAATATTTAATTGTCAATTGTCAGGGCAATTTAATTGTAGGGGTGAAGATGAAAAAAGTAATTGACAAGAGAATACACTGTTCATTAGGGCAATTATTGTTCATTGGGGTGGATTGAATAGTGATTGCCTGGGAGAAAGTGGATAGGGGTGGAGTTGCTCTAAAAGGTTTATTCTTTCTACTTTGTATAAAGTAATAGTTGTACATAATAGGTGCACATTTTTTTAAACAATACACTATTTACAAACTAGTTTTTCTTATTTTAGAGTACTAGCTGCAAGATACTGTTTAATTAAAAACTGAAATCTAAATAGTTATTAAACAGATTCGAAGTTTCTCTCCTAATACAAATTTCATAAAAGTAAAAGGTAAAAATGTGTTGTGGAATGAGTAAAAGATTTTTTCTTTTACATTGCATAAAGTAATCATCATATGACTAGTGGAATAGATGATTGTCATGTGTTCTAAATAATTGTACAATCGGTGCAATGAACAATTAGGATTTTTTCAAACAATACACTATTTATTCAATTGATATTTGTCACAGTGTGCCACAAATTTATGACTTACAAGCGAGTTTCTCTTGTTCTAGAATAGGTGCATGATATTGTTTAATTAAAATTTCAAATTCAAATAGTTATCAAACGGACTCTAAGTTTCTCTCCTAATGAAAATTTTAAAAAAGTAAAAGGTAAAAATGTGTCGGTCGGATGAGTAAAAGATTTTTACCTTATATCCCTACTAATATAATTTCCATTCCAAATGGACAAATATTCTTTTATTTCGATTTATTCAATTCTCTAATCAAACTTCTACTTTACATAAAGTAATCTATTTTGAATAAAGTAATTATACTTTGCATAAAGTAATCATTGTATGGCCGACAAAATAAATGATTATCATGTGTTGTAACAATACACATACGTTCAATTGATATTTATTACGTGGTGTCACATTTTACAAAAAATTTACTAATTGTTATGGAGTGAACCATAAGTTTCTCTCCTTATCGAAGTAAATTTTTTTAAATAGTTCGGATCAGCTTCTAGGTGAATAAGACGTTCACAAGCTGTGACCACAGGCACAATGTTCGGATAACAATATTAATCCCTTATTTAAAGATGGCTACGGATAAAACGTTGTTACATTACTTGAAATGACTTATTGTCATTTTTACTTTGCATAAATAAATAATTGTATATAATCTGTGCAATAGGCGATTGTCATTTTTTCAAACAATATACTATTTTTTCGATTGATATTTGTTACGGGGTGTCATCAATTTATAACTTACAAGCTAGTTTCTCTTATTCTAGAGTAAGTGCAAGATACCGTTTAATTAAAAACTAAATTCCAAATAGTTATCAAATGGATCATAAGTTTTTCTCCTAATGAAAATTTCAGAAAAGTAGAAGGTTAAATGTGTCGGTGGGATGAGTAAATGGTTTTTTCTTCTACTTTGAATAAAGTAATCATCGTATGACCGGTGGAATAGATGATTGTCATGTGTTCTAAATAATTGTACAATTGGTGCAATAGACGATTGTCATGTTTTCAAACAATACACTATTTATTCAATTGATATTTGTCACGTGGTGCGAGTTTCTCTCTAGTAGAATTAGTGCATAATACCATTTAATTAAAAACTCAAATCCAAACAGTTACCAAACAAACCCTAAGTTTCTCTCCTAATGAAATTTTAGAAAAGTAGAAGGTAAAAATGTGTCGGTGGGATGAGTAAAAGGTTTTTACCTTAAATTCCTATTAATATAATTTCCATAACAAATGTACAAATATGCTTATATGCCGATTTATTCAATTCTCAAATCAGACTTCTACTTTACATAAAGTAATCTATTTTGAATAAAGTAATTGTCGTATGACCAATGAAATAAATGATTATCATGTGTTCTAACAATACACATACATTCAATTGATATTTGTTATGTGGTGTCATCTTTTACAAGAGATTTACTAATCGTTCTGGAGTGGACCATAAATTTCTCCTTATTGAGGAGTAAATTTTTTTGAATAGTGCTGTCTCTAGATGTTTGATTCCACATAAATCTGTTATTGTTCCATCACAAATACATTAAGTAACAATTTGTTACTCAGATTCAAACAAAAATCTCATTTTATATACATCAATTTACATGGGAGTAAACATGCCACAACTTCGGCATTTTAAAGTTAAGGCAGACAACAGACACCTTACTAACTCCGCTGTTGTAAATTTTGCCGGTCGATACTTCTAACCATCCAATTTCTGGCCTTCCAATCCATCGATGATCGGGTCGACTCAACTACTATATAAAAACCTGGCATTAAATATGAAAATGCAGAATGTGGTAAGAGCCGTATCTCCGACTTTGTAATTTGTTCATTTTGGTATATATGGAAAACACTGGACATCTGACAAAACTTTTCCGGGATGAAGTTCACTTAAAGTCCCGTTTTTCCCAGTTTGCATGAAACTCCTACTAATTAGGGTTTGTACTGCTATTTGCAATAATGTACATGATCACACTACCATAGTTCAGAGTTGTTACCAAGAAAATTTCTAACATACAACGGCCTGCTCCAACCATCCTCCATCAAAATTAGGTTAAGGCGTATCATCAACTTTTCCGCAACATCATCCTCTAGTACGGTTAAAAAATCCGATGGTCGCCTCCGTAGGGGACGACCCTGCAGAATTCAAATAAAGATGTTTTATTAGATTGTCTATCAAAGTCGCATGTCATCGTACATATAGAAAACTTGCCTTTTTGTCCAGATACATTAGATATTCAAGTGATTGTTCATAAAATTCACAATGGTAGAGAACAATGTTGTAATCTCTTAATTCCTTCGGATCAGCTTCTAGAAGAATAAGACGTTCACAAGCTGTGACAAAAGGCACAATGTTCAGATAACAATATTAATGCTTTATTTAAAGATAGCTACGGATAAAACGTTGTTACATTACTTGAAATGCCTTATTGGTATGGACCCTGTCCTCCAAAAATGCAACTACAATTATCCTAAAAACATTCCAGGTGACAACTCAATTTATGTTGCCGTCAGTTCAACAGCTTCAAGAAACATAATCTATTGAATTTGACATTACCTTCTTCACACTGGGATTAAATGAGCTTCAATAAATACGTAAAAGATAAGGCACGCCTCATGTCCCCAAAATGTAGTCTGCATTGACAGCCTTAACAGATGCAAGCTGAAAGCCACTGGAAAATACAAAGTATCCTTACATAAATGCACTTATTTTAGATTAGTTTAAGCAGAAACTACATTCATTTCGAACGAAGTACCTGTCTTCAGTTATGTTTGATCTATCCATAAAGTTAGCAGCACACGCTGCCCTCAAGAACAAAGTCCCTGGCTGATCATGCTGAAATGGCTAGAAATCCCCATAGGCGAAGCATTTTCAAAATTTCTGAGTATATGAGCGAAAGCATTGCAGGTGATCCTGAACGATGTGTGAAAACCTGTTTGCAACGTCTACATTAAACTCCTGAAAACAATGCCCATATTGCAGTGTTCTCACAGAACAACCTTGAAATAACATATATGTAAGGCAGACCTCCACACTCAGCAGAGATATAGAGCTCGTGGTTCAGAGTGATGCCTTGCATTGGTCCTTCGGAAACCCTGAATAAAAGGACAAAGAGAGAGAAAAAATTCAGTGAAAGCAAAGACTTTTGCAGCAAGGGGAAAAGCCGAGGAGATACACAGATTCTGATTTATTTTAAAAAAAGTGATGCGCGTTTTTCTGCTGCAAAGTAATTGTTTGTTTCCCAATATGAAATTTATCCAAGTTTTCTCCCTGCCAGATTCCTTCAACATTATAAGTTTGGCAGTCTTGCAACATGAAGGTTCCTACCAAGCTTAAATTTAGTTAAAAACCAAACGAATCACACTGTAGTTTTTAAGTTCAACTACAAAGGAATTCTAATCCCACTTTCTGCAAACAAATACTCTCTCATGAAACATACCTTATTTACGTACAAATAGTTTTCCAAACTCTCCAACAGTTTCTTAGGCGAGGATCTAAAATGAAGAGTTGTAGTGAGAACAGTAGTCCATGGAAAGATCACCAAATCTACTGATAAAAGCATCCACCGGAAGCAGAACTGAAGAATGTGACACAAGGGAGTCATCCTCTGCTGCAATATAAGAGCTGTTTTCCCCAAATCAACACATCTAATGATGGCAATGCTGGTTTGTCTCTCTATATCAGACAGATGGCGAATTTGGGAGCAGAACCCTTCCCTAGCCTCCTGGTTGTTTTTCAATTATATATCAATCAAAATCCAAAATAAGTCAACCCCATAGCATAAACAAGTCATTCATAGTCTTTACCAAATAGATACAAAGACATTCTATCATAACAAAAAATAAAATTACTCCCAAAAGAAGGGCATCACTTGATCAATATAAGAGAACAGTTAATCCAGTAAATGAACAAAATTATCCAATCGCTCAACAAATAACCGTAAAAACAAAACACCGACATAAATACAAATTGTTTCAGTAACTTGCTACACAAATTAGAGAAGTTATTCCCGTTAAAAGTATAATACAAACAACATGGTTAAAATTCTTTGCGAAGAAATAACGAAGGCAAACACATTCAATAAGACGTTTCTTGCATCATCAGGGTTTGATCATCTTGTGTACAAAATTTTATTTGTATAATCATTTCTTGCAAATAAGTCAACCCTATTGCATAATCAAGTCATTCAAAATAAGTCAAAATCCAAATGCAAAACAAGTCAATCCTATTGCATATTCAAGTCATTCATAGACATTGTATCATATTAAAGAAAACAGTTCATTAACAATCAGTTCATAAAAAATGGGGTTGTTTTGTTTTTTTTGAAGAGGGGGGGGGGGGAACTGTGCGAATCAGAACAATATTATTAACAATGTAAAACAAGTATGCACTGCAGACGAACCATTGTCAATTGACTCTTTCATAAAAAATTATTACATCGAAATAACTAAAAAAAAGTGTATTTACTATTTAGAACAGTTGAAAATAACCTTGAAGCAATATATCTTCACCAAAATTTCCTTTCAGTTTCCAAGCAAACTAACCTTGTATCCTAACAGGCTCACATATTTCATCGCCTATAAAATAAGTCATAACAAATTTATCACAAAGCATTGCCATTATCTGCAGTGGTCCTCTTAGCCATCTCCTCCAGACACTTTGCTTGGAGATCTCTCTCCTGCACATATATGATTGGTTTAGTTAAAAACAGAACTCCATGTTGGCTCCGAAAGATGCTTGCCTCAAAGATTGCCTTGTTTTCATATTACCTTATTCTTTGCTAGAGCAACTTTTGCTATTGCGTCCCTTTTACGTTGGACATATCTTTTATTTTGCTCCTCAATCCATCCCCTCGGAGTCCTGGACAAAAGACTGAAAAGATCTCATCACTCATAGTGCAGTCAACAGAACAATTACAAAATTATAATTTTCATATTATGTAAATTCTACTTACTTTGTGTTAAGAGCCTCATCAGAGAGGAAATTCAAAAGCCTAAGCTTTTGGGAGAAGCTTCAGGCATCGTATGCATCCCTGCCTCCACTAAAACACTCTGCGGGCAGCTCCTTCATAACGGGGTCGACCTTAGAGACCCTGGATGCGGAGATCAGGTTCTCCAAATCTTGGAACCATGGGCAGTTGGTGCTTGCTTGCTCTAGAGATCTAACAGAAAATAAAGTTGGCATAAACCGCATGAATTATTTCCACCCTTAAAGCTTAATAAAGTATTTTATGCATAACTATAATATACTAGATAGAGTTCTCACTCCTGTAATACACTCTTCTGTATGAAGGCGAGCATAAAGCTATGAAATCGAACTACAGAGGACTACGGTCCTGGCCGTCCACTTACTCCACGCGACAGTTCTCGAAGAACAGATTGAAGATATCTGCACCCACTTGAAGATGGCAGCAACATCAAGAGAAGATGAAAATGCATGCTGCTTGTATTAAAAATAAAGCATTGCATGAGTAAAATATCATTCTGGGTCTTACCAATCCAATTGAAGGAGAATCATAATCATGCCAGACGGTAGGAGAACCATTCACGGATAACTAATTGACAGATGTTAAAATTGTTGGCCTTAGATAATCCTTTGTTTACAGTTCCACAGTTTTCTCTCTGCTTCAGTTAAGCCGACAAACACGTTAGAGGCATAATTTTTCCCTGGCTGAGAGCATAGTCGAATTTTGCTGTTAACATTATATAATCCTAAATGATTAAAGATAAATTCTACAGATACTCACATGTATTTACAAAGCCTCGTCTCAGAAAGATACCCTAAATTTAATTAAACATTTGAATACAAACTTTTACAGAATCGGAATCATGGCTATGGAATGAAACCTCTGCGTTTACATACATCTCTTGTATGGTATTGTATGAAAAATGGTGCTATGTATTGTACGTACCTCACCTTGACTTGAGATCTCAAATGATGACTTGATCATCTATCTTGATGCAAGGAATGCGAGCTATCTTGCTCCACTCTTCTCCCGTCTTCTCCTTACACCTCTCCCTCAGAGAAGGACACCGCCGGATGAGCAGATAAGAGAGCGATGCCGGCAAACCCTCTTTTGGCAGGAATTCGAGGCTATCACAGCTTTGAATTTCTAGCTCTTGAAGAGAAGTGAGGTGTTGAAGTCCCGTTCCCTCCAAAGATTTCAGACTTTTCATTCCCTCGATCCCCAGAGTGTGAAGAGTGGTAGGGAGCAGCTGTTCCTTGAGCACCATCTCCAACATATCCTCGCTCCTCCAGATCCCAAATTCTCGAAGGGAGACAAGTCGTTGTAAACCCCAGTTCTTCACTGAAGAAGGCCTCAGCTTCTCACAACCACCGATATCAAATGATTGTAGGTTGGGAGGCAAACCCCCTTGTGCAAATGATTCAACATTTGGAAGACGATATATCACTAAAGATCGAAGGGCGGTGAGGGTGTGCATTCGGTCGGGCAATAACTTCAAATTCTCGCATTTCGAGACTGTAAAACTACCCAGGTTGGGAGTGGGCAATCCCCCGAGGGGAAAAGACACCAGATTTGGACAGGAAGAGATATCGAGATAGTCGAGATGAGTGAGATTATCATCAGCAGCTCCTTCTCCAATGGAAAGGGATTCCAGATTTTTACAGGAATAGATATTAAGAGCTGAAAGTTTGGGGAAAACGCCCAGCGGGAAGGACCTCAGTGAATCACAGCTATTATCTAGACTCAAATGTCGAAGGAACGTCAATTTGGCCATCATCTCATGAGATAGGGATTCTAATCTCCTGCAATTGCTTATACTAAGTGATGTCAACGAAGTCGGTAGACCATTTGTAGGGAACGACACGAGTGACGCGCAGTCAACGAGACTCAAGGTCTTAAGACAGTTGCCGTTGTTCTGCAAGCACACTGTGCGACTAAAAATTTGAATCTCAAGTCTGGAAAGCGAGGACAGCGACTCCGTCTCTAGTAACGACGACAGACCAGGGCATCCAACTATCTTGAGTTCTTGAAGAGATTGTCGCAAGGACTCCGTGTTAACGATGAAAGAGCTTTCATGTAGAACCCTGCAGTTGTACACAGAAAGTTTTTTCAAGGAAGGAAGATGATCGGGCAAGTTTCCTTTCAGCTTCGGACATTCCTCTAAAGTCAGCTCCTTAAGACGAGGAAAGTCTGGACTACATTGGCCTCTACCTGAACTTGAGAGCCATTCCTCCCACTCGGCCATCGCTCTGATTTCTAGCTTCTTGAGAGATCGAAATGGCTGACATAGAAAAGCTCCATTACCCCCGTAGAACTCAACACCAATACTCATGACAGTTTTCATCCTTTCTATATACAGCTCTTTGAGAGCGGGTAGCTGCCCAACTGGTGGCAACGACCAGCAAGCACTACAATTATGGAGGCGCATGACTTGTATGTTGGAGAAGGAAGAGTCTCCCAACCAATCCGGAAAGCTGGTTCCACCATAAAATCCGATGCTCAGATTCACCAAATTGTTAGAAGGGCGTAGGCTATCAAGTACATGTCTCTCTTTTCTGGAATCATTTGCATCCTCACCACCCCATGCCAACTCTACTTCGTTGAGATGGTTCTTATCCTTCAAATTGGCCCCCGAGGCATCCATAGGATTGACTACATTTCGCAGATTCAAGATAGATAGTTTTCCTCCAAGATTGGGTAACTCCCCTAGTTCTCTAATGCCACCTGACATCCCAGTAGATTTTCCCAACACATAAGTAGTCAATGTTCTCAAACTTTTTAGCTTACCCATTTGCACCGGCATCTCTTTTATACGAGTTCCATTAATATCAAGATGACGCAAATTAATCAGTTTCCTCATGTCCGCCGGCAATTCAACAAGAGAGGAACAACCTAACAACAATAGGGTTTGCAAATTGTACAGACTACATAGGGTATCTGGGAGCCTTTTAATTGTAGTGTGAGAGAGATCAATGTAGCGCAAGTGTATCTGTTTACCAATGCTATCAGGTAATTGAGTGATATTTTCGTATCTTGACAGTGACAACACTCGTAAACATTTTAGTGTTGGCAACAAATCATGTGGAACCTTACTACTTACATATGGCCCTGGATAAAACCCCCTTGAAGTTAAAGGCATGGGTAAGAAAGTGCGCAAACATTTAACTTCATCTAATGGCTGAAATTTTGGAGCGGTATCAAATCTTCCTCCCATATATGAAAAATGTCGAACTCTTTTAGGAACTTCATGTGATCCTTCCTCATCCAGCCTAGAACAAAATTCTCTGGATACGAACATAGCCAAGTCATGAAGGAGATCGTGCATTGTGAACCTTGACTTCTTAGTTGTTGATTTTTGAAGTAACGATCGTGATAATAGTTGGTCAAAGCAGTTTTCACCAACCTCCTCCATTGTTTCCTCACTCTCAGCTTGTGGAATTAAACCCACTGCCATCCAAAGTAGAATCACATTTTGCTTATCAAATTCATAGTCCTTTGGAAAAATTGAGCAATAAGCAAAACATTGTTTTAAATGAGTAGGGAGGTAATGATAGCTCAATCTTAGAGATGGAAGAATACTATTAGCATGCGGTAGCTCCCAAAGATTGCTGTTCAATATCTGATTCCATTTCTTGGAGTCTATGTTGCAACTTAAGAGACCTCCAAGTGTTTTCGCAGCTAAAGGCAGACCATTGCACTTACGTGCAATTTTTTTAGCGATTTCTTCCAAGTCTGGATGTGCACTTGGGCTTTCGTTTCTAAATGCATGTTTTGCAAGCAACGACCAACAATCTTCCGGCGACAGTTGTTCCAAAGAGTGAAAAGGAACGGTGTGCACAATGGATGCGACACTTTCGTTCCTTGTTGTCACTATGACCTTACTTCCCCTTGCCCCATAAGTGAAAGGAGCTTGTAGAACACTCCAATCATTATAGTTGTCGTTCCAAAGGTCATCCAACACAAATAGAAACTTTTTTCCCCTGACCTGTTCCCTAAGTTCAACTTGAAGCAAGCTCATATCCAATGTATCACAGGGCTTTGAAGCGATTGACTGAAGAAGGGTTTTAGTTACCCTAATAGCGTCAAAATATTCAGAAACACAGGCCCAAGCTCGAAGATCGAAATGCTCTTTCACACTGTCATCATTGTAAAGGAGCTGAGCAAGGGTTGTTTTACCAATCCCTCCCATTCCCACTATGGGGATTACGGATATACCACTGCTTCTTCCATCATCCGACAGCAACGTTGTTTTCAACTTTGCCTTATCTTCATCCCTACCGTGGTGACAAAAACTCATGCTCAACGAAGGATGTTGTCGGACTCTTTGAGAAACCTTTGCCCCCAACAACTCCTTTAAGACAGAGCACATCTTTCTGGTTTGCAAGGTGTTCTGAGTCTTCGAATAACGCTTTCTGAATCCTACCATTCATGCCTTGATAAAAAGGATTAAGAGGAAGTAGAGAGGAAGTTCCTTACACCTGGGTTTTCTTAGTTTGATATTCAGTCTCCACCTTGCTTCGCAGAGCTTCAGCATCGATCTCATCCAGCAGGTCCTCTGCATCGAAGACGGCATGTTTGAGCTCGTCGAGCCACTTTCCCACAGCAGGTTGACAATCTGCTTCTCCTCTGCATCATTGAGCACCGCCTGCAGTGTCATCAAATGTCAGCTCCAGCTTCTCCATGAGTGAACGATCAAGCTTTTTCCCCTAAACAAATCCAAGAACTCGCCGGAACCGATCTTGTCGCACATCGTCTGATGGAAGAAGAGAAATGTTACAATCAAAGCTCCAGCCATTTTTCTTTTCTTTTCTTCCTGGAAACTGGAAACTGGAACTGGAGCTCAATTAAACTTCTTTATGAAATTCAGTTTGGTGAGTGGGATGACTAGATATTGTCTTGGTCAATAACTCGTGCTTTGTTTTGTGAGAGTGGAAAAACAAGTAAAGGGTGTCGTCGGTGGGTGTGACTAAACGGTTTATTCTTTCTACTTCGCATCAAGTAATAATTGTAATCGGTGCAATGGATCATTGTCATTTTTTCAAACAATACACTATTTATTTATTTGATATTTGTCATGTGGTTTTTACCTTTATATTCTTGCTAATATATTTCCATTCCAAATGGACAAATATTCTTATATGCTCGATTTATTAATCTACTTTACATAAAGCAAACTACTAACAAAGTAATTATCCTTTGCATAAAGTAATCGTCCTATGACCGATCAAATACAGATTACTCATGTGAGTAAAAGGTTTATTATTTCTACTTTGCATAAAGTAATAATTGTACATTATAATTGTACAAATAATATACTATTATTTATTTAATTAATATTTGTCATGTAGTGTCACTGATTTATGACTTCTTACAAACAAGTTTCTCTCGTTCTAGAGTAGGTGCACAATATCGTTTAAATAAAAATTAAATCTAAAATAGTTACCAAACGGACTCTAAATTCCTTCTGACCTAATAAAATTTTATAAAAGTAAAAAAGTAAAAAATGTGCTCTGGTGGATGAGTAAAAGGTTTATTATTACTACTTTGCATAAAGTAATAATTGTAGAATCAGTGCAATGGAGGATTGTCATATTTTCAAACAATACATCATTTATTCAATTGATATTTGTCACGTGGTGCCACTGGTTTATAACTTCTCTCTCATTCTAGAATAGGTGCACGACATCGCTTAATTAAATATTGAAATCCAAATAGTTACCAAATGGACTTTTAAATTTTTCATAATAAAATTTTTGGCTAAAAATAGAAGGTAAAAATGTGTCGGTGGGATGAGTAAAAGGTTTTTACCTTATAAGGTTTATATTCCTACTAATATATTTAGGAAAGGACAAATATTCTTATATGCCGATTTATTCAATTTAATGACTTCTACTTGCATAAAGTAAACTACTTTGAATAAAGTAATTACACTTCTTTGCATAAAGTAATCGTTGTATGACCGATGAAATAGATGATTATCATGCATTCTAACAATACACATATGCTTTAATTGATATTTGTTACATGGTGTCACCTTTACAAAAGATTTACTAATCGCTTCTAGACTCGACTATAAGTTTCTCTCTCCTTATTAAGGAGTAAATTTTTACATAGTGTTGTTTCTAGATGTTTGATTCCACATTAATCTATTACTATTCCATCACAAATACATAAAGTAACAATTTGTTACTCAAATATAAACAGAAATGGTATGTTATATATATCAATTTACATAGGAGTAAACATGCCACAACCGCACTTGCAAAGTTCAAGGAGACCATAGACACCTTACTAACTCATTGCCGTGACATTTTGCTAGTCGATACTTCCAACCATCCAATTTCAGGGCCTTCCAATCCATCGATGATCAGGTCGACTCAACTAAATATATAAAAAATCGGGTATTAAATATGAAATGCGTGAATGTGGCAGACTCAGATTCCGCTTTTGTTCATTTTGGTGTATTTGACAACTTTTCCGGGAACTTAGTCCGTTTTTCCCAGTTTGCAGGGAACTCCTACTTATTAGGGTTTGTACTGCCATCTGCACAATGCGCTACGATCACACTACCATGGTTCAGAGTTGTTACCAAGAAAATTTCTAACATACGACGGCCCGCTCCAACCATCCTCCATCAAAATTAGGTTTAGGCGTATCATCAAATTTTCGCTGCATCATCCTCTAGTACGGTTAAAGAATCCGATGGTCGCCTCCGTAGTGGATGACCCTGCAGAATCCAAATAAAGATTTTATTAGATTGTCTATCAAAGTCGCATGTCATCGCATATATAGAAAAACTTGCCTTTTTGTCCAGATACAACTTTAGATATTCAAGTGATTGCTCATAAAATCCACAATGGTATAGAAGAATGCTGCTGTAATATCTTAATTCCTTCGGATCAGCTTCAGAAGAATAAGACGTTCACAAGCTTCCGACAACAGTACAATGTTCAGATAACAATATTAATGCTTTATTTAAAGATGGCTACGGATAAAACATTGTTACATTACTTGAAATTGACATTAATTTATGTTATCGTCAGTTCAACAGGTTCAAGAAACATAATCTATTGAATTTGACATTACCTTCTTTGACACTGGGATTAAATGAGATTCAATAAATATAAAGATATAAACACCTCATGTCCCCAAAATGTACACTAGTCCAAACACCATGATCTAGTATGTGTTGAGCAGCCTTAGCAGATGCAAGCTGAAAGCCTTTGAAAAAATATAAAGTTATCAATAAAAGTTTGCAGCACGCACTGCCTCGTGATTAGGGACCTGTCTTTCTATGGCTATGGATATTATAAGCGCCGCGAAGAAGAACATCAAAGGCACAGAGAGGAAAGAATTAATGAACAAGTTGATAGGTCGAGTTAGTTTGTTATGTAATTGTATATGTTGAATTTTTTTTTTTGGGGTGGGAATTGTTTTATTTATCTCGTATTATTTTATATATGGTTTTGGCTTTCCTACCTTAATGCATGTTGAGTGGAGGAAGATCGAGTGGGGAGATGCAGCGTAGTTATGGTGTCGAGCCCATGTATGTGATTGCTATTCATCTCATACTACTCTCGGTTCCTATTTCATTTAATCTATATGCGGATCAGTTTCTCCTAATCTCTTGACACTGATTTTTTTTTATACAACTAGACTTGTCAAAGGATGAAATTTTGACCCCAATCCAATGTAATTACTAGAATATGGATCCCAACTTCAATCCGATTGTCCTAATAAGTTATGAATCCAATATTTCGATTATAAATGTCTCTGGATCTTAATCGATCGAGGTTGATCCGATTAGACTGCTAATCTGACTTAATATAATATCTTATTTGTGTTGTGGCCTATGTTATGGGAGAAAGGTGCGGCAAGAAAGAGAGAGAAAAATAAAGAGAGGCTTGAGGAATGGTGGTGTATTGTAATACATATTCCTCATGCCAAATGCCTTATTTATAGTGAAACAAACACAGTTGTAATAGGGAATGTAATCTTTTAGGATTTCAAAATATCCCAATCCATATTTTATCAGATTTACACAATCACATTTAACACATGTTTATATTATTTACATCACTCTCCTTGAGTGTACAAATACCTGAAGTAGATATAGCATCAGATCTTCAAGATGATGATAGTTAATGAAGTCATCTCGTAGGCAAATAGAGAACACACACTAGTCTCTGGCACGGAAACTTACATATAAAAATAAGTAAAAACTTCTCACAAAACCTGACTATGGTAAAAATCTAAGGCAGGACAAAAAAAAACCCATAGTCTAAGGAGAAAAGTGAGTTAATGCAATGTCAATAACACAAGGGAAGACCATCCCAGAATGAATGCCTCATTAAAATCTAAATGTGCAACAAAAAACCCAATGGGAAAAAATGATTTTGATTGCAAGGAAAAAAGAGTACGTTAAGGTCAAGTAAGTATACTTTAGGATACTTTCCCGATTTTTACAAAATTCCGAATGAGAAACTAATAATGTTGGAAACAAGCTTCTGAAAAAGCACTCGGCAGTGACTTGAGGAAGAGGCTCTGCAAGGTTGTCTTGGGAACCAGATTTGAATGACTTCAATGTTCTAAATGCTCTTGCTGCTGATGTGAGAAGAAGAACTTTGGTACAATATGCTTGGTGTTGTCTCCTTTGATATATCATTTTCTTGATCTGGTCAATATATGATATTATCTTCAAAGACTAGACATCAATGACGAAAGAAAGTTTACAATTGTTTCGAATATACCATCAACAACTCTCAGCCCAAAAACACTCACGAGTAGCTTTGTGAAGGGGTGAAAATCTTAGCATGGTTCGAAGAGGTGGCAACTATGTCTGTTTGGTTGACCTCCAAGATATTGCGGTGTTTTTAACGATAAAGACAGTAAACCTTTGAGAATGGTGCTTGTGCGGCTAGAGATAAGGAACCCGCGTCAGCATAACCAACAAGGCAAGCATCATTCTGGAAAGACCAAGGAGGATCTTTATGAGATGCATAGGATAAAATAAAACCCAAATCTGTAGTTCTCTTTACGGTAACGAAGGACAAGTTCTCAACACCATTCAAGTGTCTCACAAGTAAAATATCATTACATCTCAAAATAAAATATCAACACATCGCCTACATCCCAACCGGTGCACTAAGCTAAGTACAACAAAGCGCCAATTGTACTCATATATGAAACTCTTAGGCTCCAAAATCCCTCTTCCTCGTTGTCTTTAGATGAAAAGGGTCTTGCTTTGCATTTAGCTGCCTGACGACCATAGGTGATTTATTGCTTCTGTTTTATCCTTATTAAAACGATGTAACACCTTCTGGGTGTAGTTTGATTGATGGACCAGAATTCCATTTGAACAATGCCCAAGCTCTGTGTTTAGGCAATATTGAGTCTTCCCAAGATCTTTATCTCACCACTTCAAAAAGGGAGCATAGCTTTTCTCAAGCTCTTCGAGTCCTTAATGAGATTCATGTCATCGACATAAACCGCAACTATCGCAAACCTGAATGTGACTTAATAAATAATGATAAGCATAATTCATTATTCACATATCCCTAACTAGTCAAATACTCACTCAGACGGTTATACCACATCCGTCCGGGATTGCTTTAATCCGTAAAGTGAACGCCTCCTTCTAAATCTAATTGAGAGGGTGTTTCGTGGTCTAGAACTATTTGATTCAGTCAATAAGTCCTTAGAGAACTTTCTGCTGTATATTTTCTGTATCAATATCTCCTATAGAGATATTGGGAAGCTACCGTCCATGTCGTGACATTCAGCCGAAACTACCAAACTAACAAGGTAGCTTGTCACATCCCGACCGCACCGTAGCACGATATTGTCCGCTTTGAGCCACACCCCCTCACGGTTTTATTTCTGGAAACTCACGAGCAACTTCTTAATTTGTGACCCATCATGGATTGTTTCTGGCCCAAACTCGCTAACTGAGTTCTCGATGGAATTCGAAGCCAGTGAGCTTCCAAAAGGCCTCGTGCTAATTGGAGGTGGGCATGTACATATAAGGCACATCACTTCCTCCGTTGGTCAATGTAGGATATCACAATCCACCCCACTTAGCAAGGGGAACCCGCGTCCTTCGCTAGCACATCCCAACCAAACGGCAGAGTGGCTCGATACTCACTCCGTCACATCCTGCATCGGTTCGCTGTATACGATATTGTCCGCTTTGGGACACACCTCGCGCTTTATTTCTTGGGGAACTCACGAGCAACTTCCCAATTGACAATCTATCATGGGATTGCTCCAGCCCAAAAATCGCTTAACTCGTGTTCGGTGGAATCGGGCCGCTGAGCTTCCAAAAGGCTCCTCGTGCCAATTGAGGTGGGCATGTACATATAAGACACATCACCCCTCTCTCGTGTGGGATATCACAATGAGTTAGAATTATTTTTCCACCTTCCTTGAATGTTATTTTTAGGATTATGAACATCATGATTGTGTTTATCTTATTTGAATGTTATTTTCTGATTATGAGTTAATTGTTTAACTACTTTATTTACAATATTGGTACAATGGTTAATGTACTTGAATTTTTGTTAAGGGATTATATGTTAACTTGCAGGTGTATACATTGAATACATTACAGATGATGAAGAGTGAGTTTGACTTCAATTGTATGCAGTTGTGCTCGAGCAATTGAAACATATTATATAAAATATGTATAAAAACCTGGCACATGAATTCTTCTCAAACAGTAACATTTGGTTAATGGAAGTATTACAAGGAAATGATCAACGATGTTATAGGATGTTTAGATGAACAAAGATGTATTTTATAGGTTATCCAATGATTTGCAAGCTAATTATGGCTTAAGAGGTTCAAAGAGAATGAGTGCGATTGAGATATTAGGGATGTTCTTATATATGTTCGACATGGTGTAAAAATAGATTAGCCCAAGAGAGATTTTTCAACACTCTAGTGAGACCGTTAGTAGATATTTTGGTATTATGTTCAATGTTGTATGTCAATTGGCAATAGATAATATCAAACCCATGGATTTAGAGCTTCAATACAACCAACAACAGATAAGGAGAGATACTAGATACATAATTATTTAAGAGACTTTATAGCGGAGATTTTGTCAAATAATAATATGTGTTAATCAATTTATAATTTTTTTCACTTTGTCAAACAATAACATGTGCAAATAAATTTAACATTTGATAGGAAAGTATTATTTAGTAGATGCGGTACCAATAAATGAGAGGGTATTTGGGACCGTACAAAGGTGAAAGGTATCATCTCCTAAATTTTCGTAGGGAGTGGCCAACAAACTGGGTATAAAGAGATATTCAACCATAGACATTCTTCTCTTAGGAGCATAATTGAATGTAAATTTTGGAGTTTGGAAGAAAAAGATGGGGAATTTTAAGTGATATGCCTACTTATCCATTCAATAAGCAAAGTGAAGATTGTCATTATGATAATGACTTTTCATAACTACATAAGAAGGCATTCGAACCTGATAGCCATTTTGATGACTCCAAGACTCTTAGTGAAGAGAGAGCGATAGTGATGATGATTAAGAAGACCAAAATTACCATGATCATGATTACAAGAGATGGAAGTATTATGGAAATAGCATAGCTGCAAGTTTGATGAATGCATCTAATTAGACTATTTTTATATTGAACAATTTGTAGATATTTAATCTATTTGAAGTATGTCTTATATAGTTAACAATATTTTAACTACCTTTACATGATCTTATATTATTTCAATATTTTTTAAAGAAATTTTATCATAATAATTATTTACAATTTGGGCTACGAGCAAGACTAAGATTATAAGAAAAAAAAAAGGTATATATAATAAATTGATCAACATTTTTATAACAATTAAATTAATAATACATTTAGTAACTTGTTTTTTTAGCAAACAGTGGCAACAGTTTTATATACAAGCTTATCAAACACTCGACACTGTTTTTTTTTTGCAAAAAGCACTTTTTTACAACTACAATTATCAAATACTTACCTGCTTTTTCACAATTGTTTGTTTCATGTCACTGCAAAACAGTTTTCAACAAAAAACACAACAACTCCAAACTGAGCCTTAGTTTGATGCTATAAAGTTAGTTTTAGCTATTGGTTTTTCCCATACTGGTTTTGCTAATTTCCTTCGTGCTTGGTACATTTCTTGCTACCCAAATGTGATTCGCGTTTACGTACATTTCTTATTTTATTTTTATTCCTTCATTTGCTCATCTGCTTCTTACATACATCTCTGTCTCTTATTTTGTATTTCTCATCTTTCCCCTTCGCTTAAGTTAAAGAGTCCATTGCCGCCCTTTTCAAGGGAAGCCCATGATGACTCAGACTGAAAACCCGCCCCTGAACCTGCGATTCTGGTGTCCAGGTACTGCAATGGCTGAATCACTGTTGCAACCTCTACACCTGTTGCAAGTTGCAACCCCTTCCTTTTTCTCTCTCCGCATGTTGCTGTTGTGTCATTTTGTGAGGGAATACTACAGCATGTAACTGCAGGTATTAGAAGTGATGCCTAACATGCTAAACTTGTAGAGTTGTATGTATACATATTTTATTGTACATGTATACCCCTCCTATGTATTCACAAAAAGAAAAAGCCTTCTTCTAGGCTAAGAGAATTTAATTCGCCTCAGGACTGAGCCCATGTTCTCTCTGATTGCATTCAGGGGCTTGGAAACCTGCGAATTTTCGCCATTGCTTTCCGAAGAAGTTGGGGAAAGCTCCAAGTTTTGAACGCCTTTTGCTCCCTCTTGGCCTGTTTTTCCCTGCTAGCCAAGCAAACAGTTCATTATGGAATTTAAATGTTCTGCATCAGTAATCTAATCGGTTTATAGGGTCTAAAGTGCTTTCCATCTAAATTGTGATGTAGATAAACTGGCCTCCTTATGATTTAACAATACCATAAATACGTTATCGATGTGGCGTGCAATAGTGTGACAGATTTTTCTGGTTATCATGTCTAACATGTTAAATTAATAGATGCCTGGCCTTGCAGGCATTAGAAGTTACTGTTTGGCGTGATGGAATGGAATATCAGCAGAAGCATATTCTCGTGGAAAGCCTATGACAATCCTATCTTGTCATGTGCTTCCTTCCAGTTGAATTCCAAGACCGGCAAGGAACACACATCAGATTCTGGCTTGACAAAGAAGGTTTTTCTTATATCCTCTGAGTTGCAGTGAATTTGATACAGCAGTAATGTTGTGGATGAGTTATTATTAGGATTCACAGTTGCGTGATCATTGGTACTTTGTCACTTCCTATTGATTAGGGGTTGTACTGCAATCTGCAATAATGTACATGAAGAACTACCATGGTTCAAAAAAGTTGTCACTAAAATTTCTAACATATGACGACCCACTCCAACCATTCTCCACCTAAATTAGGTTTTGAGTATCATCAATTTCGCAGTAGCTTCTTTTAGGAACGGTTAATGAATCACATGGTTGCCTCCATACCTCATCTCAGAAAGATACCCTAAATTCAAAGATGAAGATACTATTGATTAATTAAACACAGCAGAGATGATAGCTTCTACCAATTGGAATACAAACTTACAGAATCTGAATCATGGCTATGGAATGAAACCTCTACGTTTACATACGTCTCTTGTATGGTATTGTATGAAAATGGTGCTATGTATTGTAAATTTACTAGACTTTGACTTGAGATCTCTAATGATGACTTGATCATCTATCTGATGCAAGAATGCGAGCTATCTTGCTCCACTTTTTCTCGCTAGTTTTCCTGCCACCTCTTCCTCGTAGAAGGACAATAATGGATGCGCAGATAAGAGAGCGATGCCGGCAAACCTCTTTTTTGGGGCAGGAATTCAAGGCTATCACAGCTTCCAATTTGTAGCTCTTGAAGAGAAGTGAGGTGTTGAAGTCCCTTTCCTGCAAAGATTTCAGACTTTTCATTTCCTTGATTCAGAGAGCGTGAAGAGTGGTAGGGAGCAGTCAGTTTCCTGGTTCTATCTCCAACACATCCTCGCTCCTCCAGATCTCAAATTTTGAAGGGAGACAAGTCGTTGCAAACCCCCGTACTCCACTGAAGAAGGCCTCAGTAGTATCTCACAACCTCTGATATGAATGATTGTAGGTTGGGAGGCAAACCTTCCCAACCTTAAGCCGATATCACTAAATATCGAAGGGTCGTGGAGGGTGTGTATCTTCGATCGAGCAATAACTTCAAATTCTCACATTTCAAGACCGCAAAACTACCCAGGCTGGGAGTGGGCAATCCTCAGTGGGGAAAGAGACCTGATTTGCAATGGGGTGTGAACATCAAGAGAATCGCCGAGACGACCGAGATTTTCATCGATCCTTTTCCAATGGAAAGGGATTCCGCATTTTTACAACCACTAATATAAAGATATGAAAGTTGTTGAGAATTAAGCTGCCTACTAGCTTAGTTCCAACCTGCAGATGAAGTTAAAGGGAGCAATCCAATGAAGGCCAGAGAGCAACCCTCGGGAGGAAAAGCCAGAAAACATCCTCGATGGAAGCCAAAAAAGCAATCCGATGGAGCTAGAGCAACCCGTCTCTACTACATATGAAGCAAGTAGCTGAGAAGGACGTTTGTTGTTTTTAGTATAGTATGCAACAAATTCAGTTTGTTTAATCGTTTGTTTATTTCTTGCTTCATACTAAGCAACCGGTTTGTCTTGTTCTGTTTACAAACTGTTAAGGTTAATCTTGTCACTTTCATACCGCATGGGACGTAACTCGGCAGGTTCGTGCACCTTGTGCAGAACAACCTATGTTTGCAGAAGTAATAGATATATTGAATTGTAATCGCGATTGTTAAAAGAGTGAGATCAATCGATCAAGAAATATACAGACTCTTACTTTTCTCAAGCCTTCTCTCTCTCTCTCTGAAATAGATTTTAACTTTCTCGCAAATACATTTTGAAAGCTAGTGTTTTTATCAACCAAAACAATATATGCTTCGAACCATTTTCTACATGGTATCAGAGCTCTTGGTTTGATTTCTAAGGGGCGTATTACTGTGAGAGAAAAAAAGTGATACATCTCTAAAGAAAATCCAGAGAAACCTTAAAAGGTCATATCTTTAAAACTACCATGTTGCTGTGTTATCTCGGCGAAGATGGTTGGTCTAAGTTCATCCGATGGTGATTTACGAACGCCACACTTTAATGGCTCAAACCATGATTTTTGGGCTGTCAAAATGGAAACCATCCTCACAGCTTATGACGGCGGGGATGCAGTAGAGTATGTGGCCACAACCACAACCACCACAATGCACTGAGGAGAAAGAAGGACTTGGAGAGATGAGGAAAGCATGGCTGAGAAAATTCTAGTGGAAGCACTCACCATTTCTAAAGAAGACAGAATAAAAACGCCAAGGCGTTGAGCTTCATACAAGGAGCATTAATCGATGAGCTTTTTATTCATATTAGAAACAAGAAGACTGCAAAAGGAGCTTGGGACATTTTGAGAAGAAAGTTCAGAGGAGACAAAAGGTAAGAGCTGTTAAACTCCAAGCAGTAACAGTAGATTTTGAATATACAGAATGACCTATTGAAAGTTTAGATGATGATTATTTGGCTAGATTTTTCGTAATCATAAACAATCTGAAATCACTTCTTGGTGAAGATGTATCTTAAAAAATGATAGTACAAAAACTATTGATGAGTCTAAGTAGAAGATATAAGTCCATAGTGTTCATCATTGAGGAAATCCCGAGACTTGGATGACATTAGGAGTTGAAGAGGTCATAGCATCTCAGAAAATCTATGATAAAAGGAAGACTTACATGATGAACGGGATAGGTTGGACAGGAACTGAGAGAGCCTTCAGTAGTCTCTGGCAGAGTTGGTAGTAGTCAAGGCGCTGGTATGTCCAAAAGGTCCACAGAATAGGCCAAACCACAAGTGGTAGGGACAACACAAGAAGGGATCAAATTGGTCTCAAATGGAAACACGAACAGCAATAATAATGAAGCTCAAGCTGGAACAACAAGTTTACTTGTCTCAACAAACAACCAAGTAGCAGCCAAGGATATGGCAAACCACAGTGTCAAGTGGTGATAAATACCATTTTGGTATATGCAGATATAAGGAAAACCAAGTGTGGCTAGTGCGCAGCTTTGTCATTTAACCAAGGACTGCGGATAATGGTAAACAAAGGCAAATTGTGCAAAGGAAGAAGGCGCAGTCATGGGATGGTGTTTTCAAGTGCTTGTCATAAGTTCCATTGCATCAGGCAAACTTGTGTGGTTTGTGGATATACCGCAACAACCACATGACCTCTCAAGAGTCCTTATTGATCAATCTTTGATAAATCCGTGACCTGCAAAGTGAAGATGGCAATCGGAGATCTTGTTCAAGCTGCAGGAAAAGGCACATTGGTTGTTGAAACACAGAAGGGCAAAAAGATATATAAAAGAAGTGCTATTAGTTCCTAGATTGACAAAACCCTCACGAGCGTAGGACAAATGATGGAGCATGATACTACATTCTGCTTGAGGCAACTATGCTTGATATTGACGATAGTACAGCCTTAAGAATGTTGTTGCTAAAGTTCCAAATGACTGGAAATAGATTTTCCATTGTTTATGGAGTCCGGCCAACTCAAAAGAGAGCAATTAAGGCAGAAATACGAGAAGATCCATGGATTTGGCACATCAGATTGGGTCATTTAAACTTTGCAAGCATGAAGAAGATGCAACAAACACAGATTGTGCTTGGCTCTACCTGCTTTCTCAGAGAAGGAAGAAGTGTGTGAAAGTTGTGTCTATGGGAAAAGCCATGCAGAACCATTTGGAAATGAGAAAGCTTTCTGAGATCAAGTTGTCCACTTGAATTGGCAATAATACAGACCTATGTGGTCCGATGAATGAGTCCATTGAGGGAATAGGTACTTCATCACATTCATTGATGATTTCTCAAGAATGTGCCGGGTGTACTTTCTCATAAACAAGTCGACACCTTCAATGTGTTCAAGAAGTTCAAAGCTTTGTTGAACTGCAAAGCGGCTTCAAGTTAAAGAAACTGAGAAGTGATAGAGGTGGAGAATATACCTACAAATGAATTCCTTGAGTATTGCAGTAATCTTGAAATGGAGAGGCAAATCACTAATCTCACTCACCCTCAAAGAAATTGAGTTGCCGAGAGAAGAAACAGAACAATTGGAGAAATGGCGAGATCAATGCTTTAAGAAAAGAAGATTCCCTATCAAATTTTGGGTGAAGCAGTTGGAACTGGTATATTTGCAGAATGCATGTCATACCACCGCAGTCAATGGTAAACACCATTTGAAGCCTTTTTAAGGTGGAGGAAAACTAAGCTTGAAGCACCTGGAGAGTGTTTGGAAGCATATGCTACAAACCATATTTCATCGAATCTAAGACAAAAAGCTTATGATGACAAAGCAAGCAAAGGAATATTTATGGGATACGGTAGCTGTGAGAAGGGCTGGCTGCACTTTAATCTTCAAATCGAGAAGATCATACTCTCAAGAAGTGTTGTATCTGATTTGAGAACAAGTCTTGAATTGGGAGAGCAAGCAAGATGAAACTATTCTTATGCCTTCCTCACTCTTTGGGAATGAAGTTTTTGCAACGAGACTGGAATCGAAGGGATCCGGCCACGAAGCCTATGGGATTTTCACCTCCAAATCCCACTCAATCGAAGTGATCATGCTCCGGAAGTACCAACAACAATCAAGGTTCAACATCAAACAATACTTCAGTAAAGCTCAAGAACTTGGAGGACATTTATGCGCATGTCACATGACCATCATTGAACCCGAACCTATAATGAAGCTATAAAAGACATAGCATGGAAGGAAGCAATGACTGGGCTTCTAGATCGAGACCATCGAGAAGTAGAATGGAACTTGGGAGCTAGTGGACAGGGACCTACTGATAAACCTGTCATTGAGTCAAATGGGTGTTCAAGATCAAACTGAACTCGGATGGAACAATGCAGAAGCACAAGGCAAGATTAGTGGTATACACCGAAAGCAAAACTGTAAGGTTTTGAAGTTGAAAATGCAAGCTATAATGTTTATAAGTTGAAGAAAGTTTCTATGGTCTCAAGCAAGCACCCAGAGCATGATACAGTGAGATTGACACTGACCCCATCACTAGTTGCAACTTCAAGAGAAGCATGAGTGAAGCTAGTCTCAGATACCAGAACCGATGGAGAAGGAAAGCTGATCATTGTCTTTATATATGTTGATGATATAGTACACTGGAAGCAGCAATGCAATCGCTTCAGTGAATTCAAAAGAGACATGATGCTGAAGTATGAGATGACTGATTTAGGACTCCTACATCATTTCTGGGAATAGGGGTTCTAGCAATCGGATAAAGGTGTGTTTATACATCAAAGCAATATGCAAAGTCTATACTTGTAAAAGTTTGGCTCTGAGGATTGCAAGTCGCAGGGCAATTCTCCGCCCACTCGGTGAGAAAATCAAGAAAGTTGGAAGGATGGAAGCGAGCTGGCAGATGAAGCTCAGACATGAAGATTGTTGGCAGCCTGGTTGTATCTAATCGTAATCGTGCCCTGGAGACATGTATGCAGCCAGTCTGTTATCAAGTGATTCATGTACGGCCCTACTTAAAAACACATGGGAATAGCAAAGAGGGTTCCTGATACATTCGTGGTACTTCTGCCATGACATTGAGTTCACACGCAGATAAGGATGCTGTGTTGATTGGATTTTGTGACTCCTGATTAGGCTTACAAAGTGGAACATTTACATCAAGCACATTTGGATTTGCATTCACTTTGAAGTGGCACATTTCATGGGCCTCGCCAAGCAAAACACAATTGCATTGTCAACTGCAGAAGCCGAGTATGTATCAAGAGCTTCGAGGCAATACCAAGCTATTTGGCTAAGATTTGTTCTCGATGATTTTGTCGAAATGCAAATAGAAGTAAACGCCTCATTGTTTTGAGACAACATGTCAGCAATTTCGATGGTCGTAAATCCAGTCTTTCATCAGAAACCAGTATTATATAAACCGGAAGTATCATTTAATAGAGAAGCATTGCAGCAAGGATCTATTGATGTGAAGTATTGTCGAAGTGAAGAACAGTTGAGTGACATATTTACAAAGCATTGCCTATGATCGTTTTAATTATTTAAGAATGAAAGTTAGCGGTGAAGCCAGTAAGCAGCTTAGGGAGAGGCTGTTGAGAATTAAGCCGCCCACTAGCTTAGTTCCAACCCGGCAGATGATAATCTTGGCAGATGAAGTTGAAGGTGCTATCCGATTAGCCAAGGAGCAACCCGATGGAAAACAGGAAGCATCTCGACAGCTTTCAAGAAGCAATCTGATAGAGCTAGAGCAACCTGTCTCTACTACATATGAAGTAAAGTAGCCGAGAATTGACGCTTTATGTTTTTGGTATAGTATGCAACGACTAGTTTATTTAGTCGTTTGTTTATTTCTTATTTCTGTCACTACAGCTAGTTTGTTCTGTCCTCGTTTACGCTTGTTAGTTAGTCTTGTTACTTTCACACCGGTGATGGGACGTAACTGTTTATGTGTACCTTAAAATAACAACCTATGTTTGCATAATAGGATATATTGAATCATAATTCCAATTGTTAAAAGTGTGAGATCAATCAAACTAGAACATACAGACTCTGCTTCCCTCTCAAGCTCTCTCTTTTTGAAATACATTTTAGCTCATGAATACATTTTGAAAAGCTTAAAGTTTTATCAACCAAACAATATATGCCTGGTACCATTTTCACAAAAAAGTTTGGGGGAAAATGCCCAGCCGGGAAGGACCTTGAATCACAAATATTGTATAGGACTCAAACGTTGAAGGAATGTTAATTCAGCCATCATCTCATGAGATAGGAATTCTAATCTCCTTTAATTGCTTATTGCAAGTGATGTCAACGAAGTGGGTAGACCATTTGTAGGAACGACACGAGTGACGCGCAGTCAACCAGACTCAAGCTTTGAAGACGATTGTCGTTGTTCTGCAAGCACTCAGTGACTAAAAATTTGTATGTAGGAGACTCTGAAAGCGAGGACAAAGGACTCCGTCTCTTAGTAACAACGACAGACCAGGGCATCCAACTATCTTAAGTTCTTGAAGAGATTGTCAGCAAGGACCAGGGACTGCAGGTTAACAATGAGAGACCTCATGTAGAACCCTTGTGCTGTACACATAAAGTTGTTCAAGGAAGGAAGATGATCGGGCAAAGTTTCCTCTCAGCTTCGGACATTTCTAAAGTCACTCCAAGATTTATAGGAAAGTCCGGACTACATTGGCCTCTACCTCAACTTGAGAGCCATTCCTCCCACTCGGGCATCAACTGATTTGTAGCTTATTGAGAGATTGAAATGGCTGACTTAGAGAAGCTGCTACTTCGTAGATGAGTTTAGTCAGAAGCAAGGAGAAGATGAGTTTTGGGGTGCAAACACCATAATATGATAATTATAAGGGGGTTTTTATATGAAATTAATTAAACTCATTATTTTGATTTTTCAATTTTAAAATCGATTAATATTGTTCTTAAATTAATTATCAAGTAATATTAGAAAGACTAAACTTTTAAATTAATTAATGTGTCAATAAAATAAAATTTAATAATTTAATAACTTTAAAATAAAAGATCAAACAAATTTAGTTTAAAAAATTTAATTCCTAATCAATTTGGTATTAAATTTCTAATAGCTTCATAAGGTCACTATACAAAACATTTTTTAATAATTTTAAAACCATTAAAACAATTTAAAAGATAAGGTATTAGTATTACCCAAAACTGGGTAAGCCACCGATCATCTCTCTCCGTTTGGTTCCCTAGAAACCCAAAAGAAAATTGACTCTCTGGTTTCTTACCCAGTCAACTACTTCTCTCCCATGTTCATCCTTCTCGCAATTGTTCTCCAATTTGTTGCTCCTTCCTCCAGCACGCACGCGAAGTCAGGCCATGAAAGATAAAAGTACCAGCAGTATCATATTATTTAGGGAAATTAATCAAAACTTCCATTTCCGTATGATCCAAAATATAAAATAATAAGAAAAACAACTTTGTAAGTGCAACATGTTTACACCGAAAAATACCCATTGGATTTATCGGGCTAAATTGGGATTACAGGAATTGATGGGCTGAGCCTAAAGTGAAAGGCCCAGCCCAAGTCCAAGAAATCGAAGGAGAAAAGGAAATATCTACTCTTGCTAGAGTACCTTCAAGGATGTGTCACCCTCGTTAAGAACATTCAATGCAAAGATATTGGCGGTGATGGAAAAAGGCAAATCTCGCAGGATGGCTAAGTCTAGATGACGACTGCCAATTGAAGCGACAGCAGCCACGCAGGGCACTCAGCCTATCCACATGAGCTTTGAGCCATGACTTAACTAAGTGTTGGGTTGGGCCTGACCCAGGCCCAACCTGCTAGTAAAACAAAACAAGTAAAGAAGTCTCAAAAGGATTTAATGCAAACACTCGGGGCAAATTGAGGGAAACAGAATTACGAATAAAGAACTCTTTCTCAGTGGGAGTAGGCTGATTAGACCAAGTGATCTTCTTCTTCACTAAGTCTTTAAGAATAGAGAGCAAAGGCCGCAATGACGTGGACTCCTTGCTGGCCTATATAAACAAGTGGGAAGATCCAGAAATACGGACACTTAACCAAAACCAAAAAATGAACTCACACGTTCAAACCTACAGAAAGAAACCTCTGAGGGAAACCCTCAAGCTCTTTCTCATAGATACTAGATCTTTATCTTTATCTGTTACCTAGTTCGCACTACCTCGTAGATCGCGACTGAGAAGTTCAAAGACCAGTTACCCAGATCATATATCCAAAAACTCCCACGCGTGAGTAGTGTTTAGCTCTGCTATCTAGCCAACTTGGTGATAGTATCGATTAGAATCTTGGACCAGAGGGTCTTTTGATTTGTTTTTCCTTAGGAACCAGTATCCTAAACCATTCCCGATAGACTTGATAGACCATCCCGATGGAACTATACCCATCCCGACAGTTATTACTCGTGCTTTGATGAACTTGAAATGTAATAAAATTGATCTTTATCTTCATTTGATGTCTTTTTACGTTCGCTCTGATTAACTGCCTTTTAATTAAAAGTCTTTACATTCAGTCTTTTACATTCAGTTTTACATTCAGCTTTTACTTAACTCCGTTTTTACTTTTATGTACGCTTGAGCGTGAGGTTCTCGCTATAACAAGTTATACCGAAATCCCATCTCAAACTATCTCTGTATAACATCAAGAGAGAATAAAAGTCCTTAATGAGCAAGGCAAACAAATCTAACCTAACAGTTCATATATATATATATCTATGGCAAGACGCTAATCCGATGAACTGGGGTCATATTACTTGTGGCGCAAGTATCTAATAATATTAATACATCTTTCTATTGGCAGTAGTCAATAGTGGCACGCCCTGACAAACATCAAAACAACACAAGGTCTCGCAGAACATCCCTCTGAAGGACAGGAGTCGAGCCTGTTGGATCAGTCGCCAAATAGAAAGGTTCGGGACCGCTGATCGGCCACTGACATATTCCGAGCCCCGCAATCCCGCAAAGGCTTCATGAACATATTTTTGGCACGCCCAGTGGACTACTTTTCTTGGGACGTTTATGCCCAAGCATAAAAGAAAGGACAAAAGAAGCTTATTTTCTCAAACACAATTTTCAAATGATCGGAAAAGACGCCACGTCCATCCCGGCTGCACTTGGGTCAAACTTCACCAGAGACCCAAGCCTCCAGCCAGACGCTCCAGAAGTAGCATGGAAGAACTTCAGTCCTCCATGATCCAGATGATGAAGACCATGGAAAGGATCGCTTTGGACAATGTAACAGATATCGTAAACTGCACATCATCCAATAATGTCCGTGAGTAAGATAGACCGTGGTTTCTCATTCCTTCAATCAACTGACGGGGTTAAAAGGATCATCTGGAGAAGCCAATACTGAATATGGGCGGAATGGGAGTCATTTAAGCCATTCGTACTTCCAGCAGAGAATCTACCTCTCAAGGGCAAAAGTTGGAAGATGGGGCAAGGGATTCGTCAACCCTAACCCGATGGCACAAGACCTTTCATCTCGAGGAAAGTTAGAGATGCTCAACACTTCGTAAGGCTAGTGGCGGGGAAAGTCTGTTCCTCAATCCTGCAGACGGCGCAACTAGCGGAGCTCAGAAGGGGAAGCCAGGAAAGTATATTCCTAAGAAGACGGAGCCTGAAAAGTTCCCTGGCGGTTTCCTTCAGAAGGGAAGACCTGCTTTCACTCCGAGAGCAGGATGGGGAAGAGCACAACCACAAAAGCCACATATGGCTGGAAGGGGAAGCTTTAATCCAATGCGTGGAGAAATCCTGACATAGAGCAAAGTTCAAATGGAAGTCAGGGAGGTCTCCACTACGGACAGGAAGATCCCGACCTGGTATTATTACCTGAAGAAGGCGATAATGCGGGGTTGAGAAACGAAATAGCCGAGTTGAGACGGCTAATTCTCAGGGGTGTTAGGCCAGAAGTGGCCACCAATCAAAGGCCGGTGTATCAGAAGCCATATCCGGCCTACATCGACGAGTAAAACCCCTTCCCGATGAACTTCAAAGTTCCTAACTTCCCTACCTTTAATGGGGAAGATTCATCGGCCTCGTCACTGGAGCACATTAGGAAGTACTCCAACCAGTGCATGGCATTCGAGGATAACCCCAACTTCAAACTCCGTTTATTCGGTAATTCATTAGTGGGGATGGCGTCGCATTGGTATTCCCATTTGACTCCTAACTCTATCCGAAGTTGGGACCAGATGGAAGCAGCCTTTCATGACCTGTTACAACCCGTCCCAAAATTTATGTGAAATGACCAAAATACCCCTGAGGTCAAGTACCGATCACGAGACCACTGAGGACTTTATCATGAGGTTCAAGCAAAACCAAGATGAAGTGGGTTCCTCTATAAGCAATGACCAAGTCAGTGGTCATAGCTCATGGCGTTGAAAATCTCCTTACGTAAAAGTTCGAGATGCCAAGTTCAACGACCTTCAGAAATCGCGTGGCCGCCACCAAATATGAAAGGTTGTCGGGCGTAAGAATCACAAAGATAAGCACTCCTCCAAGGTGCCTTTCTTCAGAAACCCTCCGTAAAACCACTTGGATTTTGAATTCGCTGAAAGCAATCCGATGGTCATGGGTGATGTTTTTGGAAGAGTCGAGATTTCGTAGTCGGTATGGTTCCGCCAACCACCCCAATGATCATCAAAGGTCGCGGTTTCGGTAAAAGACCAGGTGGCTGCCTGTGTCGGGAGGCTATATTCCCAAACAAGCCCTCTAAGTTCCGTAGCTATACATTCGACTCTCACTAAAACGTCGAGATCTTCGACTTCAGTGCTAGTGAAGAAATGATGCACTGCAATGATCCATCAAAAAGGATACCCAAGCCCGAGAACTCCAGTGAAGAAATACTCGCAAGCCCCATGGCCCTCGGAATCATAAGATCATGAACTGCGGTTGTTGTTCCTGGATTGATCCAGGAGATGATCAATAAGTGGAAGTTGGTCTCGGGAAAAGCCCCAAGCCACTAGCGATGGTAGATACCGAGCCCTTCCCGCAGGTTTCAAGAATATGGTAAAACTCAATTGGCCAAGAAGCGCCAGCGAAAGGAAACCTAGACCCTTTCGGGCAGGTGGAAGAGTTCAGCAAGCGCCGCTCCGGATGTGGGAGAGTCGAATCTCAACCCGGGCGTACCTAAGTGCGCAGAGCCGGGTGGAGTGGTTCTACTCGTGGCAAAGAAGTGCAAATGCGAGTGCGAACTCCAAATTCCCGCTCCTGGGGGTGGCGTTGATGGACCAGACTTGCCGAAAAACAAGATGGCCGAGACTCAAGGAGACGACGAGTCCGGCAAGGAATTACGGTCCGCATAGCTCCTGGGGCCACCCCTGAGCAAGATTGAGCTGACGTACCGCAGCGCAGCACAAGCAGGAAGTTCCCAATCATCGAAAGGCAGATTACTAACTCAAATTTCGAAACCGCCGATGGGTTCCAAGGCTAAGAGTGAATGACTCACGCGCCTCTAAAGAAGCTCCATGGTGAAAATCCCTAAGGAGGCTGGTGAGGGCAAACCCCATCCCGACTAAGGTGGAAAAACTAGTCGAGGTGGATGGAAGAGAATGGTGCAGTGGCCTAAAGAACGGCCTAAGTTAAGAAGAGCCGTCCGTAATGTGCTCTAAGAGGAAAATACGAGAAGATACTGGGCGCATACATGCGGTCCCAGATCGACACCTCGTGAGTCTCCACCAAACAAACAATACTTAAACCGATTTACAACGGCTCGTACTACCAAGGCCAAACCGACAAAGAACATCGTAAGGCCAAGGCTAAACCGTTGATTACCCGTATAAGGGTGGCTGCAGACTTATGTCCCCGTGCGGGGCGTAAGTCCAACCCGATTAAAACATGAGAAACCAAGAATGGTATCCATGTCGACACGACGGACAAAACCGACGCGAGGCAGACCGAGAGTCTTTACAATCGTAAGCCATGAATGTGGGAATCCATTTTTGGGTCGGCAGATTGACGAAGTCACCGCCGAACCCGAACAATTGTTAGACTATGGCTCGATCCCGACGAAATGCTTCCAATCCAAGACAATGAGGAAGCTTTCCAGTGGCCATCAAGAGGAAGAACCGTAATGTTGGCCGAGGAGTTTAACCGCCGACAACGAGCTAGACAGTTTCTGCCGTAGTCGGAAGGAACGAAACCAATGATGAAACCCCCATCTTAGACATCAACATGGTTTTCGTGCTTTCTTCGCCTTCCATGCTGAACCCGACCAAGAGAGGACACTCGGGAGGGAGATTATGTCTCGAATGATCCTTCCATATCGTCGATCACCGTGTCTCGAAGACGTGAGAAGATTTTGAGAGTCGAGCCTCAATCTTCGCACGGAACCTTGAATAGGTCATGCATGATATATGATGAAGATGATCTTCGCAAGGCCAACCAACAAACGGGTCAAGCATACAGGCCCATCTACATAGCAAACATCTCATGAGTCCCCTTCTCACGGTGATGAGATGGGACGGAGTGGCTTCAACCAATATCTTGCCGTGAAAAATGCTAAAAAGGCCGAATCGACCTGCTGCATTTAATGCCTACGGAAAGCTCTCAGATTCAACTGGAGTGCATCACCAAGACCTATGGTGTTGCACTGAGGTTGACTCTGGGGTCAAAGTTAAGATTACGGTGGTCTTTGTCGTGGAAAGCACCTCAGCCTTTATGCTGTTTAATGGGAGGGACTCGGATACATCGGGGCCCTTATGCATACCTTCCACTCTACACCAACAGACGCTATTTACCATGCAAAGAACCTCTAAGGTTCTAAGGATTCTCGAGCCGGTACAGTTTTACCCACGGCCCGTCTTTCCCGACAGCAAAGATTTCAGAGGCAAACTTTTTATAATCCGTACATGGGAGACTCGGGCTGCACGGAGCCGATAAACGGCCGCCCTCTACACTGTGTGACGGCCCGAAAGCTCCTGGTGAGATGGTGCATCAATGTCCCAAGAAGAATGGGACCGACCATTCTAATCCCTAGCCTCCAATCTTAGCGAGCAAGCACGGCCAACAAGAGTGTAGATCGAGGATGGCTATCCGATCACCGATCCAGAGGCCGAGAGTACGGAAAGATAGGCGGCACTTAAAAGGATTTCATCCAGGAAGAGGACGGAGATCATGCTAGTACCTCAACAATCAAGGAAGATTTCATTAAAGCCTTAGATATCACCACGAGACCGAAGCACGATGCCGAGTACACTTATGATTTGGATTGGCTCGCTGACCTTGAACCGAGCTTGAGATATCGTAGTTCGTTTCGAGTGAGCCGATCAACCACCGCGAAGTCCAAGATCCCTTAGAGACCATTGAGTTAGGACCGAAGATGATTCAAGGCCAATACGAATCAGCACTCCCGCCGTCCCGTGATTATCTGGCAGAGCCGACTGCCGTTAATGCAGCTCAAGGACCTTTGCATGGCATTACGACGAGATGCCGTGGTTAGATCCAATGGTAAGAAAGTTAATGTGACGCCACCAAAGAAGGATACAAGCCAAATTCAAAGAAGAAGCAAGAAGAATGCTCCATGAAATAAGAAAAAGTCCAGAAGAAATAAAGAAATTGTTAAAGGCAAAATTTATTGGGACCGCCAAATATGTGGAATGGTCAAGTTAATATTGTACTTGTAATAAAGGTTTTGACTAAGGCAATAAGAATTTGTGTCGATTATAGAAATATTAACTATGCTACTCCCAAAGATTTTATCCAATGCCTAAGGGGCCGACATGCCTATCGACGCTGGGCAGCCCAATCATATGATCTCTATCCTTCATGGATGGGAATGCCGGTTATAATCAAATCGTAATGTACGTTGGTATATTTATAAATCGCCTTTAGATGTCCTGCCATGTCAGAGCTGGAAAGTATGTAGTCATGCCCTTCGGATTGAAAATGCCTGGGCTACATATCAAAAAGAGCCATGAATGCTATCTTCCACGACCTCATCTATTATAATTTAGAAGTCTATATCGATGATGTAGTAGCAAATCTAAATCCGATAGAACACCTAGCGTACTTTAAGACAAGTGCTAGAACGAATGAGGTCGCACAAGCTAAGGATGAACCCGAAGAAATGTGCCTCGGAGTGCGGCGGCAATTTCTTAGATTCTTGGTTCATCAAAGAGGAATAGAGGTAGACAAGAATAAAGCCAAGGCAATCATAGACGCACCTCGCCAAGAAATAAAAAGGAACTCCTAAATGTCAGTTGAAAGATTAACTTCTTGAGAAGGTTCATTGCAAACTTGGCCGGAAAGCTGTGTTCTATCTCCGCCAAGCTCAAGGAAACGGAAAAGTTCAAATGGGAAGCTCTGCCACCGTATGGCTTTGATGAGATCAAGCGCACATGGCCAAACCACCCGTATTAATGCCACCAAAGAGTGGAAACCTCTTAAGCCGCATATACGCCCTGAGGAGTCAATTGTCGGGCCTCCTAGCCCAAGACAACGGCGAGGCAAAAGGAAACAGCGGTTTATTACTTAAAAGCAGAGTTTGACCGATGTGGAAACCAGATACACCCCAATTATAAGCTATGCCTAGCTTTGTATTTTACATCGCTCAAACTTGTGCATTACATGTTGCCATACACAAATTCACATAATTGCCAAATACCTGACAAAGAGTCAAATACATGTTATCCGGTTTAACGATGGCCTGGCCTGGATGGAAAATGGATGTTGGCCTGGCTGCACTCTCCGTCTCCCAATATGTGCCTCGAAGGCTACTAAAGTAAGGTGTTATCATGTACTTAAAGATCCCATCCAAACAATCCGACAAGAGCTGAAAGAGCAACCTCTCTAAGATATCTGTGCCAGCCAGTGATCCGGCCCGCTAATCCGAAAGGAAAAGGATGTTTCTTTCAAGATTTTTCCAAGAATATTGCGCTTGTTTACACCTTGGAAATTGTTCTTTTGACGGATCCCGCACGAGTGTAGCCTCGGCAGTGTGAATAGTATTGGTTAGTCCTAAAGGCGATCACTATCATTATTCATTTCACCTATGACTTGATGGCCCGACTAACAACCGAGCCGAATATGAAGCACTCATAACGGATTGGAAATACTAATGGAGTCTGGGGCACCAAGCGTGGATATATTCGCGATTCCGAGCTGTCATCAACCAAACTTACCTGCAATACAAGTGCAAAATTCGTGACGGCTAGTTATATTGAAGGCCGCCTGATTCTGGTGAAAACCTCGAGGACTCGAATTACGGCGTAATTATTATTCCTGGAAGAGAATTTGGTCAAGCAATGACATGGCCCAAATTGCACCTCCCGAAAGGTAACCCGCCTTGGCCAATCCAATGAACGGGCCGAGGTTCGCATGAAGATCACTTCCTTCTCAGACATTTGATAGAAAGAGTTCGAGATGGGATGTTATGCTTATAGAACCAAGTTGAAGATTGGAGGGTTCCACCGATGAAGTATCTTAACAATCCATCGATGGGCTGCATCGAAAGGAAGCTATGACTCAAGCTTCAAACTATTCATTGTGGGACCAAGCTCTAGCAAGAAAACACCACGGGTTTCACTACGATGCTCGGGAAATATCGAGTCCATGAAAATAATGGCCGAAGTCCATGAGGGAGTATGGTGCTCATCAGCCGAGTCAAGATGCGTTGGCTAACCAAGGTATGGCTATTTTCGCCAAGAATGGAAAAAGATCGCTGTGATTATGCCAAAGTGGTGCCAAGAGCTACAAAAGTACTGACCTCTTCAAAGATGTCCCACCCATCCCGATGAACCCACAGTAAAGCCATGGCCTTTCGGGGGTCAAGCCATGGACTCACCTGACAAATATATCCTCCTTCATCCAAAGCGGACATACTTTCATTGATGCGTGAGTTACGACTATTTCACCAAGGCAGAGGTCGTGGGCCGTCAAGAAGATCACTTCGTATAAGTCATCAAGTTCATAAAAAGCAAAATCTTGCACAGATATGGGATACCGTAAACTATCAAGAATCGATGGTGGGTCCGTCCTTTATATCTAAGGAAACGATGGAATTTGGCAGTGTAAGAGTTTAAAATCAAGCTCATATAAATCACCCCTACTACCCACACCCATCGGCCAGCCAAGCAAGCAACAAAGTCTTGGTAAACATCACAAGAGAATGACCTACGATAATCCAAGGAAGTGGCATGAGAAGTTGTGAGATACTTTGTGGGCTCATCTAATTCCCTAAAAGGTCCTGGTACAAGTGGACTACACCGCTTCGCTCTGGGCCCACTGCCAAGACAAGGCTCCCGATGGAAATTAATGTAATGTCTCAGAGTTCAACCAATATGGCTCTACACTCGGATGAATATTTACAGCTATGTGCCGTAAAGTAGAAAAATCTAGATGAGACCGGCCGGAGGCTTTGAACAATCCAGTGTGCAAGGCACCGTGTTTGTAGCATACAATAAAAAGGTCAAAGGAAAAACTTTCCAACCCGAAGAGTTGGTATGGGAAAGCTCATCCTACCATTTGGAACCCAAGGCGGGTTTATGGAGCCCGACTGGGCGGACCCTTCTGATTGACCAAGTAATCGGGAAGGCATACAAGCTGGTGATTAATGATGGCGTTCAACACATTCCATTAACGGGAAGTTCTTGAAGAAATACTTCCCAACCTCTATGGATGTTCCGGACATTTATTTAGAGGAATCGATTGATAAACAAAGAATTATGTTTAGCCTCAGGTGAATGTGTTGGAGAAATATATCACAGAAACTTGTTTTATTACAGCAAGACTCTGTCACAAGAAAGTCTCGAAACAAACAATCCTATTCTAAGGATTGTACAAAACAACTGCATTGATCAAAAGCTCCCCTAAGTGCGGCTCTAATGTCTTTGGTAGCTTCCACCTCACTTGTCTTTCCTTGCCTTCATCGCGCTGGCCGAGCACGAGCCCTGGGCTGGGCACGATCCGCCTTAGTCCTGCACTGCCCTTCCAAATCCGACATTGCTCGGCTCTTAAGCGTGCAAGCTCGCAGAGATGACTTCAATCTTGTCCGATACCAGACATTTGTCGCCGATCCGAGAGCACTCCTCCATTGACGACTCCAAGGTGGAAGAGTTGGCCGGAGTATGACGTGGAGGAAGGCTCGAGCCTTCTCTATCGCTTCGGACTGCCTTGAGTTCCGATGGACCGACTCTCACTGATGGTCACCAGCAAGGAAGGTAGCATGATTACTGGTAAGCAACTGGATCTTTTGGCTGTGAGACCTGATGGGCATTCAATGTCTCAACCGATTCACCACTTGTCCGAGCAGAGCCTGGGCCTACCCAAGACCTTAGCCTCATTTTCTCGCATCCTCAATATCTCTTGAGGCGTCTGGGTGGAAGTTCACGTCATTTCCAATTGGGCCGCCTAAGGAGAAGGGAAGATCTGGACCCGTAAGAAGGAATGGTTCGAGGTGGGCGCCCATTGATGGCTCGCTACTCGATCGATCGAGTTCCTCCAGGATGTTAGTGGTTCCCAAAGACTTCGGGTGCGCCTGGAGAAAGGGTTCAACTCCGACAAAGGGAGACCACATATGTTAGAATCTCGAGAGAAAGCCTCTCAAGATAGAAAATTACTAAAAGAAGTAATTCAACATACCTCTCCAACTATTTGCCGCTCAAAAGAGGTCATGCATCCCAACCACTGGGGCAGGCCTGATTAAGACAAATTCTTGCCACTATCACGACATCAGACGGACTGGAACCACGGACTAGGTGGTGTGGCAACCCGAACAGGGACACTTGAGGACTTGAAGGAAGAATTGAGGGCCTTCCAGCGCAACCAAGGCCACTGGATTTCGAGGCTAGGAAGGTACTGGCCGGGTGAGAATCTCCGCAAGACTGGGCCGGCTCTCCTTCGACGTGCTGGGCTCAACAAGGACCCAAAGAATAAACAACAATTATCAACCCGAAGCTTGAGCTACAAGAATACCAACAACTTAAAAGCTTGTCTGCTGAATGTTTACCTCGACACATGAGGGCGAGCTTCCCATGGCTTCTACTCTATGCTTTTTTTCGATGGGCAGGCTACCAGCGTTCACTCGAGGCACTCGAACGGTTGGTTCCCCTAAGAGAGATCATGATTTGTGCGTTTTTTCCATTGGAGAAGTGTTTCCTTCAGCGAGGGGCGACTCGTTAGCTTGGCCTCTCTAGCAGCCTGGCGGCGTAGTGGACGCAGTATCAATGTCCCCCGAACCGCCAGAAAAGGGGACCCCGAGTCCGACTCCTTCGGAACCACAAAATGGGTCCGGGAAGGCTATCATCCTACATCAGATTAAAACCGATTAGCGTTTCGTCGACAAGGAAACTAATCTATTGGTATATCCTTTAAAGGATTAGGCCAATACTCGAGGAATTGTTCTCCGGGGCAGTCATCCTTCAAGTATCTTCCTCTCCAATGGTTCTTCGCTTCCGTTTTGATGGCCTGTCCATGGGCATGATCAAAAGGTTAATATAAAAACCAAGGAAACCATTGATGGTTTGTTTGATGGAGGAAAGACTTACCTGAGGAGGAGATGCCACGCCTGCTTCAGCACCGGACTCTGCAGCCAGAAAGAGGAAGTCAAGACGGGACCTCGGGGTTCCCGTTGAATGTTTGTCTGGATTGGGGCCGAGGGCCTACTTTCACGCTTCTTAGTCCTTGCTTCCCCAATCTTTTCTTTACCCCTTTCCGGAGGGTCGGGACGGGCCAACGAGTGCAGACCACTTGTCGAACTTCCTCCTCATCATCATCACCAAAGAGATTTTCGGTGTCATTGCTATCATAAGGAGGAATGCCAATCGCAAGGAAGAAAGAAGATGGTTAGTTGACAAGTGAAAAGGGTCATCCCGATGACGGGATGAAACTAATTTGATCATAGATGAAAACAAAGAACTTACCAATAAGAGGCCTTCACCCGATGATCAACTCCCGAGTCAACCTCCTCTCAAAGTCACGCTCCATCTCGCCCGATGTCAAAATGTTGGAACAATCGACGGTTGGCGATGTGTTCGAAACCTTTCGTAACCGGGTCCACCATGCTGGCGTTCGTGCACAACGTCGTCGGTATCGGCCTGACCCAAGCCTTTCGAACTATGAACAAGTTCTTCCTCGCTCCAACTAATCGGGCATTGATGGCTTCCGACTCAAGGAAGTAGCCCCATTTAAGCCGTCATGTAATGGTTCCTGAATGGTCTGGCAAACCAAACCGCCGACGAGGAAGTCGAATGATGCAGCCTCCACTCCGCGGGTGCTCTGGACGTTATCACCCACCAGAAAGGTCCCCTGTGAGGATACACTCAAAGAAGTGGCGCGAAGGCTGGGTCGCCCCAATCCTTCGAGAAGATCTGCCTGCAACCAAGGGTAGTCCCGGTGGCGATAACTCCCCCACTCTTCCGTTGTCCTTGTCTCAGACCTCGCCAAAATAGAACATGTAGCGGCGGTTGGGAGGTTCATCACGCAGAAGCTTTCATCCGAGTGTAGGACAATATCATCCCCGGCCGATGTCCGGAGCCCCGAGCTCGGAAGTACCACTGAGCCATCTGGGCAAAGATCCGGGTGGGCCCATTGGAAATTCGCAGACGTGGCTGGGGCAAGTCATCTCGTGCACTGTATGGTAGATGGCGAGCCAAGACAAAAGTGGCCCATTGCCAAATCAATGAAGATTTCAGGCGTGAGGCCAAAGGAAACCACTTCGACTTGACGCATTTTGATGCGTTTGGGAATGAGAAACCCGCCTCAGAAATAGACCAAGAAATGGACATGTCCCGAGTTGGCATCTCGGCAACCGACCGCAGTAAAAGATCTCTGCAATTGCCAAAGGCGTATGACGCCGAAACCGCCTGCCCAACCTGATTAGTCATGACGGCTGTTTCCCCGGTCTGGCAAAACTGGAATGAATGTGTCACTTCCACCCCGTGACATCCACCACTCCTTCCCGATGGACGAAGGCCAAACAATTCGCCATGTCCAAGACCGCGGAGACATCGCCGCCACCCCAAAGTCAAAGCCGTGTCGTGGTGGTGTTCCAATACATGGCAATGAGAAAACTAAGCGATCTCAGCTTCCCGGGGAATCTTGGTCATCTAGATCAAGTAGTAGATGCCATTACCGGGCACACCTTTCCCGGGCAAGCAGGCCAACTTGTCGACCCAATGTACTACGCGAAAGCCCATATTCCTTCTAGCCGGATTCAACCTGCACATAAGTGGATAGGAAACCCCCTTTCTACCATTTTCCGTGAGGTTTTCTCCAAGGATGCATGAACGGGATGGGGCACGTCCAAGGCTTCATATCAACCCGATCGATGGCCGGAGGAACACCGGAAGACAACCGCCAGGCCGATGGTGTGTAAGAGACGGAAGCCGGACGAGAACAGACGTGTGTATGTGTTGTTTCCGGCAGCTCGAAGGGCCGCCACCCACTTTGTTTAAGGTCACCCAGCGCTCACCTAAGTGACGCATCAGTTCCTTAATAGGGGGCCATGGTTGAGTTTTTGAATGAGTAAAAATTTGAGAGAAAATGGGTTTTGAAGGGAAAGAATTTGCCTGCTTGCCGGAGTTCTGATATTCTCCGAGTTAAAAGGGGAATGAATATCCGTAAAATGGAAAAGTATGCAATCTGCACTGTGTACGTGAAGGGCGCTGTGGGGTCCCCTGCTATGGTTCTCGGAAATCGTGGGTAGAAACGTTTTCACATTTAATCACCGCGCAGCGCCAAAAATGGTGCTTCGACATAAATGCACGAAGTCCGAGAAAAGCGAATAGTTTTAATTTAGGCTAGCCGACCTTAAAAAACCACGCTTATGTACAAAAGGGTAGATTTGGTATTTTCCTAATCCGATGGCTTGAGTTAGGAATGTAAGTCCGAAATCAACGAATTAGTAAGCCGAGCGCTTTGCTTGTGAGTTCTTGTCCGAACAAATAGGTTAGAAATAAACTTGTTTTATTGACATAGATAGAAATTGTTCGTACAAACCAGAAACAAAAGTTACAAAAAGAAATTCGGACATGCATATTCAACCCTAATTCTAACTCCAAGTAGAAAATACCAAGGAGATCCTTAGCAATTATGGTCTCGCCATGTATGGCTCCCGCTCGACTTCATCGTCTTCATTCACAATGCTACCTCGCTCTCACAACTCCGGGGGAGTGCAGGAGAGGTAAAGAAGGGAAGAACCGGGATGTTCTCGTTTCCAAGATCACTCGCACACCCTCCCTCTCGACGCAGGAATTGCAAATGGGAGGGGTCAAGAGAATAAGAAACCTACTCACCTCATTCCCGAGATCAATGAAAACGAGGCGAGGCAAGCAGGGAAGCCAGGAGAGATCGCTGAGGGATCCGAGAGGAGTTTCCACCGGATCCCCAAGAGATTACGCATACAAACTCCATACTTATGGCAAGGATGGGGCATGGTAGTATCCCCATTAAGGATCCACCATTGGTAACAAGGGTGTGTTAGGATATGAAAACCATTTTCAAGATCGGAACAAGCCTCGCTGGTGGCATGTCTCTACTTTTGGCGAGGGGATTATGCAATACTAATGACATACTCGGGATGGTTCTCTTCATCACCAAGGACGAAGGATGAGAAGAAGAAAAGGATTAGGATACTAGACATGCCAAGAATGGTGTTGGCTATTGGTTCCGTAACCCGAAGGCAAGTATAAATACAGGTCTTCCAACAGTCCCTAAGATACGGGGATAACCAGGATTTTGATTGACCAAAGCCGGTCATAACGCCTTTAATTGATGGTCATTCCCAAGATTTGGATAAAGATCACAGATTCGAAATCAAAACAGTTCTCGAGAGTTAAACTCGACTAAAGCCGGGAGAATGGCAAACAACAAAGAAGTTTAAGTGGGGCAACTTACTGCCAATCGAAAATACCCACATTGACTTATCCGGCTAAATTGGGATTACACTGATGGGCCGAGCCTAAAGGAAAGGCCCAAAATCCCAAGTCCAAAGAAACTCAAGGAGAAAAGGAAATATCTACCTTGCTGTAGCACGTTGCACGTGGCTCACCCTCGCAAGAACATTCAATGCAAAGATATTACGTGACAAAAAGGCAAATCTTCGTAGGATGGCTAAGTCTAGATGACGACCGCCAATTGAAGCATGTTGAAACTCACGCAGGCACCTAGCTATCCACACGAAGCTTGAGCCATGACTTATAACTATAGTTTGGGTCGGGCTCCACCTCAGCGCCCAACCTGTGCTAGTAAAACAAAACAGAAAGAAGTCTCAATAAAGATTTAATGCAAACACTCGGGCAAATTGGAGTGGAACAGATCACGAATAAAGAACTCTTTCTCAGCTGGAGTAGGCCGATTAGACCAAGTGATCTTCTTCTTCACTAAGTCTTTAAGAACAGAAGCAAAGGCTTCGCAATGACGTGGACCTGGCCGGGCCTATATAAACAAGGGGAAGATCCAAAATACGGACACTTAACCAAACCAAAAATGTAACTCACACGTTCAAACCTACAGAAAGAAACCTCCGAGGAAACCCCCCTCAAGCTCTTTCACAAATACTAGATCTTTATCTTATCTCGGTTACTCTCGTTCGCACTACCCGTGTAGATCGCGACTCGAGTTCAAAGACCGCTACTCCAGATCATATATCCAAAACTCCTACAGCCGAGTAGTGTTTAGCTCGCTATCTAGCCAACTTGGTGATAGTATCGATTAGAATCTTGACCGCAGGGTCTTTGATTTGTTTTTCCTAGAACCAGCAGATCCTGTAAATGTAACTGGAATATATTATAAATACATGCAACCCAAGCTTGAATGGGTATGCAAGTAAATGTGAAAACTCATGTGTGTTCTTCAATATTCAAAGTGTTCTTAGTTTGTACATGGTACATACAGAGCCTGGTCCAACGACAACGATCCAAAGCTGCTGCCCACTACCTTCAATCATGTCGTTCGATACAAGCAATAACACCACCACCACCATCACCCTACCCCCCACCTCGCAACCAACCCATTTGCCTCCGCCATGACCACATTGTTAACATTAAACTAGATAGACCAACTACCCTTTCAGGGTTGGCCCGTATACTTCCAATCCCAAGGTCGTGACTACGGGGTACGGGATGGCTCCCGTGTTTGTCCTCCTAAGCATCTTGTCGGAAACACGCTCAATCCTACAGACACTACCTCGGATACAACAGACCAAATGATCTCGGTTGGATCAATGGCCCTCTCACCGCCCGTACCGGTCCACTATGGCGAGACAACGCACATCCCGAGCAACCTCGGGAAGCTGAGCGGGGGGCGTTATGCATCATCTTCAGAACCCAATTCTCTTCCCGCGCAACGAATCGTTGCAAACCAAAGGTGACCTTTCGTTGCCGATTTTCTTGATAAATGACTTATCCTCGACAACCTAGCCCTCTACCGGTAAGCCCGTAGATGATGATGAGTTAAAGGCATTATCTCATCAATTCCTGACCCGCATTTGAAATGACTGTGAATGCTGCACAAGCACGGATTCTCCAATCACGTATCCCACTCTGTAGTCCCTTCTTCTCACCACCAGTAAGGATGCAGGAGCAAACTGCCTGGTCAAACCGCTCCAAGAATGATATGTACGCAAGAGACGGTGGACGTTCTCAGGTAATCGGACGTGGTGGTAATCCACATCCAACCGTGGCGTGTTTGTGAATCGAGGGTTTGCTCCCCGCAACAACAATGGTCAACGACAACCATCTAGTGAAAGGTTTGTTTCGGTGCCGCCGTATAACCCGTCAAATATGTGGGAAAGAGAAGCGGCATCCCGCCCTAGATTGTTATCAACGCATGAATGCACTCTTTACGAGGGTCGTGAGATCTCTCGCCCAAGCGCCTTACGCCTATGGCTTCCTCTCCGTCACACCCAATCGTCAACAAAATGGATCCTGTTAGATGACACTGGGCAACGCACATATCACTCCCGAAATTCGTAACCTTGTCAATCCTAGCGAGTATACTAGTAATGAAAACATTATGAGTAGTAATGACATCGGACTTCTATCGCACACTGTCCCAATAAAATTTCGACCGCTTCTGCTCATTTAAACTCCGCACAATATACTACACCTGGCCCCTCGTCTCTACCAAATTTAATCTCCGCCCCATAGATTTACCCTGACAACCATTGCTATATCCTAATCTTCCCATCTTTTTTTTCTTGTTAAGGATCTCAAGAGCCTAGCAAAGACAATTTTTTTCCGAGGAAGTGTGAGAATGGATTATATCCATTTCCAAATGGTATGGATCATCCAATCATCCCCTGCTCGGTTTTTTAGAGTCCGAGTGTCTCACGTGCGGTACGCCTGCCTCTGCCGCTCCGCATCTAAAATAATCAGATTTTTAATTTCAAATAAAACAAGTGCCAATTGGGCACCTCCGATGTAAGTTTTTGTCATTCTGTGTCCATTAGGCAAAAGTACCAAGTTGCCATTTCATTTCGTAGTCCGTTACGCACTCTTTAGAACTTGCATTCTGATGTTTGGTGTTCACCTATTGTTTCAAATGAAGGCTGGTCACATATGTATTATTTGTTGATGATTTAAGTGTATTCTCGATCTTTCCTATAAAACATAAGTCTCATGCTTTTTCAACATTGTTAAATTTAAAGCAAAGGTTGAAAATGATGTTTCTGTCAGTTTCCATTAAAACTGCAGCAGATGAAGTGAGGAGAAAAGTATAAGAATAATGCTGTGATTTTTTTAGATAAACATGGCATATCTCAAAGGCTTTCTTGTCCCAACATCCCGAACAAAACGGCTCCTGTGTAAAGAAAACATCGTCATTGTTGAAATGCCATAGTCAATGTTATCTCATGCTCACATCTCCTTCAAAATATCGTATCGACGCTCACAAACAAACCTACCCACATCATAAATAGGTTACTCAGCCCGAGTTCTTTCAATAAGTCCCCTTATGAAAAAAAATTGTTTTCAAGAACAATCACCATATGATTCATTTAAAGTTAAGCTCGATGTAGGTGTTTTCCGCTGTGGCTAAGACCGTATACACAAAATAAACTTGAAGCAAAGTCAAAATCATGTGTTTCTTAGGTTATTCGCCGGATCATCGTGGGTACAAATGTTTGATTTTTAACCACGAGACAAGTTTATTTGTCTCGCCATGTCCTATTTGACGAGGACTCTTTCTCGTTCCAGGATTCCACACTTCCAAAGGAGAGCCATTCATACCAGGTAGCTCCTCCTAACTGACTTTATTTGTGTTTCCTACTATGTCTCAACCACAACTCCTCGCAAACTCCCATCGAGCCTCATATGACTAATTCACCTCTTCCACATGTCACCACCTCACCTGACATCAACACATGTGCCAAATCTACCGTTCCATTCAAAATCCTAGTATGCCTAACCTTGCCAACTTTAGGTTCACCCTATTCCACTCGACCCTAGTACCATGCCTCTAGACTTACCAAGTGGGCAAGGATCACCCTCATGGAACATGTCCAAAGAAACCACCAGTTTGCATTCTCATCCAACCCATTCCATGCAAACTCGTTCCAAAGCCGGCATTCAAAAACCTAATCCCAAGTATGCTTTTGCATGTCATCACTAACGATAACACCGCTGAGCCCACTTCCTTTAGTCAGCAAGCAAACAACAGCTAATGGAGAAGTGCTATGGTCCAATAATTCAACGCTTGGTACGAATGGGACGTGGAATCTTGTTCCTTACAAACCCAACATGAATGTGCTCCCAAACAAGTGGGTCTGCGCAAGATTAAACGACGTGCGATGATTCCATCGAAAGACACAAAGCCCGACTAGTAGCCAATGGGTTTCACCAACAACAACATGGAGTGGATTATGGCGAAACGCTCAGTCCAGCTGGGTAAAGCATGTGTACACCAATCAAGTACTTAGTCTTGCCGTTCCACCGCTGGCCAAAGGCGGCAACTGACGCTCAAAACCGCCTCTTTTTACATGGTTACCTCACTGGAGAGGTGTACATGAAGCACTGTTGGTTTTGTGGATAAACAAAGGTCCTTAATCATGTATGCAAACTACAACGCAGCTTGTATGGTTTGAAACAAGCAATTCACGCAGCATGGTTTTGGGCTGCTTTTCGATTTCCTACTTCATTTGGGTTTCAGACCCAAATGCGATTATTCACTCGTTTGTGTTCAATCAACAAGGTGTGTATTTAATTTTGTTGATTTATGTGGACGATATACTGCCACAGGAATAACTCACGCCAAATGCATCATTTAATCAAGAAGCTTAATTTCTTTTCAATGAAAGATTTGTGGCCTCTTCATTATTTTAAGTGGGTGTGGAAGTTTCATATTTGAACAATCGTATGCATCTCGCTCAAACCAAGTATGCATCAGATCTCGGCGTGAAATGGACTAAGCTCGTTGGATGCAAAGCCTATTTCTACGCCGGGCCCTCGCGGGTCGAACCCAGCACATGCATGGTGAACCACATCTTGATCCTCATACTTACGTATGTTGCTCTGTGTTTTCTTATAAAGATCTCACGATCATCGCCCCGATCTTTCTTATGTTGTAAATCAAGTGTGCCAATTTATGCATGCTCCCACCATGCATTGACTACCGTGAAACGAATTCTGCGATATGTTAAGTCCAATTTCTATGATCATGGACTGTGACAACCGGTAGCAGATCCCCAACGCTTTTCTGACAAGCCACATACTGTGCGATCCTGACACCGCGACATTCGAGCGTGAGGCTTCGCTATCTACTGGAAGTTCAAACTCAGTCTCCCGGAGTTCCAAGAAAATGTAAGACGGTCTCGCGCTCGCTACGTAGGCCGAGTATAGGCAACTCGGCTTATACCGCCGCTTAGCTTTCATGGTCAGCGTTTCGCTGCTTCGTGACCGTGAATCGCTTCTTCTTACGACCACAAATATGGTGTGATAATATTTCATCCATGTTTTGCTTCTAATCCAGTGTTTCATTCCCAACCAAACATTTGGAGGTTGATTATCATTACGCACGGAAAAAGTGGTTCGTGGAGAGGTTCTCACAATTTCATTTGTTCACAAAGATCACCTGCGCATTTATTCACGAAAGGTCTATCCTCATCTAGATTCAAGACTTTGGTTTCCAAGCTCCGCTTGTTTCTCGTCCTATCGCCCTTGCTGGGATGTTAGACCCGCCTTCACCGTTAGAATCAAATCTGTTTGAGTGGTTTATTCCTCTTGTAATCCTTATCTTTAAAATGCTTAGTTAGGGCTTAGGACTTAATAATCTTCTTAAGCACTCGATTGTATATTTTGGAATTTTGAAACTCCTCTATGTAAATAGGGATTTGAATCCCTAAAATGTAATCTGAATATATTATAAATACATGCAACTCCAAGCTTGAATGGGTATGCAAGTAAATGTGAAAAACCTAGGTCAGTGTTCTTCAAGATTCAGTGTTCTTAGTTTGCACACCGAATACTTAATTCCCCTTTGACAATTGTCTGAACGAGCCTTCTATCCCCTCATGACTAGTTCCAAACTAATTCAAAGGACCTAATGGTCGGGCTTTGATTCCAAGAAAGGTAAAACTCAATAGTAAAAGAAGAATTGGAGCACCAAAACTTTGGGGTTTTGGAACCTAGCCATTTTATAGCTAGGTGGTAATAGCAAGGTACTTGTTAGAAAGTGATTCAAGTTCCAATTGCTTCGAGAATGTTGGTCGGGATATGCTTATACCATTATAACACGTGAGTCTTTTATAGTGACCTATGGAAAGCTTAAACAATGAATTTTGTTTAAATTACTTGGATCCTCTCTCTTTTCACCCTTCCATTTTTGCTCTTCCTTCTATTCATTTTCATAGAAACAAATCCAATTGTTAACTTACAAATAAGTAAATAGATTTCCTCTAATACTTATAAGTATTATAGCCAAATTCATATTCCTTTAATACCACCAGAACATCTTAAACCCCTATATCCCCCTACCATAAGAAGATATTGAAAAATGGACGTGTTTTAAACTTCTGATAAAATTTTGACTTTCAATGAAAAAAAGGAAAGTATATAAAAAAATCATGTGCAAAATTAATAAAGTTTTTCTTTAATAAGAGGATTGGATTTGATTTGGATTAGATTTGGAGGCTTAAATGAATCGTCATGTTTGAGTTCAGTTTTATGGGTGGATTTGTAAAAAGTATATTTTGGCTGAATGATTAATTTCCAATAGATACAAAGTACTTTATACAGACATTCCCTGATAGAGAATTAATCTAGCCTACATAAAAGGTGTGTAACTATTTTGTACAAATCAATTACGTACTTTGTCTCTTATTCTCCAAGCCAAGATATCGTAGATCCCGATATCATTGACTTCTCAACACTCCCCCCTCAAGTTGGAGAGTGGGCGTCAAGAACTCCCAACTTGGCGTGCATAATGGTTGTGAAAGCTTCCCTTTCCCAATGCCTTGGTGAACACATCCGCAAGTCGGGTGTGAAGAAAGAACGTATCTTGTGACAACCGAACCATCTTGTATCTTGTCTTGAATAAAGTGACAATCAATCTCTATATGTCGAGTTCGATCATGAAATACCGGATTAGCAGCTATATGGAGTGTCGCTTGTTGTCGCAGAATACAAAGAATGCCGGTTTTGAATGAAGCAAACATAAGTCTCGCAAAAGATATCGGGCTACGACAATTCACAACAAGTTCCATTCATGGCTCTATATTCATGTGTTTATTTAATTGAATTGAGATGCTACCATAATAGTGTATCCGTATCATGTAAGTTATTCTCGTGATGTGAGTGATATGATATGATGGGAGGGAAGGTATTATGGAAGGATGCATTGAGCCTCGTATGAGAGAATAACTTCTATGAAACAGTTCAACGCCATACCGTATCTTTTGTTCAATAATACATTATTATATATAAATTTTTCTCCAAATTGCTCGGACATATTTGAGATAACAAGGACAAGTTTACATTGGTGTTACTAATTTTCTATCTCCGCATGCATGATACTGGGACCTCACGAAAATAATAACTGGGTTGCAAGTTAGATATTAGCATTTATAAACGCGCTCAAGAATTTAAAATTTGAATGTATTGATCATAATTTGTAATTACAATGAGAAGAAATATAGTGATTTCATATGACAAGCCAAGATCCAATGGTAATAAGACATGAACCTTAATTCTTAATCTAAGCCCTGATTTCGCCTACATCGGGAACCCATTACAAGACTCGACACTCGCCTAATTTATGAAAGTAAGATGATGGTTAACCCAAACACTCGAGCATTAGCCGATGCCTTGTAGGCGATTATTATCTCGATGAATAATAAGACTAGTTGCACCAACTCGACGAACTCATACAATCCGATGGGATCAACCCGATGGGCTTATGACCAATCCGACGGGAGCCGAATCAATCCAACAAGTTGATTTCTTCAACACTCCCTCAAGCCGGATCGAGAAGATCCAGCTGCATCCCGCCTGAGCACAATCGCCGAAACCGAGTGGAAGGCAAAAGGGTTTCATGGAAGATATCGCTAGTTGGTCGTGACTTGGAATATACCGTTTCAAAGACCGGTGGAATGAACTCATGACGCACAAATGACAATCCACTCCCCCAATGTGTTTGGTTCTCTCATGGAATACTGATTGGAGGCTATGCATGGGAGCTTGATTGTCGCAGTTGCATGTACATTGGTTGTTTGCCGCAAGTCCTGGGTCGCCGAGTAGACTTTTCAAATCGTATCAATTATTGTGCCAGTTGATGCCATTGCACGACATTCTAGCTTCCGCACTAGATCGAGCTACGACCGTTTGCTTTTTGCTTTTTGCTTTTCCAAGTCACCAAGTTCAACAAAGGTGCGTGGCCGTTGTTGATTTCCGATCAAGGGAATTACCACCTAATCGCACCGTTGTATCCTACAAATGTCTCGAGTGACCATTGTTGGCCGTTTATGGTAGCCTTGAATAGAACCTTTCTAAGTATCGAAGAATCCTCTTGACTATGTGAAGGTGTCACGTGTTGGTGCATGTATGAATTGGCTACAAAGGCTCACCGCATGGGAAATGTCATTTCGTGTAATGGTGAGGTAACTGCCTACCAACAAGACGCCGATGTATTACACCGATGTCCGCAAGTGGAGATCCTTTGGCTTCCCTATCTCGAGTTTGCAACTGCTGAAAGTACGAGCCGGTTTGCAATCCCCGGGCTGTTGGGGCTTCATGGGAGTAAGATCAATGACGCATTTTCGTTGATTTAGGAATAGGCCTTTCGAGGAGGTGGCCATTTCTATCCCTAGAAAATACTTCAACACTCCAAGGTCCTTTGATGGCAACCAAGATGTAAGGCCGACTGAGAGATGCAATCTCTTATGCATTGGTCCATGAGACGAGATCATCCACATATACAAGTACAAACAAGGTACATACTTGACCATGACTCGACAAATAACGAAGAATCGGCATCACTGCTTAAACCCCGACGCCAAGAGTACCTTAACTCAATTTTGAGTACCAAGCTCGAGGAGATTGGGTTTCCAAGCCACAGATGGCTTTGGTGAAGTTTTCATACACCGTACCCGGCTTTGTTTCTCGGGGAATGACTGTGTGGTAGTTTCATGTATACCTCGTCTTCATGATCACCATGCAAGAAAGCATTTTTAATGTCCATTTGATACAAGGACCACCTCAAGCTTACAAAGAATGACAAGACCCGCTTATCCTTAATATCACGGAGGAACAAAAGTAAAGCAATTTAAATAGAATTACCTCTCTAACTAATACCGAGGCCTTTTGTGATAAAACCCCACACCCGAGGATTGTGGAGGTGGTTAAGTGGGAACAATATAGGTGTTGTTGGAGGGCTCTACCCGTCGACCTGAAAACTTCCACATGGGTATCGTGAGCTGTGAGGCAGCCCATACTCGCCACGTGATCGCTGGTCCCCGCTGGCCTCGCGCAATGGGTGAGTCCCGACATGGCTCCACGTAGCCAAAGACGCCACGCGACGCTGGGCCCTCATTGGCCCCGCATGGATGGGTGAGCTCCACTTGGCTCCACGTGGTTTCGATAGATTTACGTGTGACCCATAAATGGGTTCTCACGTGCGGGGGAGTGTTGGAACCCCTTGTCCCACACGGGCCGGGGGAACAAAAGTAAAGAATTTAAATAGAATTACCTCTCTCTAAACTAATACCGAGGCCTTTGTGATAAAATCCCACACCCGAGGATTGGTGTGGTTAAGTGGAGACAATATCGATTGCCAAGTGGAGTGGGCCCTCGGCCCGCTGACTCGAAACTTCCGCAGCCTCGTGGATCAAATGCATGGGACCTACATGGGGAGTTCTCATAAGTTTATTTTTTGCAGCGAATTAGTTGCCGTAGCTGTCTCCTTTTTTTTGGCCTGTAGGTGGATGAGTTTGGGGTTGTGGTTGAAGAAGTAGCCATTGATGGACATGATAACTTGCATATTTTTAGGTTTTATTTGTAGCTTAATTGTTGAAGCAGCGTGTAACGTTTGTTTGTGTTTTCCTCCCATCAGCCTTTGCCTTTTTGGCTTGTTGTTGTTGCTGCTGTTGTTTTCTCGGATTTTCTCCTTGTATGCAACTTGGCAATTTTTTCGCTGCCTTCGTCAATGAATTTTCCAGTTTATCAAAAGAGGATTACCTGCGTTTTGTCTGTTTAATTAGGTTTCTGCAATAATGAGTGCAGGAGAGTAATTTTACTTCTTCATGATTTCATATATTTTTGGTTTAGTGGGAATGGGAGAGCGTGAACTATATATAGGGTTAGGATCAGACATTTATTTCACACATATTTTGACGCACATTTTCTCGGGCTAACTCAGTAATTTAAAAAAATCTAAATTGTTTATATTTCAATTCATCATTCATAGATCATTCTTGCAAAAATTAGATAAATTCAAAACATTAAGACATTCATTTGTAACAAATGAAGAAATGGACGAATACTTCGCTTTGCTAAAATTACTATCATTTAAATCAACTAAGCCATACGATTTCGTATTTGAGTGATTAACACATCTGAGACCTAATCTAAAAGATGGATGGTTGGATCATCTATATTTGAGGTTTTGTAAGGACAGCTATAAATTTCGATTAGGATGAAATTTTGTGAGGATGATTTATAAATAAAGTTTAAAAATATGAACGGTCATATCACAAAAATATATTGTGGAGGCTCAAACGTCAAGGGTTAGTACACGTCCACTACCCTAACCAATTGATCCACGTATGCAAGATTAGGAGAAGATTGGAATTAGGAGAAAAGCCTATCCTCGAATTTATTTAGGTTTACTAATTGATTTGGGTTCGCAAACTACTACTTAGTCTCATTTTACCTCTAAAACTGGTTGCCTCACTCTTCCCCGAAATTGCTATTTTGTCTCATTTAGTCTTTTAGTTCACCCCATTTTGTCCACTCAATCAATTAGACGTTAAATTAAAGGGTAGAGTCAGACATTTCTTACTTTTGACATGCATTAATAAGTGTCATATCGCCAAGCATGGGGCTTTATCTCTACATGTGTCAAAAATGAAATGCTCACACTACCCTTTAATTTGGGCCGTCTATTTGACAAAATAGCAAAAAACGTGAATCGAGACCAAAGCCGATATGACAAGGTTAGCCAAGTGGCAAAGCCGACAAAACGCTTAGCGTGAAATGAGACTAAACGGCAATTTTAGGGGAAATCAGTTAATAAACCTTTTATTTAAATGAGACTTGAAGAGAGGAAAGAACAGGAGGCAAGAGAAAACGAGGGGTCATTCGTTAACACACTGGGAACATCCTTATCTCTACCCTGTTATTTCCAAACTTGTTGAAAAATCTGTATCCACAAAAAATTATGAATTTGGCTACTTTGAGTACAAATGCAGTTGAATTAATGAAAGAAAAAGAGTCCAAAATGCAGTCCATCCAACTCAAAAATTGAATTGATCTCATCATCCTACATGGAAAGAAGTTTGAGAATTTAATAAAAATCTCATGGAAGGAAAGAAAGTCTGGATTTGTAATTCCAGGAAAGAAAATCTGGATTTTACCATGCATTCAGCTGCAAATGTCTTGGTTCGGAGTTACAAAGGAGTTTCCAATGGATTTGCAGCTGCTTCAACCGACCCTTGAAAGCCGAAAGACTTGCTAACACGGAGGAAGTAGCCTCTGTCTTTCCAAGCAAGCACTTTCCAACTTCATACAAGAAGATCTTGAGACTTCATGGTGTCAGTGAGAACAACACTGAAATGCTACGGCTGAGAGTGATGCTGTTGGTCTTATCGACGCTGGAATTTGGCCTGAATCCGACAGTTTTAAAGACGAGGGTTTTGGGCCCAAGCTCCCCAGAAGTGGAAAGGTGTTTGTAAAGGTGGCCAAAATTTTACCTGCAACAACAAGATCATTGGAGCTCAGTTCTAAGGATCCATTGGAGTCTGCAAGGGATACTGTTGGTCAAGTGGAACCCAGACTGCCTCAACAGCAGCAGGGAACGCGGTAAAGGATGTGGACTTTATGGACTAGCCCAAGGTACTGCAAGAGGAGGAGTTCCCTGCCGAGAATTGCTGCATGTAGCGTATGCAATCTTGAAGGGTGCAGTGCTGATGGTTTATTGGGTGCTTTGACGACGCTATTGCCAATGGAGTTGACATCATTTCAATTTCAATTGGTCCCAGACGGCAACTTCTTTTCTACGATCCTATAGCAATTGGTGCGTTTCATGCAATCGAACGTTTTACGAAGCTTTAAAGTGTAGGGGCATTTTGGTAATTTTTCCACTCCGTGTGTGGGAATTAGGGTTTTTGGCTGACTGCACAGCAGCCAGCCCCTCCCCACATTTTCTGCACGTTCCAACTCCTCTCTGTCACTTTCTCTCCCATTTTCTCTCTAAGCCAAATAACGAACCGACAAACCCTAATCCTTGTTGAATCACAAAACCACCAAACCGTCGCCCAAAATTCATACCAACGTGATCCTCTCGTCATTTTGGACGGGACTGTGATCTTGGAATCTCCAAACTCGAGCCCGAGTGTTCAAACCGAAGTCGGAACGGTTTAGGCAAACTGTCCGTTCATTTTCTGTGCAAACCAGACCAAGGTAAGCCTCGAGACCATTACCATTGGTTTTATTGGATTGAGTAGGTTCAATTTGATATAAAGAACGTCCCATTTGGTGCAGTATTGAAGGAGAACGGAATTAGGGTTTCCCGAAGCTTTCCGGCAAATTTCAGGCCAACTCCGGCCATTTTTCCGGCCTCAAATAGGTATAAAAATATTCTACTCCGGCCATTTTTTGGCTGCATATTCGCCTGATGCTCCCATCACACAAAGCCGTGGTGACAAGAGGCGAGTAAAATATAACATAGCTTCTGGAACATCCATGGCTTGCCCCCACGCTTCTGGTGTAGCTGCATATATTAAAACAATCCACCCGGATTGGTCTCCAGCAGCCATCAAATCAGCTCTTATGACTACTGCTAAGCCCATGAACGATACCAACACTTCCCCTGGTGAATTTGCTTACGGATCAGGGCATATTGATCCGGTAAAAGCTATAAACCCGGGCCTTGTGTATGATGCTTCTAAAGAAGATTACATAGTGTTGCTCTGCTCGTTCTTGAATGATTCCAAAGTTAGAATTATAGCAGGAGACAACACCACTTGCCCCACAGGTCCTGGAAAAGGATCGCGACAGGATCACAATTACCCTTCAATGGCAGCAATAGTTACACCACTGAAACCGTTTACGGTTACCTTTCCTAGAACAGTGAAAAATGTTGGCCCTGCGACCTCCACTTACAAGGCTAAAATCTTGCCAGACCCTAAGGTTGACATCAAAGTGGTTCCTGAAGTTCTTTCGTTCGAGTCCTTGAATGAGGAGAAGACTTTCAATTTGACCATTGTTGGGAAAGGTTTGCCAGATGGATCTCATGTGTCCGCAGAGCTGGTTTGGTCCGATGAAACTCATAGCGTTAGAAGTCCAATTCTCATAAGCAACTCGGTAATGTAACTACAATTTCATCAATGGAATCTCCATTGTTGCAAAGCAGACAAATTATCTTCTTGTATCTGATCCTTTGTCAAACTAACTAAGTTTTGAAATAAATGTAGCCAAACCTTGGAACTTTAATGTGTCTAAAAAATATGATTTTCGTCACCCAGAAAGAAGGTAATTATTTTTATTTCTTTAGCAGCAGCAGTGACTAGAAGTTATACCTTCTGCATGTTAACAATTTTTCTTTTCTATGAAAGTGGGTGAAATTTAAGCAGTAGGGGGAGTTCAAGTTTACGACAACTACTCATAATTCATAAACTAAAACAGTTTACTGGAATACTTTCTGCAGTGGGGGAATTCAATTTTCTTTCTCTACGAAAGTTGTGACCACTCTGCTAGAATGGCATATAAGATTCATTTTCTGATTAACTTGGGGATAGCTTTTTCAGGACTATTGCATAAAGATTTTGGGACTTTTCTTGGACATGATTATGAAAGAAGCTGCTTTCCTAAGGGATTCCCTCACTTGCTCCCATTAGGTTTCTTCCTCCTTTTTTGTTATTCTTCTTCCCCTCAAGATCTAGTGTAAACAATTCAAGTCTCAAGATTCCTAAGACAGCTTAGTGGGCATGCGCCGTTGCTTTACTGAAAGCATTATGTTTTCATTTTTCTAAATCAACAATGAACAGTTTTCCAATGAAGAAGAAAGATATGTATGATTGACTCATGCTATCAGGGAAACCAAATAGTAAGCCAATTAACCACTTACCTAGAGAAAGAGGAGGAAAAATAAAACTAGTGTGCAATTAATGTAAACTAGTCTACATTTTGTAGCTGTTAATTAGCATCCAACTTTTCAATTATTTCAAAACGCATCTGTAAATTAGCAGTCCAATCAGCAAAATAAAATTTCTCACATACCTGTAGTTTTCGTCCACTTCTCTCAGCTTCAGACTCCAGCAGATGATCCCCATTGATTAGGAGTGTATTTCTTTCATCAGCATGAACACTTCTCTTACCCATACATTGTACCACTTCTATAATTGAGGCTAAAAAGAGCCAGAAACACTACTACGTCAGGTTGATTTAGGAAAAGTTGAGGACAAAGTCAAGTCTTCATTCTTCAAAAGTCAGAAAGGATACAAAATGTACTAAGGGTGTAAGAGCTGCCATGATTCTACTCCTCGTACAAAATTAATACTAATGCAGTTCTAACATTTTTCTGGGAAAAGAAAGATGCCCCGGAAATGTAAATCTAATATGAGTAATCATTTGCACACAGGAAAGAATTTCTTTGAGTGATGAACGGCAACCCCTGTAATATAGTGCTTCAAAGGGCTGAGCATACAGAACTTACAGTTAAAAGAGTAAATAACACATGAGTTGAGCAGATAACAACATGGCAAGAGAAAGTGTAATTAACCTTTGCAGTAAAATAATGGGCAGGGTACAAGAGTAACAGTAATTGACCTTTGCTGCAAGATACCAGAAAACAAAAAACAATATGGAAATAATGGGATGCTAACTTGCTGTTAAAATGAAAACGTTATTAAACTTGAATCACAGTTTTTACATGAAAAAGAACCAATTACAACAACATATATGTGCTTTGCTCTTTGCCTATAAGCAAGCCTTAAATCTTAAATCTTTTCTAACACTATCTTCTCAAATATATCTTGTTGCTGTGAATTAGTTCACCAGCTTCTCGAAACCACTATGCTAAATCCTCCTCAATCGTTTTCTTTGACTACCCTCCGGTCTGCATTTAGCATGCACTATAGGACCCAACTCTGACCTATCCATGCCTTCTGTTGATCCCTCAGGTGCATTGAAGTACACAGCATCTTTATACATCCATTCCTCTCTCTCATGACTATAAAAATCATCAAAACGCTCTCTACATAACGCACACAAAGTCTGATCTTCATCAGCAGGAACAGTTATTTCTTCATCACTACTCTTCTGTTCCACAATGGTCTCAGCAGACATAAAATTAGGAGCTGCATCAGTACCCAATGCCTTTGCAGCAATGAGACACATGCTCGTACTTACAAACCACTTGCGAGATGGCTTCTGCTTATGGTTTTTGGACATCCGGTTCTTGGTTACATGCCAATCCATATGCTTTCTGTGCTCTTCTTGGCACTTGAATCTATGGCCACAAGTTGCGCATTGTCTTGGAATATCACCGTATAGAGCAGTTATTACAGATTCATGACGCACCTTGAGAAGGTCAGCCTTAAACTCAACTCCTAAAGAATCCTTGGGAGGGGTTTGATTTGTCAACGAGATCAAACCTTGGGTCAAGAGAGAACTAACCAAACCAGAATATGCACTGATCCCGGGCTGGTTGCTAGGGAAAAATGGACAAGGATTTTGAAACGAAATTGTGCCCTGAAAGTAAGGAGGAGAGGGGCCTGGTGGTAGAGGTGGCAAGGCTTCTCTTTGTAAATGCAAAGCGATAAAAGGGCCTTGATTCTTCTGGTTCTGCTGCACTGCAAAATTTGGTTGCACAGGGGGATTGGGAGGGGGAGGGCGATACTTATTCACGTTTACATGAGGCCGTAATCCCACTGATGGCACTGGCATTGCAGATTGAGAGGGAATTTGGAAATTCCTACTTCTTCCTTTGGCATCAAGGAGATTCTGTGAAGACTCAGAGAGATCACGTGAAGGCAAAATTGGGCATGCTTGTTGAGGAGGGTAGCGGGAACCCAGATTATGATTCGCCGCAGATTGGAATTGGGAAACCCTCCTACTGTCTTTCCCATATGCGTGAATTAAAGCCCTTGGTCTCTGACTATCAAGTCCTCCATTACTGCGGTTATTATTATAAGCAGGTGCAGCACAAGTAGCAGTGTCAAACCCTAACCCTAGCCCTTTGTGACTACACTCAAGATAGCGTTTTCTCCGGCTTTCATAATTCGGCTCCTCATCTCTCCGGCCAATTGTTGCCCCACCAAGTCTATAATCAGACACAGAATCAGACGGAGACGGAGACGCCCTTATAGATAACATATTAGAATTCAAAATCGAAATCTTTCTGTTTTTGGTGACAGAACGCAAAACGTATAACAGAGAGGTAGCAGTAGCAGATTTAGTTTCTAGAAATTAATCAACTGAAATTAGCTAGGGCTTCAATTCTATATGGTCCTCAAATCCCGTTTCTGCTAGGAATCCCTAGTTCTACTAGGAAACCCTAAATCAATTAGGAAAATCCTAAATCAATTAGGAAAATCAAACAAACCCTAAACGGAAACACAAATTATAAATATAATTATAAAAATAAAAAAAAAACCCAAAATTGTCTTTAAACAATTCAAAATTAAAAACGTATCTGGGTCGACAGCGGTTGTCGGGTTGAAATCGCCGACGGTGTTTCTCGGCAGCGAATGGACAGGGACGCTGGCGTTTGGAGAGAGCGAGGAAACGGAATCGACCAATTGGAACCCACAAGTTTCAGAGAGAGAGCGCGCTGAAGAAAAAAAAATGAGATTGTACGCGCTTTTTTCTGCTGGCTTCTGATATACAAGGCTCATTTGTTGCAACTTGCAACGGTAACTTGAAAAAAATAATAATATATTATTTTTCGAAAACTAAAAGGGAATTTTCAGAATGGGCTACAAAGTTTCAATTTCTTCATATAACACCCAAAGATAAGAAAATTGTCTCAATTTGTGTCTTCGCTCTGATTGATTGCATGATAATTCATTAAACTAATGACGCTGTGAGCTTGAGACCCTTATATAGGCTAACATGTAAGTTATATTTGCATCACATTGACGGAGTAGGCTACAAAGCTCGCAAGCATTGAATGCTCACACCGATCTCACCATTAAAAGGAAAGAGGAGGGAGGAGAGAGGGGAGAAAGGAGGGTGAGATCGGTGTGAGCATTCAATGTTTGCGAGCACTGTAGCCAGTCCCCACATTGACAAAAAAACTCATCAATTAAATGGATAATTAGAGGTTCAAAGAGACAAAAGGTGTAAATTGATATAATTTCAAAATCTTAAAGCGCAATTTGAGAAAATTAGAACCTCGTGGCCCATTTTAAAAATTATCTCAAACTTGAAGGGTGTAAAATATGACTTGCTGACCACGCGATTGCTTAATCCTACTCAAGTTATTTTTGGGATTTTAGTTAGGAGTTTTAATGAGAAAGGCTTCTCCAAACTATGTTTTAACCAAAAGCACCATAATAACTTTATTTAATGAAAATGACACAAATTACATACATCAAGCCCTAAATATTAAAACTCATGGGCTGGAAGCAAAGCCTAGCACGCAACACTCCTATTTTTTTCTTCTAGCCCTTGCCCCCTAATGGGCAGTAGCCCAGATCCGTCAAACTACTGCAACTATTTCTAGAATTGAACACTGGCACTGCAACTATTTCTAGAACTAAACATTGCCACTGCCACTATTTCTAAAACCAAATCTAAATGTATTAATTTTGAGGAAGCACTTATTTGGAAAGGAAGCCCATGAGGAGAGGATTAAACTTCTCTATTGGCAAAAATCGCCGGAAAAATGCCACTTTTGGAGATCTCGATCTCCCTAGACATAGAGTTTAACGTGTGGGTCTTGTATTAGAAGAAAGAGGGCATCAATACCAACTCGTAGCCTCTGACCTTGCGTGATTTCGTTACCGTATGAGAGACTTATGAAAATTTTAAGATTGGAAAGAAGGAAATGAGAGGGAGGAACAGGAGATGGAAAAAGAAAACGGGCTAACATCGTCAAGGGCAAAATAAAAACTCGGTCAATTATTTTAGTTGGGCCAGTCTAATTGGACTAGTTTGATGTTGGGTTTTGTCCTAACTATTAAATAAAGTTCTTAAGGTGTTTTTGGTTAAGATTCAAAGTTTTGAAGCCCTTTTCATTAGTTTTCCTATTTTGAATCTATTTAGGCCTCTATTATGTTGGAAAATTCTTCAGTGGTACGTACCATTCAATGGTACGGCCATTGAATGGTCCAGATTAATTTGCAGCGGGTCCCAAATGAATCTTAAACCATTCAACAGTACGTACCATTCAATGGTACGTACCACTGAAGTTAAACCCTATTATGTTTACAATTTTTATTTTCTAGCAAAGTCAGAATTCAAATTTCTTTTTTCTGCTAGAACGGGTATGTAATATGAGATTATTTTTATGATTAACAAATCATTAGTGATATAGCTTTGGTGGATAATATGAGATTATGAAATTTGAGCGAATGAAAGAAACTGATCAAAATCGAAAGAGGCTGATGAAAATATGACCACAGAAGATATCCAAAGGGAATTTATATTAAGGAATTTCATAAATCCAGATACAAGCCTTTGTTTTCCAAAATTCCAATGTCCGAAATCACAACCGAAGAGACGTAATTTGAGGCTGTGAGGCAGTTCTACTTCTGTTAACTGCAAGGTTGAGACAGCTCTGTCTGCTTATCGGTTACTTCTGTTTCAAACTTCTTGTATACGAAACGTTTCGCAATCGACACATAAATGCAAAAATTAACAGTGCTTAGTGCAGCAACTACCCAATAGAAGTAATCGAGGTGGGAACGATTGAAATTGTCACCGAGCCATTTTTCGCCATGCTTTGAGCTAATTGCTTGCACCGCAGTTATTATACCACTGCTTGCGAAGTTTCCAACACCTACCACACTGAGGTATGCTGCTGCTCCCATGCTTCTCATTTCCTCCGGCATTTGATCGTAAAAGAATTCTTGGATTCCGACCAATGCAAATGCATCAGATAAACCGCATACCATGTACTGTGGAATTAACCACCACACTCTCATTGGCACTACTGCTTTCGGGTTGTCCAAGAGGTTGTGGTCTCTTGCAATCCTAACCCTTTTCACTTCTACCAAACCTGACACAACCATGGTGATTATGGATAGAAATAGGCCAACCCCGATTCTTTGTAGGATGGTGATGCCAGAGGGTTTCCGTGAATTTTCGGGCTGTTGGGACGAAAACAAGGTCATAGATTGGAATGACAACTAAAACTGTGAGGCTAACGAAGATTTGAAGTGATGCTTGGGGAAGCACAAAAAGTGTGAACCACCTGACCGGACCATTGTGCCTCCGTTGGTGAATAAGGTCTGGAAAAGGACTGGATCTCGTCGCAAACATTAAGCAACAAATCCATACGGGAATTAGGCGTAGGATGAGCTTTACTTGTTCTACTGGATTTCGTGAGCATAATCTTTATGGATTTTCTGGTCGTGCTTGCAGCATCATGGTCGTCAACGATCATTGCCTTGTCCAAGCATCTAAAGTTTTCAACGAGAAAGACAAACCGTGGAGTAAAAAAGAAAGGATAGAGCCAAACAAATCTTAGTTGAACTACCAAGAGAAAAAGAACAATTGTACCTGAATTTCACTATAATGCATTAGTTCTAAAAGCAATACAAATTTAAATTTTGTATATAAAATTCCATTTGATTTTATGACAATGATGTTTTGTGTTTATAAAATTATACCTAATGAAAAGATAAGTCTTTGGATTATGGTGCCATGTTAGACATACCAACTGACTGGTATGCGCCAAAGTCTTACTCTGGCGCTGACTTTTGTCATCTCTGTACACATCAACACCAGTGGGTGTTCCATTGACGCGCCACTTCCTCACTGCCGCCACAAACACTTGAGCCACCGTGGCGAAAGGGCTTCCTAAGGGTCCCTGCCTTTTGTACTTCTTGTAACCGAACAGGAAAAGAGCCAATGCGACCGCCATTGCCCCCGTCAATATTCCAAACCCTGCCGCCCAACCAACATTATCCTACACCAAGGGCAAGCATAGTGACATTCAATACGTAAATGACTACAAACTCAATTCGAGGCCAAAGTTTTTGAATTCTGTTGATCTTGGAATTATTTTGACACAACCGAACTAACACTACTATAGGTGTTAAAGGAAGCAAACAACCAAGTGAGAGTGAACTAAGAATAAAACAAATCACTAAGTAAAGATGAACAAGTAAAGCACACAGAGATTTATACTGCTCCTAAGAATCCTGCCTACGTCCGCTTTGGAGACTATAGAGATTCCACTATAATCAATGAGAACTACAAATAGTGTTTATCACTCAATCTCCCAATGATCCCAAATAACCCAAGCTCACACACTCACACAATAGAAAAGAAAGGGAACAAAATACAAGCAAGAACAGCCTTCTTGCCGGATTGCTCTAGACTTCGTCGGATTGCTTTGCACACTATCGGTTGCTCGCACTCCTTCTTTCTCTCTCTCGTGTTCTACTCCAAGCTGCTCCTTACACCTCCTCACACTCGTTACTATTCCCGATTATTCCCAACGCCTTTTTATAAAGCCAATGGAATAAATATCTTGAAGACAACAAAGGTTAAACCTTGAGAAGCCAATGTGACATAATAAATGTCTCCACTAATATTTGTCTTCCACATACTTTAGCCGCCAACTAACTTCCATAAATGCAAAGAGAATAATGATTAATGGTTTGAGCCAACAATCAACATCTCCACCTTGGCTTAAACCTCTAAGACAAATACTCCAATGCTTATCTCCCACTTCCACATAGGACAATCAACAAATTTGCTGTGATTCCAATCAAGCCGAGGCAATGCTTAAACTCTGAGCAACGAGACTGGCTTCGTTAACATATCCGCTGGATTATCGCATTCCACCTTCCTCGAGAAGAACATCTCCCTATTGACAATCTCAATAACAAAATGAAACCTCACATCGATATGTTTTGTTCGTGCGTGATGAACTGATTCTTTGCTAAATGAATGGTACTTTGACTGTCACAATGAACATCCACATGATCTTTCGACTCTTGAAAGTCATCAAGCAATCCTTGAAGCCGTGATGCCTTCCTTTATTGCTTATGTTACCGCCATATATTCACTTTTGTTGTTGACAAAGTAACCGTGGATTGCAGACCGATCTCCCAACTTACTAGACTCCAATAGTGAATACAAAACCAAAGAGTGGATCTACGCTTGTCCAAATCACCCGCGAAATCGGGAACCACATATCCAACAACACATTTTCCAAAGAGCTTTATTCCTCGTCGGGAACACTTAAACCAACGTCCACAAGCATCTAATATACCAGAGAATCGATTTCACAAACTCTTGCCAATGCCCTTTTCCCCGGATTATGCATATCTATCGACAATACTCACAGCTCTTGTGAAATATCAAGCCTAGTACACACCATTGCATACATCAAACTACCAACAAAGATTTTTGCATAAGGAATTTGAGCCATGTACCGATTTTCTTCAACAATTTTAGAGGAGACATAGAAGCAATTCAAGTTTGAAATGAGGGGCAAGAGGTATACCTGACGGTTTTGAATTTTCAATCATCCCAAAACGCCGTAGTATCTTCTTTCAAATACCGGCTTCGACTCTAGACTAACCTTGCCCATAGCTCGTCTCTTTCAATCTCCATGCTAAGAATCTTTCTTGAGCTTCTCCCAAATCCTTCATCTCAAATTCACTACTCGCTTGAGCTTCAACCTTTCAATCTCCACTTTGCTTTTACATGCTATAAGCATATCATCAACATATAGAAGCGTATAAATGAAGGTTCCATCTTGAAGTTTGCTAAAGTATACACAATGATCATATTGACTTTGCATACTTTTCCCCCAACCATAAATCGATCAAATCGTCTTGTACCATTGTCTTGGAGACTGCTGCCGTACAATGATTTTTCCAATTTGCAAACCCAATTTTCTTTTCCAGAACTTTGAAACCTTCCTGCTGAGACATATAAATCTTCCTCCAAATCATGGCAATGTAGTCTTGACATCAAGTTGGGCCAACTCCAAGATCAAACTGCGTGCCACCAAAGCCAACGTAATTCGAATCGAAGAATGTTTACTACTCTGGAGAGAAAACCTCATTGTGAAGTCACTGCCTTCTTTCTCACAGCATAGCCTTTAGCTACCAATCCGGCTTTGAATCTTACATTACCTTTTCCTAACGATTCCATCTTCTTGCATATACCCATTTGCAACCAATTTCTTTCTTCCCCTTTTGGCAATTGAAATCCAGCCTTCCAAGTCTCATTTTTATGGAGAGATTTCATCCTCATCCATACTTCTTCCACTCCTTGCACTCGAGCTATGACACCTTCTTTATAAAAGGAGGGAACATCATCTTCAATAACTCGGAAGTGCATACGCCTACAATGTCGAAAATCGAGCAGCTTTCGAATTTCCCTTCCGGTTCTTCGGTTGCAATATAGTCTTGTTGCTGTGGAGGCTCTTGAGGGATTTCGTCATTGTCTCTCTTCATCATTCTCTTCTTCATCATCGGATGAACTCCAAGAATCGGCTCACAATTAATTCCGTACTTTTACTCTGACAACGCACCCGCACCCACCCGCTTTGAATTACTCATGGTCTCGGCCTACTTTGATTCACCTTCATACTTGTTCTGATTAGCCGATAGTCGCTCATCAAAAGTCACATCTCTCGCTTACAAATTTCTTCTCATCTCAACACCGCAGACGGTGATCCTTCACGCTGCTAAGCAAGCCCCATAACAGCTTTGCTCTTGGATCCAACTGCTTTCCGACATGATAGTGCTGTGATGCCTAAATATGTGTAAGAACTTACACCGCATAAGGTTTACTGTGTGACCATACCTCCATGGGTGTTTTGCCCTCATTCGCAAAGAAATGGGCAATCGGTTAATGAGATCACTTGCATAGGTGATTGCCTCAAATTTCAAAATGCCTTGCCTAAAAACCAAGATTAGACAAAGATACATCGAACTTTTTCCAACAAAGTGCGGTTCATGCGCCTCGCTTACTCCATTCCCGTTGTGGTGTCTCCCAACCGTGAAATGCCTCCTAATACCCTCATCTTAAATCTTTCAAGAGTGATCGACTTGTATTCACCTCCATTGTCTTATCCGGAAGTCTTGATCTTTCGACCACTTTGAGTTTCAATCATCTTTTCCACAATGTGAATTTCTCCATGACTTCATCTTTACGTTTCATGGTGTACACCCCATACTTCCTGGAGAAATCATCAACGAAGGAGACAAAATAATGGCTTCCTTCCCAAGATGCATTCTGAAGGTCCCCATACATCAAAGGTGTGTGTACATAATCATGATGCCCTTAGTGTTGCAGGAATAAAATAGCACAAATTCTTACTCTCGTTTTGTTTTCCCAACACACAATGCTCAATAGTAATTCCAATTTGCAAGCCTTTGCACCTTTCAATAAGCCTTGCTTTACAATCGCAAGCCGCCTTTCTTTCTCACCAAAGATGCCCAAGACGCATATGCCATAACATAGTGGAATCTGCACCGTTTCGCTGGGATGTGAGGCTTTCCACCAATAACCTACTCCCCTAAAGAAATACAAGTTATTCGTCTTGTTCCTTTCATTACCACCACCGCCTCCATGCACCGCTTTTAAGAACTCCACCTTCCATGGTGATCTTAAGACCCTTGGATTCCAAAGTTCCCGCGAGAAATAAGATTCTTCTTCATTTCCTAGATATACCGAACATCACTTAGTTCTCGATCGTCTCCATCATGCATTCTCAAATGATTTTGCCTATCCCTTGTGCTTTTGCAGCATTATTATTACCCATCAAAACAACTCTACCATCCAATTTTTGTTCAGAAAAACCATTCCCGAATGGGACATATATGATAGGTGCAAATCTAATCCAAAATTCACTCCTTAGAGTGGACTGGTATGAAGTTGGAACCCGACAAAGCAAACCAAGTCATCTTCTTCGCATTTTACAATATTTGCTTCGTAACCCACTTTCTCCTTGTCTTTGTTCTTCAATTTGGGGCGCTTATTCTTCCAATGACCTTTGGCGACACGTAAAGCACACTCATCTTTGCGGTGAAACTTTCTCGAGACTTTGAACGAGATTTTCCTCAGCTTCCAAATTTTCTTCCTTCGTTTCTACCCCTTGCAACCAATGCCTCGGTTTCAGAATCATGAGCCTTAAGTCTTTCTTTCTACACTCATGGTTCACCAAGGCAAAATAGCCGACTCCTCATCAAGTTTCACCTCGGATTTTCTCCATAAACAGTGAGTCAGCTAAACAGATCATAATCATCAGCAATAATTTAGCAAACATAGTGCCTGTCCTCATCAGAATTTGCACATCAAGATTTACTAGATCGCAAGAATCTTATTATAATCATTGAGGTGTTCATGCATAGAAGTACCTCGGACTGTGATCGAAACGGAAGAGTCTTTTCTCTCAAGAAGAGCCGATTTTCTCGCGCTCTGGTCATATATTTTTCTTCTAGTTTTGTCCATAACTCCTTCGCAAGTTTCCTTCATATAAGGATATTTCAAACTCCTTATCAAGAAATGATCGGTCAGTAGCACACAAGCATGAAGATTTATCCGTGTCCACCGTTGTCTTCAATGTCTTATGGTTTATCTTCCGTAACTATATCCAACTCTTTGCTGGTACAACACATCCATTACTTCGCATTGCCACATACCAAAATTATTAGAGCCGTTAAACTTATCAACCTCCAACCTTGTAGTAGCCATTTGGTGTCTATTTGATGGGGACGGTTAATGCTTCCACTCCTTCCCTTTAATGCACTACTACCTTCTTAGCCATCTTCACTCTCACGCCCAAGTCTAACAATCAAGTTTCGATACCACTTGTTGTGCTAAGCAAAAACAACCAAGTGAGAGTGAACCAATAAAACAACCGGCTAAGAAAAGATGAACAAGCAAAGCTAATACGTAGATTTATACTGTTCGGCAACTTGCCTACGTCCGCTTGAGACTATAGAGATTCCACTATAATCAATGAGAACTTACAAACAGTGCTTCTTTATCACCACTCTAATGATCCCAAATAACCCAAGCTCACACTCACAATAGAAAAGAAAGGAACAAAATACAAAGCAAGAACAAATTCTGGGTCGGATTGCTCTTAGACTTCGCCGGATTGCTTTGCACACTATCGAGTTGCTCGCACTTCCTTTTTTTTCGAAAGGGCTTCCTAAGGGTCCCTGCCTTTTGTACTTCTTGTAACCGAACAGGAACAGAGCCAATGCGACCGCCATTGCCCCTGTCAATATTCCAAACCCTGCCGCCCAACCAACATTATCCTACACCAAGGGCAAGCATAGTGACATTCAATACGTAAATGACTACAAACTCAATTCGAGGCCAAAATTTTTGAATTCTTGCTAGATCTTTGGAATTATTTTGACACAACTGAACTAACACTACTATAGGGTCACCAAAAATTTTCTTAATATTAATCACTTATAAAGTTCCTCCGGTTTCTTATTGGTTGTAAATAAATGAGGTCCAGAGTTGACTCGCATAATAGAAAACGAAAAAAAATTCACAGCTAGGATTCAAAATTTTGGGATTTGTTATCTTTATGCAGCATTACTGAACTAATGCTAAATGGACTTTGAGTTTTATTTGGCTAAATTTGAGAAAAAACTCTACTTGTGCATGTAAATATGATCAGAGGAAGAATCTCTTGACCTGTACATATATGACTACCAAAATGGCCGCAGAGGCCCCAATTACGATCCCCAAGAACCACCAGTTGAAAAATGAGCTCTTCGTCTTCTTATCCTGCGGGGTGTCTTCACGAAACTGGTCAGCTGCAAAGGTTTGTACACATGGTTTGTGGCCTGCTAGCCCAATTGATAATATGTAAAGCGCAACAAAGAACATTGCTTTCTGATAATGCAGAGGGATTACTGACACAGTTATGGTTAACAACACCATTGCCTGCAAGACACGAAAAAATAACAATCATGGTCTGAAATTAAAAGGGTAAGAATACTAATGAGAGTTTTGAATTTAACTGTACCAAGAGGTAAATGATCGATGAAACAAGGATGGTTTTGAATCGACCAAGAAAGGCGTCAGCTATGAAGGCTCCGAGTATTGGGAGGAGAGATGAGACTCCAACCCAAGTGTTGACATTCTTTACAGCTATGAGAATTGGCTCATGGAGTTCATTTGTGAGGTATGTGATGAGGTTACCCGCCATGCCAAAGTAAGCAAATCTCTCTGCCACCTCAACAACTGCAACAACAAAATATTTAAATGAAAATCAAATAAGTAGAAAAAAATTTCAAGAGTAAATTAAAAAAAAAATCTAACAAGATTGGCAGCTTACAGATGATGAAAATGGCAGCACTCCAGCCACCTCGAGAATTGGAATATTCTTCTTGGCTGATGAGATTCTTCTCTGCATCTTCATGATCAGAGCTAGTCATGGAAAATTGCTGAATAAAATTTGGTTTTTTGTTGTGTGCTTTTATCAAAGATTGATCCCTACAACAATTTTAGTGATCTCACCTTTTCATGTAGCACAGATAATAAAGCAACATATATATACCAGTAACTGTTGGTTGGAAAATTAAGCCTTACATTCTTTGGGTTTAATTCAAAAAGTGAATGTCAATATCAAGTAGGTAACTTTCTTTTATATGGTAACTAAAACAGATTCTGTTGACCAAGAAAAAACTAAAACAGATTCAACTAATTGAATCATGTAATTAAAACACATTGACTGAAAAAAAATGTAATTAAGAAAGAAAAGACGCGAAAGTTTGAGGTTTTGCTGCCACTGAAATGTTTTTTTTGTTAAAAAAAGATGAAATAACATTACAAAGAGCATTCTCTACAGTTCATAACTTCATATTCCTATAAGCTACCATGTTAGTTTCTCTACAAATGAGACTAATTGTATAGTTTGAAAGGTTTTTCTCAGTAGTGGATTCCCAAACTTAGTGTTTCCTTTCTATGAAAGTGAGTAAATTTTATGCAGTCGGGGACTTCACGCAAGTTCCAATTTGCTAAAGCAGTTTATGAGATTCTATTTTCTTTATCAATGAAAGTTGTCATGATTCTGCGAGAATGGCATATGAGATTCTATTTTGTAGTTAACAATTTGGAATTGCGTTAGATTTTGAAACTACTTGGAATTGATTATGAAGGCAGCTGCTTTCCTGAAGGGTTCACTCTCGTCTCCATTTTTAATCTTCTTCTCCCCCTCATGATTATGAAGGCAGCTTACTAGGAATGCGCCGTTGATATACTGAAAGCATTATATTTCCATTCTGATGCTGTTTGAAAGGATGTATTTTGTACTAGGTATGATATGAATCCCTTCTTCCACACGAATTTGATTTTTCACGATGAGTGGTGGACCTCCAGAGGAGTTGATGATATCCACGAACCCAAGCTCAGTATCTATCTGATTAACTACAATGCAACCCTTGCTAAATCCAAATATTAACGTTTTAGTTTGAATAAATCTGATGCGGATAGTCCCGGTAGGGGTAGCTCTTTCTGTATCGCAATGCCATTCATCACCTGCCATAGTGACAAATTTCAAGTTACAAAGATAGGATAGGAATGCTAAGAATGATTCGAAATTCTGAGGACGAGTCTTTCAAATTACAGAGTCAATTTTATCCAATTCAATATTTAAACAATGGCTAGGAAATAGTAAAATCCTAGCAAGTAAAGCGTTGAGCATACAGAACTTACAGTTAGAATTTTGGTAGTATGTGAAAGGCAGAGAGATGCTGCAACTCGATGGCAAGAGGGTTCAATAGGACCTTGAAAATAGCACGCCAGCGGCCCAGACCTAAGTTAACTTTAACTAAAAACTGACATTTAGCATAACCGAGAAGGGAAGGTGCAACGGTTTAGAAGAAACTAGCAAGCAAAGCAAAATGACTTGCACAACATAAAGACAATGGAAATCATACCACAGAAACCAATGAACTATATATCTATGTCCTTCAATCGTAACTAGATAACAATATATCTAGTTTTCCAATATGGTGATTTTGCAAATAGAGTAAAATAACACATAGAGTTGAGCAGATAACACAAAGACGAGAAATTGTAATTAACCTTGCTGCAAGATAATGTGCATGGTACTAGAGTAAATCATAAGAATTTGTAATTAAATTGCTGTAAAAATGAAAATCGATCTTATTTATTCAACTTGAATCATAGTCTGTATGATGCTCCAAGGTCGAAATCATCATTTAAAATATCTATAGCTGTTGTCAATTAGATCATCACCATGCTAAACTCCCCTGCAATCATTTTCTTTGACTACCTTCTGATCTTAATTTAGCATGCACTACAGGACCTAACTCTGACCTATCCTTGCCTCCTCTTGATCCCTCAGGTGCATTCATATATAGTTGATGTAGATTAGCTGATCTACTTCTCCCAACCACTATGTTAAGTCCGCCGCAACCATTTTGCATTTAGCATGCACTATAAGAGCAAACTCTGACCTATCCATCTCTTCTGTTGATCCCTCAGGTGCATTCAAGTACACAGCACCTTTATACACCTTTATAGAGAATGAGGAAAGGGAATCGACGGAGAGCGAGAGAGCGAGAGAGATGAAGTACGCGCTTTTTGCTGGCTTGGCTTCCAAAGGTAACTTGAAAAAATGAATATAATGTTTTTGTTGTGGCGTATTTTATTGAATGGTTAAGAACAGAGAGCGATGGCCCGCGGCGGATAGAGAATAAAGAGAAATAGGGATGACGGAAATTATGGTGTGTGATTTCCCTCGTACTAGTGTCTTTATATATAGTAAAACAAGTACAATCATAATATAAATATAACTTTAGTAATATCTCAATCCATATCTATATAGAATTTGCGCAATCACATTTATCACATGTTAATATTATTTACAACACTCCCCTTGAGTGTGCAAATACTCAAATAAATATCGCATCAGATCTTCAAGATAATGTAGAGATAGTTGATGAAGTCGTCTCGTAGGCAGGATAGAGAACACGCTAGTCTCAAGTACGGAACTTGCATATAAAAGAGGCAAAAATTCTCACAAAACCTGGCTATGGTAAAACCCAAGGCAAGATAAAAACTCATAGTTTAAGAGAAAAGTGAGCTAATGCATTGTCAATAGGTTTATGTTGTAATGATCATGTAGTGCATTTCAAATATATATGTCTAAAGTTTTGTAGTTGATTTCCAACTGCCTCTTTCTATAGCTACAGGTATTTTAAGCGCCGCAAAGAAGAACGCCAAAGGCAGACAAAGGAAAGAATTAATGAACAAGTTGAGAGGTTGAGTTAGTTTGATATGTAATTATATATGTTGAATTTTATACTTTTCTTGTGATTGAATTATCTATTTATCTCGTATTATTTTATATATGGTCGGCTTTCTTACCTTAACATTACGTTGGAATGGACGGAGATCGAGCAGGAGATGCAACGTATTTATGGTGCCAAGCCCATGTATGTGATTGCTATTCATCTCATACTACTCTGGGTTCCTATTTCATTTATTCTATATGCCGATCAGTTTTTCCTAACTTTGACATTGATTTTTTTCTCAATGGATAGGATTTTGACCCCAATCCGATGTAATTAATAGGATATGGATGGTGACTTCCAATCCCATTATTCGAATAAGTTATGAATCCAATAATCCGATTATAAATGGCTCCAGATATGAATCGATCGAGGCTGAACCGATTCAATTATTCGATTTTTATATTTTATATACTTTTGTGTAATGGTAGTTTAAGATTGCATGGAGTTTTACCTTAACATGGGTTCGCCCACTTCCGCTCATCATCAAATTGAGAAAATGCCTGTTAATTTCTTCTCATCAATATCGCCTTCCACGACGTCGTACCTTTTTCATACCTCGTCTCAGAAAGATACCCTAAATTCCAAGATGAAGATACTATTGATTAATTAAACACAGTAGAGATGACAATAAACAATTGAATACAAACTTTTACAGAATCTGAATCATGGCTATGGAATGAAACCTCTGCATTTACATACATCTCTTGTATGGTATTGTATGAAAAATGGTGCTATATATTGTACGTACCTGACTTTGACATCATCTATCAAGATGCAAAGAATGCGAGCTATCTTGCTCCACTCTTCTCCCGTCTCCTCCTGGCACCTCTTCCTCACAGGAGAAGAGTCCCAGATGCTCAGAAAAGAGAGCGATGCCGGCAAACCCTCTTTTGGAAGGAATTCGAGGCTATCACAGCTTCTAATGTCTAGTTCTTGAAGAGAAGTGAGGTGTTGAAGTCCCTTCCCCTCCAAAGATTTCAGACGATTGGGAGAGTGTGAAGAGTGGAGGGAGCAGTTGTTCCTTGAGCACCTCTCCAACACATCCTCGCTTCTCCAGATCACAAATTCTCGAAGGGAGACAAGTCGTTGCAAACCCTAGTACTCCATTGAAGAAGGGCTCAGTTTCTCACAAACCCCTTGTGCAAATGACTCAACATTTGGAAGATGATATAACTTCAAATGTCAAAGAGCGGTGAGGGTGTGTATTCGAAAGGGCAATAACTTCAAATATTCGCATCTCGAGACCGTAAAACGACCTAGGTTGGGAGTGGGCAATCCCCTGTGGGGAAAAGAGACCATGTTACAACCCGTCCCAAAATTTTAAGTGAAATTACCAAAATACCCCTAGTGTCAGTGTTGACTTTTCAAGACGACTTGTCAAAATTTATTTCTTTACATATTCATGATGTACTCGTCGATATGAACGCATGCACGCAACCGGAACTCAATTTGGAGTTAAAACGAATGTTTTACGAAACTTTAAAGTGTAGGGGCATTTTAGTAATTTTCACCTCTTAAGTTGGAATTAGGGTTTTTGGGTTGTGGGTTGGCTGCTGTGCAGCAACACAATTTCCCCCACACTCCGCACGTTCTCATACACTTTCTCTCCCACTTCTCTCTCGGCCAAAACCTTCTAAAACACCGAAACCCTAAAAGTTTTTGGACGAATCACAAAACCGTCAAACCGTGGCTCAAAATCAATACCATTACTATCGTCTCGTCATTCTGGACAAGACTGTGATTTTAGAATATCCAAACTAGAACCCAATCGACCAAACTAACGTTGAAACAGAATCGGCAAACTGCCATTCAATTTTTAGTACAATCCCGACCAAGGTAAGCCTCGAAACCATTACCATTGGTTTTATTACGTTGAGTAGGTTCAAATCGACATAAAGAACGTGAAATTTGGTGCAGTTCTGAAGGGGAACGGAATTAGGATTTTCGGAAGCTTTCTAGGCAATTTCAAGCCATCTCCGGCCATTTTTTCGGCCCCAAATTGGCATGAATATATTCTATTGGTCAATACCTTCAATTTGATATATGGGACGTTGAATTTGGCCAAAGAACGAAGAAGTTATGAACTGTTAAAGTTTTGGACATATTTTGGAATTTTTCCAGAAATTCCGGCAAACCAGACGGCAGAGGACGGCAGCCCCGGCGGTGGCTCCGGCGACCGGCGAGGGGAAGAAGAAGAGGGAATGTTCCGTCAATGGTAACGGAATATTCCTAACGGCATCAGAATTTTCCATCAGAAAAGTATATTCTGTTCAAACTAACGGTGCTGATGTCAGCAGGCACGTGGCGGATGTCAGCAGTCCGTAGGGTGACGTCATCAAGCGCGTGCAGGCGCATACCGCACGTGGATACACGGGCCAACGCGTGGTGACACCCGCCAGCACGTGTCGGCGCATGCTAGCACGTGTCTGCGCGTGCCAGTGCGTGGCGGCTCCTCTAGGCACGTGGCGACACGTGTCAGCGAGTGCCAGCACGCGGCAGCTCCTTCCAGTTCATGGTGGCTCCTCCCAGCGTGTCCTACCGTTTCCCAGCGCGTGCGGTGGCGCCATCGGTGGTAGGGTTTTCGGGGCTCGAAAATTATTTTTCGAGCACGTTTTCGCTAAAATAGTATTATTTTTGGGATATTTTTCTATATGGCCTATTTTAATTCATATTAGGGAGGTTCTAATTTTTCCCCTAATATTAAATAGGTAATTCTTCGGCGCCACACTTCGAGGAAGGCAACACCGAGGGAGATTTCACTCCCGAATACTTGTGAGTGGACTTTTATTTTGAATAAATGATTTATATGCTTGAAAATAATTATTGAAATGGTTTCTTACATGATTTTAAATGTTTTGGGACATGTTCATATATATATGTGTGTGTGTGTGTTGGTATTCAATTATGAAACCATATGGTATTTATTTATGGTTATATTTTATGAAATGGTTTGAGATATGAGTATATACATAGATATATTTTACGAAATGATTCTGAGGGTTGAATATATTTATATAAAAATATTGGTATTTAATTATTGGCTTCTAAGCATGATTATTTTCAATTACACAAGGTTTGAATATTTGAGAGATTATGAAGTATATGATGATCTACACTTTTACACATGACTATATACGTATGTTTTCAAACACTTGGTATGCTTTCACTACGTTGTAGTACCGTCTCACGGCCGTAAGACAAGTCTCACATGTTTGGGTCACACGCATTGTACTCCAGGGGTATTGTCCGGTAAATACCTTAGTGCAAGCTTGTCTTACGTTTATATTTGTTTTTGGGGAAAAGGCCCCACTACGTAAGGACTCTGGTGTGACGCGCTAATGCGCAAGTGCTTACATGTGTGTGGTATTAGGAGTACAAATTAATTGATAACGTAAAGTGCTTGTACGGGGATTGAGAGGTTGTTCCTCAACACGTACATGGGTGATTGCTCATATACCCTGTGTTGGTTTTTCTATTATCATATTATCGAAATATATGGCAAAACGAGTTATGGAAATATGATTTGTTATCTACGGATTTTATATTGATATATGTTTCCAGTTATACCTATAAACTACACTTTGTTATATACTATGGTAGTACGATTTTTACAAATATACTGAATTTCAAATAGGGGGTTATTATGTTGAAAAGAGAAAGTTTCGAAAACTTTTATTTTTCGTCCACTCTCAACTTTTGTTTTTACGCCCCCTTTAGGACCTAGTGATAAAGCATCTGGTGAAGTCGAGGCATCCGTGTGGCAGCTCTGATCCTATTTTTCGACCATGTAGGGATTTATCTATTTCTTTTCAGTTTCTTCAATAATATCCATCCTTGTTATGGATAGAAATTCTAGGAACTTGATTCATTATTTTGTTTCTGCTGATTCAAATTAGTATGCTCTGAATCTTGTGCATATTGAAATTTAAGTTCCGCAAAGTGTTGTCATGCATTTAATGGCTTCGTCACTTATGAGTGTCGGCCAGCACGCCCGAACTCGATATCCACGTGGGTATCGAGGGTGGGGTGTGTCAGACCAGATTTGGATAGTAATAGATATAGAGAGAGTTCGAGATGAGTGAGATTTTCATCATCAGCTCCTTCTCCAATGGAAAGGGTGTTAAAGGAAATAAAATAGTCAACAATATGATTTAGAGAGATTTGGAGAGATTATAGGAAGATTGTAATGGCATAAAATCAGCTATAGTTTACCTAGAATAGCTTCACATCCTTGTATAAATGTATGTTATTGTATACCTTTAGAATTGTGCAATATACAGAGAAATACTTCCACACCACAATTTAATAAAGGGCTTCCAGATTTTAAAGCTATTGTATAGAAAGATAAGAAATTTTGGGGAAAACGCCTAGCGAGAAGGACCTCAGTGAATCACAACTATTGTATAGACTCAAAAATTGAAGGAATGTCAATTTGGCCATCATCTCATGAGATAGAAATTCTAATATCACACAATTTCTTATTTCAAGTGATGTCAACGAAGTGGGTAGACAATTTGTAGGGAACGACACGAGTGACGCGCAGTTATCGAGACTCAAACATTAAAGACGATTGTCGTTGTTCTGCAAGCACACTGTGCCACTAAAAATTTGAATCATAAGTCTGGAAAGCGAGGATAGCGACTCTGTCTTTAGTAATGACGACAGACCAGGGCATCCAACTATCTTAAGTTCTAGAAGATATTGTCGCAAGGACTCCATGTTAACGATGAGAAACCTTTCATGTAGAACCCCGCAGTAGTACACGGAATTTTTTTCAAGGAAGGAAAATGATCGCGCAAGTTTCCTCTCAGCTTCGAACAATCCCTTAAAATCAACATCTCAAGACGAGGAAAGTCTGGACTACATTGACCTCTACCTGAACTTGAGAGCCATTCCTCCCACATGGGCATCACCCCGATTTGTAGCTTTTTGAGAAATCGAAATGGCTGACTTAGAGAAGCTCCATTACCCCCGTAGAACTCAACACTAATACTCATAACAGTTTTCATCATTTCTATATAAAGCTCTTTAAGAGCGGGTAGCCGCTCAACTGTGGCAACGACCAGTAAGCACTACAATCACTAAGGCGCATGACTTGTATGTTGGAGAAGGAAGAATCTCCCAACCAATCTGAAAAGCTGGTTCCACCATAAAATCCGATGCTCAGCTTCATGAAATTGTTAGAAAGGTGTAGTCTTTAAGTACATGTCTCTGTGTTATGGAATCATTTGCATCCTCATGACCCCATGCCAACTCTACTTTGTTGAGATGTTTCTTATCCTTCAAATTGGCCACCAAGGCATCCATAGGATTGACTACATTCTCTAGATGCAAGATAGAGAGTTTCCCTACAAGATTGGGTAACTCCCCTAGTTCTCCAATGCCACATGACATCCCAGTAGATTTTCCCAACACATAAGTAGTTAATGTTCTCAAACATTTTTGCCTACCCATTTGCACCGGCATCTCTTTTATACCAATTCCATTAATATCAAGATGACGCAAATTAAACAGTTTCCTCATGTGCGCCGACAATTCAACAAGAGAGGAACAACCTAACAACAATAGGGTTTGCAAATTGTAGAGACTGCACAGGGTATCTGGCAGCCTTTTAATTGTAGTGTGAGAGAGAACAATGCTATCAGGTAATTGTGTGAGAGAGAACAATGCTATCAGGTAATTGAACCTCACTCTCAGCTTGTGGAATTAAACCCACTGCCATCCAAAGTAGAATCACATTTTGCTTATCAAATTCATAGTCCTTTGGAAAAATTGAGCAATAAGCAAAACATTGTTTTAAATGAGTAGGGAGGTAATGATAGCTCAATCTTAGAGATGGTAGAATATTATTAGTGTGCGGTAGCTCCCAAAGATTGTTGTTCAATATTTGATTCCATTTCTTGTAGTCTATGTTGCAACTTAAGAGACCTCCAAGTCTTTTCGCAGCTAAAGGCAAACCATTGCACTTACGTGCAATTTTTTTAGTGATTTCTTCCAAGTTTGGATGTGCACTTGGGCTTTCGTTTCTGAATGCATGTTTTGCAAGTAACGACCAACAATCTTCAGGAGATAGTTGTTTCAAAGTGTGAAAAGGAACGGTGTGCACAATGGATGCGACACTTTGGTTCCTTGTTGTCACTATGACCTTACTTCCTCTTGCCTCATAAGTTAAAGGAGCTTGTAGAACACTCTAATCATTATAGTTGTCCTTCCAAAGGTCATCCAACAGAAATAGAAACTTTTTTCCCCTTACTTTCTCCCTAAGTTCAACTTGAAGCAAGCTCATATCTGACGTGTCCCAGGGCTTTGAAGCAATTGACTGAAGAATGGTTTTAGTTACTCTAACAATGTCAGAAACACAGGCCCAAGCTTGAAAGGTCGAAATGCATGCTCTTTCACACTGTCATCATTGTAAAGGAGCTGAGCAAGGGTTGTTTTACTAATCCTCCCATTCCCACTATGGGGATCGAGATACCACGGCTTTCCGGTTTACAAGGTGTTCGAGTCTTTCTGATTAATGCTTGAACTTCTACCACTATGCCTGATAAAAAAATTAAGAGAAATAGAGAGGAAGTTCCACACCTGGGTTTTCTTAGTTTGATATTCAGCTTCCACTTTGCTTCGCAGAGCTTCAGCACGATCTCATCCAGCAGGTCATCCGTGACGAAGACGGAATGCTTGAGCTCGTCGAGCCACTTTCCCACATCAGAGTTTACAATCTGCTTCTCCTCTACATCATTGAGCTCTGCATGTAGTGTCATCACCGTCAGCTTCAGCTCTCCTCCCATAAGTGAACAACCAAGCTTTTTCCCCGAAACAAATCCAAGAACTCGCCAAACCTCGTTCAACACCTTTTGTAGTAGAATGTAGGCAGGAAATATACGTGCTGGCTAACCCGGGATTTCACATTTCTGTTATTGTGGTTTCTACAAGCTTCACTTCTATTCTTTTGAGGAATTTTCATGAGACCTTTTAGTAAGGTGTCGTTAGGCGCCATTATTGAATTCTGCCAATAGAATGATGTATTTGTTATATTCGGTTAAATTATGTTATAAACATGTCAGATACTTGCGCTCACAAGTAATATATCTTCCTTTCAAAGGATTGTGACCTTATTAGATAAGTTCTTGGTTAGGTTCTTTATTGCCTTACTTGTTAAAAACTTTTAATATCTCTCAATGTTATACTAGAGATTAAGATGGGGTTTGTTATAAAATTGTTATAGCAATCGCTCCACTTTTGTGCATATATTAGAAAGTAAAACTGTAATTAAAGAAAAAAGTAAATACTGAAATTGAAGTATTTGAATTTAAATACAGAAAGTAAAGACTTGGTAAGTAAAGACATGAAATAAGAACTAATATTGAAATACTTTATAGATAAAAGTACAATAATAGTACACAATGGTCATTTTAGATTGATAAAACACCCATCGGATTGGATATATTCATCGGGATGGTCTAAGAACTAATTTCTTATAAAGGGAAATAATCAAATACACTTTGGCCTAAGATTGGTAATCGATACTATCAAATAGGGTTGATTTGATGGCAGAGTCAATTCACTACTCCTTAGGAGGAGTTGGGGAGTATGATCCTAGGATTCTAGGAGTTTTGAATTCTCAAAAAGTTTTTGCGCATGATCTTGTTGAAGTTTAAGGAGTTTTTAGCTTGTGCCAGTTCTTGACCTAATCATGTGTCTTTCTGAGACATGTGATTTCTCGAAGGATTGCTTTCGTGTCGATCCCCAAATGGTTGTTGTGGGCGGGATTTGGGAGCAACTGCAAAGTGTTACAAGATTCGAAATCCTTCTTGGTTTCATCGGTTTTTACCGACGTTTCGTGAGGGACTCTCTGCCACTCTACCTCACGAAACTTGCTGTGTAAAATGTTAAATTGGTGGTGGAGAACGACGCACTACGAGCAAATTTTCTGACTGCTCAAGTTTGGTCTAACTTGTTCTTGTATTAGCACTTTCCAAAGACGGCAGTACTGTAACCTATAGTGATGCGTCACTGAACGGGCTGGAGTGCGTGCTAATACAGCAGGGATGGATAACGCTTCATGCCTTCTGCATTAACCGAAACCGCATCATATGAATTATCATACCCATAATTCAGAAAGCTGGCTGCTTATCTACTCCGAAGTTCTGGCGATATTTTCACTTTGGTGAGACGTGTAGACCGTACACTCAACCACCAAAGTTTGAGGCATCTCTTTCTTGGGAGACCTCAATTCCAATCAAAGGAGATGGTTTGAGCTGTTGAGTGACTACGACAATAATCAACCACCTCTCATTGTGCAAACGTAGTTGGTGTCCTCTCGTCAGAAGTCCTTAGGACGACTGATTACTCATTCCACTAGTCGTATTTTCCTCTTCCGATCGAATTTGAGGCACCGTTGTCACATTGAGTTGTTGTGATGATGGAGTGTTCTTGACCAACTTTGGTTGAGACAATTATTATTTCTTCACTACGGCACTTTTGAGGGAGTTTCTTAGGAGACGTTACGTTGTGAACTATTTTTACCGCATCTACCTCGTTGTACTTCTTATAGAAATTTCGGGGACGAAATTTTTTTATAAGGGGGTAGAATGTTACATCCCATCTGGCAAAAATACATTTTTATTTACGGGCAAATGACGATTTTGCCCTTGGTTGACCTTTCGGCTGGACTATTGCATCGTAACTCTGTACGACGTTTCCACTTGCATTTTCTTGACGGTCTGCCGATACGAATTCGTAGATGTGAGCTAAACGTCGTTCGGGCTCCGAACGAATATTTTACGGGCGTTGGTTTCTACGTTTCCGTATTTTAAATTTTTGCGCTTGTTTTGAGTTATTGACTGGGGCCCAATAGCCTGTAGGGCCGTGTGGCCTATCCCACGAATCCAGGATTTTTGTCTAGGCCTTGTCCATTTATTGAACCTAGTCTTCTTCCTCCTTTTCTTCTTCGCAAACAAAGCTCATTTCCCTCTCTCCCTCTCCCTCGAGCCTCTCGCACCGAGACTTCCTTTCTTCACCAGCCACTTTGTGGCTGATTCAAATGGGCAGACCCAACCCTCGAACCTCTTGTCCCTCTCCTCGGGTTCTCTCGCAACTGAACAACAAAACACTAAACGAAACCCAAATTCTACCGACACCCCGAGCCCGTAAAATGCTAGTGGCACCGTGGCTCCTCCTACCTTCTTGGCACCACCCAAACAACATAAACCTTGTTCTTGGCCTCACCAAGCTAAGGCTGCATTTTTCGTGTGGGTGTCCGTAAGGACGAACCCAGCCTTCTAAGAGTGACCTCGGCAACCCGTAAAACCTTGAAGAACAAACTGAAAATCATGAAGCTGGATTTACCCAAGGCACCCTGTGCCATCTTTTTCTTCCCGTGTGTTCACTAGGCCATTTTCATGGCCAAGCTCTTTCTCTGGAGCTCGAATGGAACCTGTTTGTGTCATAACTGATGAACCTTTCTCGATCACACGAGCTCAAAGAAACCATCTTCCTTTCTACCTAAGTCACCAGAGTGTCCCGCTTCCTCCGTTTCGCCATTCTCGAACCGCAGAACCACTGGGATGCTGGCAGCAACACTGACCATCCAGTCCAAATCCAACTGCTACCTGAGGCAAGCAAGACGCACCTGAGTTGGCTTCGTAAATTTGCAGAACAACTCCTCCACGAACCCAGAGCTCCTGGCACCGTTGTTAAGCCGTGTGACTCCAGAAATCGAAACTGCAGATCGAAACCCGTAACGTGTTACTGGGCACCCAAGCCTTCATCTACTCCTTTTTCCTCCGAGCCATCGTTCGGATGGCCAACTGCCAAATCTTTGCACTTTGTCCTTCACAAAGCCGTAGCCTCGTTGGAGCTCGACAGCACCGCAACAATGAACATGGCAGCATGGGTTGTAACCAAAGAAAGAGTGGTTTTGGTGATGGTGAAACCCGTGCTGGTGCTCGGAACCTCATGGACTTCGTTGAACCTTTCGTGTTGCCGAGGAGAGATGCTTGCCGCTTGAAGTTTTGATGATGATGTACGATGATGAGATGGTGTTGATTCGTGTGCAGGATGAAAATGGGCTGGGTCAATCAATTTTGGGCCTCGGGCGCTTAACAAATGTGACTGGTTGTGTTGATTTGTGGGTCATTGCTTGGGGCCTTGGGTGTTGATCAAAATGGACAATTTGAGTTTTGGCCGGTGCATGAAGATTTGGGCAAATTGTTGTGTACTTCCACCAGTTGGATTTGATGCTTCGTTACGGAGTTCATCGTTGGGTTGGATTACTGGAAACTTTGGGCTTTGGCCACCCGTGGCGCCTGGAGACGCACACTTGGGGCTTCCAAGCAAAGTCTTGTGAGTGGGCCACTCCCCTTCTTCTATACTATTTAAATGTGTTTTTATTTGGGAAATTACATTGGTAAATTGCCTACTATATTAAATGATGCTGATTAGTATTTTATTCACATTATTGGTATACTTGTTATAGTATTTTATCACTGTCACTAGCTTGACTCGACGTATTTCGTTAGGCCTCGTAAATTGGTTTACTTTGCCTATACCTTAATTTTAGTATTTATACTGCATCTTAGTGAACTTTATACTATTTTCATACTAGGCTTGCTAGTATCGAACCGGCCCTATTTTAGGGGGTTTTAGGAATTAAATAGTTTATCGCCTACTTGTAATTTGGGTTCGTATACCTATTTGGCGGGCCTTAAGCCATATTTTGGTGAACCTTGGAATTGGTAAACTTCTACCGTATTTTGGGTTCACCTAATCTTACCATTAAGTTCGTATTTCTATACCTTCGTACCCTTGTGGTATATCCTTGGTATTTCACGTATTTAGGGTTTATGCTTGGTATTTCGGGTACGGCCCTCGAGAATACCCTAACTTATGACTAGTTTGGAGGGGCTATCCTCAAAAGGGAGTTTACCCCACTTTGTTTTTCAAAAAATATTTCCGTGTGGTATGTTTTCATACGCTCAACTAGGTTGCTTACACGATGTTAGTTGTACCGCCCTGAGCTGTGACCACCACGTGATTTTTCACACGACCGATACGCTCGCTATGGATCCATAGCAAAAGCAGTCTGCTCTAGGTCGCTTGGGCGACTCAACTGTTGTGATGCACATAAGCGCCAGCTTCACGTGATTGTGTACATGAGCGCATCGTTATTTATAGAATCTTTTACTGCTCATGACATAATATATCCGTATGAACTGTGTGTTTGCTATACCTAAACGAGAGCGGTTTATCTTATAGTTTTGTGTTGCATTTTATCACTGATTTTCACCGATACTACGGAAGCTTTTAGTTGATTTACGGGTTTCCCGTATAATCTTATCTTACGAACTTTCGAGTAAAGTTATTTTTATGCCGAACGGTGGCTTTCTGCCCGTTTCTGATGGTAAGTATATTTCCGTACTTACCTTTGTTTTCCTACCTACTATTATGGTACGTTTCAAAACGATTTTTCAACCAATTACTTGATTTTGACGGCGAGGGGTTACTACCTTCAAAAGGAAAGGTTTTTACAAAATAACTATTATTGGCCCACTCAATTCCTGTTTTGCGCCTCCGTGTTTAGTGGCTGGAGCTGTCGACGTTCGAGGCTGGGTGGGGTGTTACCCAAGGCTTTAATTTCTTGGTATTGTAATTACCTTGTATTTCGTACTTTGTACAACTTGGATATTGTATTAAATTCTCTTTTCCGCCTGTACATTTGTGTACATGTTGATCTTAATTTGTTCAATTTATTCAATTATTTCTTACTTCATTCATTTTGGCTACCCTACGTGGTGTTTCCACCAGCACATCCGACTTTTTGGGTGTCCACGGTACATCTGGCTCCGGGATGTGTCAAGAAGCATTTTGCAATGAAACTGAAGCTAATGAACTCTTATGAAATTCAGTTTGGTGAGTGGGACGAGAGATATTGTTCCTAATAATAATTCAGTGGACCACACGTTTAAACATAAAGAGAATTGGTGCTCGTTCTTTTGTTTTGTGTGAGTGGAAAACAAGTAAAGGGAAATGGATGGGTGGGTGAGTAAGAGCAGTCCCCACAATTGCTGGGGGCTGTGGATCCACCTTGTTTGGGTGGGAGCTTGTTTGGGCTGGAGAAGGAAAATTGACTGGGTGGGTGTGTAGAGCTCCTGGGCTCTATGCCCATTGGAAAATTGATGTGCCTCTGCTACCGAGGTAATTACACAAACACGCGTTTTTAAAAAATTTTGCGTTAGGCGTGTGTGAGGAGTATTGCTAACAGGCCTACAGCAGGGCCCGCTGTCAGCCACTCAGAATCCGGGAACGTTGTGTGCCACGTGGCTTCTCTGGACCGTACAAGGACCAAATCTACTCTTAATTTGAGCCGTTGCATCCGCAACGGTAATAAAATAAAATAAAAGATTTAATCTCACCGTTGGATCTTAGATCAACGGTTGAGCATTAATTTTTAAAATTAAAAAAATATATATTTTAAAATTCAAAAAAAGTTACCATTGCGACACGTGGTACAATCTGACGTTGAAATTTAATTTTTTTTTAAATCCAACGCAAGAGATTAATTAAGGGAATAAAAATTGTAAAAATCTGTAAAAATCGGGAAAAATTAAAAAATTTGTAATTTTTTTTTTTTGTTTTACTTCTTTTATAAATATTCTTTGCAATTTCATCTACCTTAGACCACAATTTCATTTTCTCAACATCTTTCAAGCTTTCACCGTTTCCTTTTCAAAGCTTCAATCCATTTTTTCAAAAAATGACAATCGGTGCGTGCACAAGCCGAACGCTTCTTAAAGATGTTGTGTTGTGTGCTAGCTAGGTTTAAACTCTTCACCCATGATCCAATTTTGGGGAATGAGATGCAGTTGGTGAGAATGGAGTCTTATTCATTCCGCATATTGAGAAAAATGTAGGGTAAAGAACAAAGATTCATTGTCCTGGGCCGTTGGAAACTACTTAACCAATTGTTTAGTACTGGAGAGATTCTGACACGAGCTAGGTTAACCACCCATTGGAAATCTTAGGGTTGCTGATACATGTGGCATGCTGCTCACCTGCCAAAACCTGTGGAAATTCCACTAAATGTAATCGGGTTGTGACACGTGGCACGCCATTCGTTAAAATCTGGTGAAAATCTTTACTCGAAAATGTAATCGGGTTGTGACACGTGTCATGCCATCATTCGTTAAAGATCAGAATATTTTATAAATAAATAAAAATACAAATATTTTATTGTTATTGATTTTTCGGATAATGACATCGTGGTGCAACAAGAACAATTAAAAATCTAATCCGAAATTACAAATAAAATTATTATGTATTATTTAATGAGTATAAATAATACTAATATTTAAATTGTCAATTGTCAGGGCAATTTAATTGTAGGGTGAAGATGAAAAAGTAATTGACAAGAGAATACACTGTTCATTAGGGCAATTATTGTCTACTGGGGTGGATTGAATAGTGATTGCCTGGGAGAAAGTGATAGGGTGGAGTTGCTCATGTCATTTTTTCTTACTTTGTATAAAGTAATAGTTGTACATAATAGGTGCACACATTTTTTTTAAACAATACACTATTTACAAAACTAGTTTTTCTTATTTTAGAGTACTAGCTGCAAGATACTGTTTAATTAAAAACTGAAATCTAAATAGTTATTAAACAGATTCAAGTTTCTCTCCTAATACAAATTTCATAAAAGTAAAAGGTAAAATGTGTTGTGGAATGAGTAAAAGATTTTTTCTTTTACATTGCATAAAGCAATCATCATATGACTAGTGGGAATAGATGATTGTCATGTGTTCTAAATAATTGTACAACTGTGCAATGGAAATAAATTAGGATTTTTTTCAAACAATACACTATTTATTCAATTGATATTTGTCACAGTAAAAGCCACAAATTTATGACTTACGTTTGAAGCTTCTCTTGTTCTAGAATAGGTGCATGATATTGTTTAATTAAAATTTCAACGTTAGTTATCAAAACGGACTCTAAGTTTCTCTCCCCAATGAAAATTTTAAAAAAGTAAAAGGTAAAATGTGTCGGTCGGATGAGTAAAAAGATTTTTACCTTATATCCTACTAATATAATTTCCATTCCAAATGGACAAATATTCTTTTATTTCGATTTATTCACCTCTAATCAAACTCTCTACTTTACATAAAGTAATCTATTTTGAATAAAAGTAATTATACTTGCATAAATAATTCATTGTATGGCCGACAAAATAAAATGATTATCATGTGTTGTACAATACACATACGTTCAATTGATATTTATTACGTGGTGTCACATTTTTACAAAAATTATTAATTGTTATGGAGAACTATAAGTTTCTCTCCTTATCGAAGTAAATTTTTTTAAATAGTTCGGATCGTACTTTCTAGGTGAATAAGATGTTCAAGGCGCCAGACCACAGGCACAATGTTCGGATAACATTATTAATCCCTTATTTAAAGATGGCTACGGATAAAACGTTGTTACATTACTTGAAATGACTTATTGTCATTTTTACTTTGGTATAAATAAATAATTGTATATAATCTGTGCAATAGGCGATTGTCATTTTTTCAAACAATATACTATTTTTTCGATTGATATTTGTTACGGGGTGTCATCAATTTATAACTTCATGCTTTAGTTTCTCTTATTCTAGAGCAGTGGTGTACAGATGTACTTCTGTTTACTAAAAACCAAATTCAAAATAGTTATCAAATGGATCATAAGTTTTTCTCCTAATGAAAATTTGTGAAAAGTAGAAGGTTAAATGTCGGGTGGGATGAGTAAATGGTTTTTTCTTCTACTTTGAATAAAGTAATCATCGTATGACCGGTGGAATAGATGATTGTCATATGTGTTCTAAATAATTGTACAATTGGTGCAATAGACGATTGTCATGTTTTCAAACAATACACTATTTATTCAATTGATATTTGTCAATGGTGCGAGTTTCTCTCAGTAGAATTAGTGCATAATACCATTTAATTAAAAACTCAAATCCAAACAGTTACCAAACAAACCCTAAGTTTCTCTCCTAATGAAATTTTAGAAAAGTAGAAGGTAAAAAATGTGTCGGTGGGGATGAGTAAAAGTGTTTTACCTTAAATTCCTATTAATATAATTTCCATAACAAATGTACAAATATGCTTATATGCCGATTTATTCAATTCTCAAATCAGACTCTACTTTACAAAGTAATCTATTTTGAATAAAGTAATTGTCGTATGACCAATGAAATAAATGATTATCATGTGTTCTAACAATACACATACATTCAATTGATATTTGTTATGTGGTGTCATCTTTTACAAGAGATTACACAATCGCTCTGAGGGACTATACTCTCTCATTGGAGGAGTAAATTTTTTTGAATAGTGTTGTCTCTAGATGTTTGATTCCACATAAATCTGTTATTGTTCCATCACAAATACATTATAACAATTGTTACCAGATTCAAACAAAATCTCATTATATAATTAATTAATTACATGGGAGTAAACATGCCACAATCCCTGGCATTTTGTGTTAAGGCAGACAACAGACACCTTACTAACTCCTGCTGTTGTAAATTTTGCCGGTCAGATACTTTCTAACCATCCACTTCTGGCCTTCAATCCATCTGGGATGATCAGGTCTGACTCAACTACTATATAAAAACCTGGCATTAAATATGAAAATGCAGAATGTGGGTAAGAGCCGCATTCGACTTTGTAATTTGTTCATTTTGGTATATAAGTGGAAAACACTGGACATCTGACAAAACTTTTCCGGGATGAAGTTCACTTAAAGTCCCGTTCCCAGTTTGCATGAAACTCCTACTAATTAGGTTTGTACTGCTATTTGCACAATGTACATGATCACACTACCATAGTTCAGAGTTGTTACCAAGAAAATTTCTAACATACAACGGCCTGCTCCAACCATCCTCCACTAAAATTAGGTTATGCATATCATCAACTTTTCCGCAACATCATCCTCTAGTACGAAGCAAAATCCGATGGTCGCCCTCCGTAGGGGATGACCCTGCAGAATTCAAATAAAGATGTTTTATTAGGATTGTCTATCAAAGTCGCATGTCATCGTAAAATATATGAAAAACTTGCCTTTTTGTCCAGATACATTAGATATTCAAGTGATTGTTCATAAAATTCACAATGGTAGAGAACAATGTTGTAATCTCTTAATTCCTTCGGATCAGCTTTCTAGAAGAATAAGACGCTCACAAGCTGTGACAAAGGCACAATGTTCAGATAACAATATTAATGCTTTATTTTAAAGATATTACTGGATAAAACGTTGTTACATTACTTGAAATGCCTTATTGGTATGGACCCTGTCCTCCAAAATGCAACTACAATTATCCTAAAAACATTCCAGGTGACAACTCAATTTATGTTGCTGCCAGTTCAACAGCTTCAAGAAACATAATCTATTGAATTTGACATTACCTTTCTTCACACTGGGGATTAAATGAGCCAATAAATACGTAAAAAGATAAGCAGCACGCCTCATGTCCCCAAATAGTCTGCATTGACAGCCTTAAGAGATGCAAGCTGAAAGCCACTGGAAAATACAAAGTATCCTTACATAAATGCACTTATTTTAGATTAGTTTAAGCAGAAACTACATTCATTTCGAACGAAGTACCTGTCTTCAGTTATGTTTGATCTATCTGATAAAGTTAGCAGCACACGCTGCCCTCAAGAACAAAGTCCCTGGCTGATCATGCTGAAATGGCTAGAAATCCCCATAGGCGAAGCATTTTCAAAATTTCTGAGTATATGAGCGAAAGCATTGCAGGTGATCCTGAACGATGTGTGAAAACCTGTTTGCAATGTCTTGCATGAATTCCCTGGAAAACAATGCTCATATTGTATAAGCCTCAGAACAACCTTTGAAATAACATATATGGTAAGGCAGACCTACACTGGAGCAGAGAGATAGAGTCAGGTCTGAGCACGCTGCATTATCCTTCGGAAACCCTGAATAAAAGGACAAAGAGAGAGAAAATTCAGTGAAAGCAAAGACGCAGCAAGGGGAAAAGCCGAGGAGAGAGCACAGATTCTGATTTATTTAAAAAGTGATGCGCGTTTTCTGCTGCAAAGTAATTGTTTGTTTCCAATATGAAATTTATCCAAGTTTTCTCCCTGCTAGATTCTTCAACATTATAAGTTTGCAAGTTTTGCAACATGAAGGTTCTACCAAGCTTAAATTTAGTTAAAAACCAACTAATTCACACCGTAGTTTTTAAGTTCAACTACAAAGCGGAATTTAATCCCACTTTCTGCAAACAAATACTCTCATGAAACATACCTTATTTACGTACAAATAGTTTAAACCTCCAACAGTTTCCTTAGGCGAGGATTCAAATGAAGAGTTGTAGTGAGAACAGTAGTCCATGGAAAGATCACCAAATCTTACTGATAAAAGCATCCACCGGAAGCAGAACTGAAGAATGTGACACAAGGGAGTCATCCTCTGCTGCAATATAAGAGCTGCTTCTTTCCCCAAATCAACACATCTAATGATGGCAATGCTGGTTTGTCTCTCTATATCAGACAGATAAGTGAACTTGGGAGCAGAACCCTTCCCTAGCCTCCTGGTTGTTTTTCAATTATATATCAATCAAAATCCAAAATAAGTCAACCCCATAGCATAAACAAGTCATTCATAGTCTTTACCAAATAGATACAAAAGACATTCTATCATAACAAAAATAAAATTACTTCCAAAAGAAGGGCATCACTTGATCAATATAAGAGAACAGTTAATCCAGTAATGAACAAATTATCCAATCGCTCAACAAATAACCGTAAAAACAAAACACCTACATAAAATACAAATTGTTTCAGTAACTTGCTACACAAATTAGAGAAGTTATTCCCGTTAAAAGTATAATACAAACAACATGGTTAAAATTCTCTTGCGAAGAAATAACGAAGGCAAACACATTCAATAAGACGCTTGCATCATCAGGGTTTGATCATCTTGTGTACAAAATTTTATTTGTATAATCATTTCTTGCAAATAAGTCAACCCTATTGCATAACTGTTACCCAAAATAAGTCAAAACTAAAATGCAAACAAGTCAATCCTATTGCATATTCAAGTCATTCATAGACATTGTATCATATTAAAAGAAAACAGTTCATTAACAATCAGTTCATAAAAATGGGGGTTGTTTTTGTTTTTTTTTGAAGAGGGGGGGGGAACTGTGCGAATCAGAACAATACATTATTAACAATGTAAAAACAAGTATGCACTGCAGACGAACCATTGTCAATTGACTCTTTCATAAAAATTATTACATCGAAATAACTAAAAAAAGTGTATTTTACTATTTAGAACAGTTGAAAATAACCTTGAAGCAATATATCTTCACCAAAATTTCCTTTCAGTTTCCAAGCAAACTAACCTGTATCCTAACAGGCTCACACATATTTCATCGCCTATAAAATAAGTCATAACAAATTTATCACAAAGCATTGCCATTATCTGCAGTGGTCCTCTTAGCCATTCCTCCAGCAACTTTGCTTGGAGATCTCTCCTGCACATATATGATTGGTTTAGTTAAAAACAGAACTCCATGTTGGCTCCGAAAGATGCTTGCCTCAAAGATTGCCTTGTTTTCATATTACCTTTTATTCTTTTGCTAGAGCAACTTTGCTATTGCGTCCCTTTTACGTTGGACATATCTTTTATTTTGCTCCTCAATCCATCCCCTCGGAGTCCTGGACAAAAGACTGAAAAGATCTCATCACTCATATGCAGTCAACAGAACAATTACAAAATTATAATAATTTTCATATTATGTAAATTCTACTTACTTTGTGTTAAGAGCCTCATCAGAGAGGAAATTCAAAAGCCTAAGCTTTTTGGGAGAAGCTTCTGTGTATCGTATGCATCCCTGCCCTCCACTAAAACACTCTGCGGGCAGCTCCTTCATAACGGGTCGACTTTGAGACCCTGGATGCGGAGATCAGGTTCTCCAAATCTTGGAACCATGGGCAGTTGGTGCTTGCTTGCTCTAGAGATCTAACAGAAAATAAAGTTGGCATAAAACCGCATGAATTATTTCCACCTCTTAAAGCTTAATAAAGTATTTTATGCATAACTATAATATACTAGATAGAGTTCTCACTCCTGTAATACACTCTTCTGTATGAAGGCGAGCATAAAGCCATGAAATCAACTACAGAGGACTACGGTCCTGGCCGTCCACTTACTCCACGCGACAGTTCTCGAAGAACAGATTGAAGATATTCGCACCCACTTGAAGATGGCAGCAACATCAAGAGAAGATGAAAATGCATGCTGCTTATGAAAATAAAGCATTGCATGAGTAAAATATCATTCTGGGTCTTACCAACTAATTGAAGGGAGAATCATAATCATGCGCACGGTAGGGAGAACCATTCTACGGATAAACTAATTGACAGATGTTAAAATTGTTGGCCTTAGATAATCCTTGTTTACAGTTCCACAGTTTTCTCTGCTTCAGTTAAGCTGACAAACACGTTAGAGGCATAATTTTTCCCTTGGTTGAGAGCATAGTCAATTTTTGCTGTTAACATTATATAATCCTAAATGATTAAAGATAAATTCTACAGATACTACATGTATTTACAAAGCCTCGTCTCAGAAAGATACCCTTAAATTTAATTAAACATTTAACAAACTTTACAGAATGGAATCATGGCTATGGAATGAAACCTCTGCGTTTACATACACTGTATGGTTGTATGAAAATGGTGCTATGTAATACGTACCCTCACCTTGACTTGAGATCTCAAATGATGACTTGATCATCTATCTTGATGCAAGGAATGCGAGCTATCTTGCTCCACTCTTCTCCCGTCTTCCACACCTCTCCTCAGAGAAGGACACCGCCGGATGAGCAGATAAGAGAGCGATGCCGCAAACCCTCTTTGGCAGGAATTGAGAAGGTCACAGCTGAATTTCTAGCTCTGAAGAGAAGTGAGGTGTTGAAGTCCTGTTCCCTCCAAAGATTCTTGGGGACTTTTCTATTCCCCTCGATCCCCAGAGTGTGAAGAAAGTGGAGCAGTTGTCTGGAGCACTATCCTCCAACATTATCCTCGCTCCTCCAGATCCCAAATTCTCGAAGGAGACAAGCTGCTGTAAACCCCAGTTCTTCACTGAAGAAGGCCTCAGCTTCTCACAACCACCGATATCAAATGATTGTAGGTTGAGGCAAACTCCTTGTGCAAATGATTCAACATTTGGAAGACGATATATCACTAAAGATCGAAGGGCGGTGAGGTGTGCATTCCGGTCGGGCAATAACTTCAAATTCTCGCATTTCGAGACTGTAAAACTACCCAGGTTGGGAGGGGCACCCCGAGGGGAAAGAAAGACACCAGATTTGGACAGGGTAAGAGATATCGAGATAGTCGAGATGAGTGAGATTATCATCAGCAGCTCCTTCCAATGGAAAGGATTCCAGATTTTTACAGGGAATAGATATTAAGAGCTGAAAGTTTGGGGAAACGCCCAGCGGGAAGGACCTCAGTGAATCACAGCTATTATCTAGACTCAAATGTCGAAGGAACGTCAATTTGGCCATCATCTCATGAGATAGGATTCAATCTCCTGCAAATTGCTTATACTAAGTGATGCCAACGAAGTCGGCAGACCATTTGTAGGGAACGACACGAGTGACGCGCAGTCAACGAGACTCAAGGTCTTAAGACAGTTGCCGTTGTTCCCTGCAAGCACACTGTGCGACTAAAAATTTGAATCTCAAGTCTGGAAAGGAGGACAGCGACTCCGTCCTAGTAACGACGACAGACCAGGCATCCAACTATCTTGAGTTCTTGAAGAGATTGTCGCAAGGACTCCGTGTTAACTGATGAAAGAGCTGCGTGTAGAACCCTGCAGTTGTACAGAAAGTTTTTTCATGCTAGGAAGGAAGATGATCGGGCAAGTTTCAGCTTCGGACATTCCCAAAGTCAGCTCCTTAAGACGAGGAAAGTCTGGACTACATTGGCTCTACCTGAACTTCTGAGAGCCATTCTCCCACTGCCATCGCTCTGATTTCTAGCTTCTTGAGATCGAAATGGTTGACATAGAAAAGCTCCATTACCCCGTAGAACTCAACACCAATACCATGACAGTTTTCATCCTTTCTATATACAGCTCTTTGAGAGCCGGTAGCTGCCCAACTGGTGGCAACGACCAGCAAGCACTACAATTATGGAGGCGCATGACTTGTATGTTGGAGAAGGAAGAGTCTCCCAACCAATCCGGAAAGCTGTTCCACCATAAAAATCCGATGCTCAGATTCACCAAATTGTTAGAAGGGCGTAGGCTATCAAGTACATGTCTCTCTTTCTGGAATCATTTGCATCCTCACCACTCCCATGCCAACTCTACTTCGTTGAGATGGTTCTTATCCTTCAATTGGCTCCCGAGGCATCCATAGGATTGACTACATTTCGCAGATTCAGATAGATAGTTTTCCAAAGATTGGGTAACTCCCCTGCTCTCTAATGCCACCTGACATCCCAGTAGATTTTCCCTAACACATAAGTAGTCAATGTTCTCAAACTTTTTAGCTTACCCATTTGCACCGGCATCTCTTATACGAGTTCCATTAATATCAAGATGACGCAAATTAATCAGTTTCCTCATGTCCGCCGGCAATTCAACAAGAGAGGAAACAACCTAACAACAATAGGGTTTGCAAATTGTACAGACTACATAGGCATTTGGAGCCTTAATTGTAGTGTGAGAGAGATCAATGTAGCGCAAGTGTATCTGTTTACCAATGCTATCAGGTAATTGAGTGATATTGCATCTGACAGTGACAACACTCGTAAACATTTTAGTGTTGGCAACAAATCATGTGGAACCTTACTACTTCTACATATGGCCCTGATAAACCCCGAAGTTAAAGGCATGGGTAAGAAAGGCGTGAAACATTGAACTTCATCTAATGGCTGAAATTTTGGAGCGGTATCAAATCTTCCTCCCATATACATGAAAATGCTCTAACTCTTTTTAGGAACTTCATGTGGATCCTTCCTCATCCAGCCTAGAACAAAATTCTCTGGATACGAACATAGCCAAGTCATGAATGAGATCGCATTGTGAACCTTGACTCTTAGTTGTTGATTTTTGAAGTAACGATCGTGATAATAGTTGGTCAGCCAGTTTTCACCAACCTCCTCCATTGTTTCTCACTCTCAGCTTGTGGAATTAAACCCACTGCCATCCAAAGTAGAATCACATTTTGCTTATCAAATCTATAGTCCTTTGGAAAAATTGAGCAATAAGCAAAACATTGTTTTAAATGAGCAGGGACAGGTAATGATAGCTCAATCTTAGAGATGGAAGAATACTATTACTTGCGGTAGCCCCCAAAAGATTGCTGTTCAATATCTGATTCCATTTCTTGTAGTCTATGTTGCAACTTAAGAGTATCCTCTCCAAGTGTTTTCGCAGCTAGTTACAGACCATTGCACTTACGTGCAATTTTTTCAGCGATTTCTTCCAAGTCTAGATGTGCACTTGGGCCGTCGTTTCCAAATGCATGTTTTGCAAGTAACGACCAACAATCTTCAGGAGACAATTGTTTCAAAGAGTGAAAAAGTGAACGGTGTGCACAATGGATGCGACACTTGGTTCCTTGTTGTCACTATGACCTTACTTCCCCTTGCCCCATAAGTGAAAGGAGCTTGTAGAACACTCCAATCATTATAGTTGTCGTTCCAAAGGTCATCCAACACAAATAGAAACTTTTTCCCCTGACCTGTTCCCTAAGTTCAACTTGAAGCAAGCTCATATATCCAATGTATCACAGGGCTTTTTGAAGCGATTGACTGAAGAAGGGTTTTAGGTTACCCTAATAGCGTCAAAATATTCAGAAACACAGGGCCCAAGCTCGAAGATCGAAATGCTCTTCTTCACACTGCCACATGCTAGAGTTGAGCAAGGGTTGCTTTACCAATCCCTCCCATTCCCAATTGTGATTACGGATATACCACTGTTTCTTCCATCATCCATTACAACGCTGTTTTCAACTGCCTTATCTTCATCCCTACCGTAAGGACAAAACTCATGCTCAACGAAGATGGTTGTCGGACTTCCTTTGAGAAACCTTGCCCCCAACAACTCTTTTAAGACAGAGCACATCTTTCTGGTTTGCAAGGTGTTCGAGTCTTTCGAATAACGCTTGAATCCTACCATTCATGCCTTGATAAAAAGGATTAAGAGAAGTAGAAGGAAGTTCCACACCTGGGTTTTCTTAGTTTGATATTCAGCTTCCACCTTGCTTCGCAGAGCTTCAGCATCGATCTCATCCAGCAGGTCCTCTGCATCGAAGACGGCATGTTTGAGCTCGTCGAGCCACTTTCCCACAGCAGGGTTGACAATCTGCTTCTCCTCTGCATCATTGAGCACTGCCTGCAGTGTCATCAACGTCAGCTCCAGCTTCTCCATGAGTGAACGATCAAGCTTTTTCCCCCTAAACAAATCCAAGAACTCGCCGGAACCGATCTTGTCGCACATCGTCTGGATGGAAGCAGAGAGAAATGCTTCGCCAATCAAAGCTCCAGCCATTTTTCTTTTTCTTTTCTTCCTGGAAACTGGAAACTGGAACTGGAGCTCAATTAAACTTTTATGAAATTCAGTTTGGTGAGTGGGATGACTAGATATTGTCTTGGTCAATAACTCGTGCTTTGTTTTGTGAGTGGAAAACAAGTAAAGGGTAATGTGTCGGTGGGTGTGACTAAACGGTTTATTCTTTCTACTTCGCATCAAGTAATAATTGTAATCGGTGCAATGGATCATTGTCATTTTTTCAAACAATACACTATTTATTTATTTGATATTTGTCATGTGGTTTTTACCTTATATTCCTGCTAATATATTTTCCATTCCAAATGGACAAATATTCTTATATGCCGATTTATTAATCTACTTTACATAAAGTAAACTACTTTGAATAAAGTAATTATCCTTTGCATAAAGTAATCGTCCTATGACCGATCAAATACATGATTATCATGTGAGTAAAAGGTTTATTATTTCTACTTTGCATAAAGTAATAATTGTACATTATAATTGTACAAATAATATACTATTTATTTAATTAATATTTGTCATGTAGTGTCACTGATTTATGACTTACAAACAAGTTTCTCTCGTTCTAGAGTAGGTGCACAATATCGTTTAAATAAAAATTGAAATCTAAATAGTTACCAAACGGACTCTAAATTTCTGACCTAATAAAATTTTATAAAAGTAAAAAGTAAAAATGTGTCGGTGGGATGAGTAAAAGGTTTATTATTACTACTTTGCATAAAGTAATAATTGTAGAATCAGTGCAATGGAGGATTGTCATATTTTCAAACAATACACTATTTATTCAATTGATATTTGTCACGTGGTGCCACTGGTTTATAACTTCTCTCTCATTCTAGAATAGGTGCACGATACTGTTTAATTAAATATTGAAATCCAAATAGTTACCAAATGGACTTTAAATTTTTTCATAATAAAAATTTTACAAAAATAGAAGGTAAAAATGTGTCGGTGGGATGAGTAAAAGGTTTTTACCTTATAAGGCTTATATTCCTACTAATATATTTAGGAAAGGACAAATATTCTTATATGCCGATTTATTCAATTCTCGAATGACTTCTACTTTGCATAAAGTAAACTACTTTGAATAAAGTAATTATACTTTGCATAAAGTAATCGTTGTATGACCGATGAAATAGATGATTATCATGCATTCTAACAATACACATATGTTTAATTGATATTTGTTACATGGTGTCACCTTTTACAAAAGATTTACTAATCGTTCTAGACTGGACTATAAGTTTCTCTCCTTATTAAGGAGTAAATTTTTTTACATAGTGTTGTTTCTAGATGTTTGATTCCACATTAATCTATTACTATTCCATCACAAATACATAAAGTAACAATTTGTTACTCAAATATAAACAGAAATGGTATGTTATATATATCAATTTACATAGGAGTAAACATGCCACAACTTCGGCACTTGAAAGTTCAAGCAGACCATAGACACCTTACTAACTCCGCTGTCGTACATTTTGCTAGTCGATACTTCCAACCATCCAATTTCAGGCCTTCCAATCCATCGATGATCAGGTCGACTCAACTACTATATAAAAATCGGGCATTAAATATGAAAATGCAGAATGTGGCAGGACTCGTATCTCCGGTTTTGTTCATTTTGGTGTATTTGACAACTTTTCCGGGAACTTAGTCCTGTTTTTCCCAGTTTGCAGGGAACTCCTACTTATTAGGGTTTGTACTGCTATCTGCAATAATGTACATGATCACACTACCATGGTTCAGAGTTGTTACCAAGAAAATTTCTAACATACGACGGCCTGCTCCAACCATCCTCCATCAAAATTAGGTTTAGGCGTATCATCAAATTTTTCGCTGCATCATCCTCTAGTACGGTTAAAGAATCCGATGGTCGCCTCCGTAGTGGATGACCCTGCAGAATCCAAATAAAGATTTTTATTAGATTGTCTATCAAAGTCGCATGTCATCGTACATATAGAAAACTTGCCTTTTTTGTCCAGATACAACTTTAGATATTCAAGTGATTGCTCATAAAATCCACAATGGTATAGAAGAATGCTGTAATATCTTAATTCCTTCGGATCAGCTTCTAGAAGAATAAGACGTTCACAAGCTCTGACAACAGGTACAATGTTCAGATAACAATATTAATGCTTTATTTAAAGATGGCTACGGATAAAACATTGTTACATTACTTGAAATTGACATTAATTTATGTTATCGTCAGTTCAACAGGTTCAAGAAACATAATCTATTGAATTTGACATTACCTTCTTGACACTGGGATTAAATGAGATTCAATAAATACGTAAAAGATAAGGCACGCCTCATGTCCCCAAAATGTACACTAGTCCAAACACCATGATCTAGTATGTGTTGAGCAGCCTTAGCAGATGCAAGCTGAAAGCCTTTGGAAAAATATAAAGTTATCAATAAAGTTTGCAGCACGCACTGCCTCGTGATTAGGGGACCTGTCTTTCTATGGCTACGGATATTATAAGCGCCGCGAAGAAGAACATCAAAGGCACAGAGAGGAAAGAATTAATGAACAAGTTGATAGGTCGAGTTAGTTTGTTATGTAATTGTATATGTTGAATTTTTTTTTTTTGGGTGGAATTGTTTATTTATCTCGTATTATTTTATATATGGTCGGCTTTCCTACCTTAACAGTATGTTGGAGTGGAGGAAGATCGAGTGGGAGATGCAGCGTAGTTATGGTGTCGAGCCCATGTATGTGATTGCTATTCATCTCATACTACTCTCGGTTCCTATTTCATTTAATCTATATGCGGATCAGTTTCTCCTAACTTTGACACTGATTTTTTTTTATACAACTAGACTTGTCAAAGGATGAAATTTTGACCCCAATCCAATGTAATTAATAGAATATGGATCCCAACTTTCAATCCGATTGTCCTAATAAGTTATGAATCCAATATTTCGATTATAAATGTCTCTGGATCTTAATCGATCGAGGTTGATCCGATTAGATCATAATCTGACTTAATATAATATCTTATTTGTGTTGTGGCCTATGTTATGGGAGAAAGGTGCGGCAAGAAAGAGAGAGAAAATAAAGAGAGGCTTGAGGAATGGTGGTGTATTGTAATACATATTCCTCATGCCAAATGCCTTTATTTATAGTGAAACAAACACAGTTGTAATAGGAATGTAATCTTTAGGATTTCAAAATATCCCAATCCATATTTACCTAGGATTTACACAATCACATTTAACACATGTTTATATTATTTACATCACTCTCCCTTGAGTGTACAAATACTCAAGTAGATATAGCATCAGATCTTCAAGATGATGATAGTTAATGAAGTCATCTCGTAGGCACAATAGAGAACACACTAGTCTCAAGTACGGAACTTACATATAAAAATAAGTAAAAACTCTCACAAAACCTGACTATGGTAAAATCTAAGGCAGGACAAAAACCCATAGTCTAAGGAGAAAAGTGAGTTAATGCAATGTCAATAACACAAGGGTATGACCATCCCAGAATGAATGCCTCATTAAAATCTAGTCAGGCAACAAAAACCCAATGGGAAAAATGATTTTGATTGTAAGGAAAAAGAGTACGTTAAGGTCAAGTAAGTATACTTTAGGATACTCCCCCTGATTTTGACAAAATTCCGAATGAGAAACTAATAATGTTGAACAAGCTTCTGAAAAGCAGACTTCGGCAGTGACTTGGTGAAGAGGTCGGCAAGGTTGTCTTGGGAACGGATTTGAATGACTTCAATGTTCTAATGCTCTTGCTGCTGATGTGAGAAGAAGAACTTTGGTACAATATGCTTGGTGTTGTCTCCTTTGATATATCATTTCTTGATCTGGTCAATATATGATATTATCTTCAAAGATCGTTGTAGGGACATCAATGACGAAAGAAAGTTTACAATTGTTTCGAATATACTCAACAACAACTCTCAGCCCAAAAACACTCACGAGTAGCTTTGTGAAGGGTGAAAATCTTAGCATGGTTCGAAGAGGTGGCAACTAAGGTCTGTTTGGTTGACCTCCAAGATATTGCGGTGTTTTTAACGATAAAGACATAAACCTTTTGAGAATGTGCTTGTGCGGGTTAGATAAGGAACCCGCGTCAGCATAACCAACAAGGCAAGCATCATTCTGAAGACCAAGGAGGTGTGATCTATTATGAGATGCATAGGGATAAAATAAACCCAAATCTGTAGTTCTCTTACGGTAACGAAGGATGTCTTTAACACCATTCAAGTGTCTGCGTGTGGGCGCATTGTTATATCTTGCAAGAAGATTAACAGAGAAGGAGATGTCTGGTCTAGTGCACTAAGCTAAGTACAATAAAGCGCCAATTGCACTCATATATGAAACTTTAGGCTCCAAAACCTCTTCCTCGTTGTCTTTTAGGATGAAAAGGGTCTTGCTTTGCATTTAGCGTTCGGACGACCATAGGGGTACTTGAAGGTTTCGTTTTATCCTTATTAAAACGATGTAACACCTTCTGGGTGTAGTTTGATTGATGGACCAGAATTCCATTTGAACAATGCCCAAGCTCTAAGCCGAGGCAATATTGAGTCTTCCCAAGATCTTTAGTCTCAAATTCTGACTTCAGGTGCGATACAGTTTTCTCAAGCTCTTCGGGAGTCCCAATGAGATTCATGTCATCGACATAAACTGCAACTATCGCAAATCCGGAATGTGACTTCTTAATAAACACGTATGGGCATAATTCATTATTCACATATCCCTAACTAGTCAAATACTCACTCAGACGGTTATACCACATCCGTCCGGATTGCTTTAATCCGTAAAGTGAACGTCTAAATCTAATTGAGAGGGTGTTTCGTGGTCTAGAACTATTTGATTCAGTCAATGTAAGTCCTTAGAGAACTTTCATGTATATTTTCGTATCAATATCCCCATAGAGATACGTAGTTACCACGTCCATAAGCTGCATATTCAGTTTTTCGGAAACTACCAAACTAATAAGGTAGCTTGTCACATCCCGGACCGGCACCGCCGTAGCACGATATTGTCCGCTTTGAGCCACACCCTCACGGTTTTATTTCTGGAAACTCACGAGCAACTTCTTAATTTGTGACCCATCATGGGATTGCTCTAGCCCAAACTCGCTTAACTTCGGAGTTCTGATGGAATTCGAAGCCAGTGAGCTTCCAAAAGGCCTCGTGCTAATTGGAGGTGGGCATGTACATATAAGGCACATCACTTCCTCTCCGTTGGTCAATGTAGGATATCACAATCCACCCCACTTAAGGGGAACCCGGCGTCCTCGCTAGCACATCCGAACCAAACGGCAGAGTGGCTCTGATACCATTCTGTCACATCCCAGACTGGCTCCGTCGTAGCACGATATTGTCCGCTTTGGGACACACCCTCACAGTTTTATTTCTGGGAACTCACGAGCAACTTCCCAATTGGACACCCATCATGGGATTGCTCCAGCCCAAAATCGCTTAACTTCTGTGTTCCGATGGAATCCGAAGCCAGTGAGCTTCCAAAAGGCCTCGTGCTAATTGGAGGTGGGCATGTACATATAAGACACATCACCCCCTCTCTGTGTGGGATATCACAATGAGTTAGAATTATTTTTCCACCTTCCTTGAATGTTATTTTTAGGATTATGAACATCATGATTGTGTTTATCTTATTTGAATGTTATTTTGGATTATGAGTTAATTGTTTAACTACTTTATTTACAATATTGGTACAATGGTTAATGTACTTGAATTTTGTTAAGGATTATATGTTAACTTGCAGGTGTATACATTGAATACATTACAGATGATGAAGAGGAGTTTGACCTAATTGTATGCAGTTGTGCTCGAGCAATTGAAACATATTATATAAAATATGTGCATAAAACTCCAAGTATGAATTCTTCTCAAACAGGTAACATTTGGTTAATGGAAGTATTACAAGGAAATGATCAACGATGTTATAGGATGTTTAGGATGAACAAAGATGTATTTTATAGGTTATCCAATGATTTGCAAGCTAATTATGGCTTAAGAGGTTCAAAGAGAATGAGTGCGATTGAGATATTAGGGATGTTCTTATATATGTTCGGACATGGTGTAAAAAATAGATTAGCCCAAGAGAGATTTCAACACTCTAGTGAGACCGTTAGTAGATATTTTGGTATTATGTTCAATGTTGTATGTCAATTGGCAATAGATATTATCAAACCTATGGATTTAGAGTTTAATGGCACTCCACAATAGATAAGGAGAGATACTAGATACATACCTCATTTTAAGATAATTATGTTTTTATTACTTTGTCAAATAATAACATGTGTTAATCAATTTTATGAATTCTTTTCACTTTGTCAAATAATAACATGTGCAAATAAATTTAACATTTGATAGGAAAGTATTATTTAGTAGATGCGGGGTACCAACAAATGAGAGGGTATTTGGGACCGTACAAAGGTGAAAGGTATCATCTCCTAAATTTTCGTAGGAGTGGCCAACAAACTGGGTATAAAGAGATATTCAACCATAGACATTCTTCTCTTAGGAGCATAATTGAATGTAAATTTGGAGTTTGGAAGAAAAGATGGGGAATTTTAAGGGATATGCCTACTTATCCATTCAATAAGCAAGTGAAGATTGTCATTGCGACAATGACTCTTCATAACTACATAAGAAGGCATTCCGAACCTGATAGCCATTTTGATGACCCCGAAGACTTTAGTGAAGAGAGCGATAGTGATGATGATTAAGAAGAAGACCAAAATTACCATGATCAAGGATTACAAGAGATGGAAGCATTAAGAAATAGCATAGCTGCAAGTTTGATGAATGCATCTAATTAGACTATTTTTATATTGAACAATTTGTAGATATTTAATCTATTTGAAGTATGTCTTATATAGTTAACAATATTTTAACTACCTTACATGATCTTATATTATTTCAATATTTTAAAGAAATTTTATCATAATAATTATTTACAATTTGGGCTACGTAAAGTAAGACTAAGATTATAAGAAAAAAAAGGTATATATAATAAATTGATCAACATTTTTGCTAAACAATTAAATTAATAATACATTTAGTAACTTGCTTTTTTTAGTAAACAGTGGCAACAGTTTTATATACAAGTTTATCAAACACTCTGACACTGTTTTTTTTTTTTGCAAAAAGCACTTTTACAACTACAATTATCAAATACTTACCTGCTTTTTCACAATTGTTTGTTCTCATGTCACTGCAAAAACAGTTTTCAACAAAAAAACACAACAACTCCAAACTGAGCCTTAGTTTGATGCTATAAAGTTAGTTTTAGCTATTGGTTTTTCCCATACTGGTTTTGCTAATTTCCTTCGTGCTTGGTACATTTTTGCTACCCAAATGTGATTCGCGTTTACGTACATTTCTTATTTTATTTATTCCTCTATTTGCTCATCTGCTTCTACATACATCTCTGTCTCTTATTTTGTATTTCTCATCTTTTCCCCCTTCGCCAAGTTGAAGAGTCCATTGCCGCCCTTTCAAGCGGAAGCTCTGCGATGACTCTCAGACTGAAAACTCCGCCCCTGGAACCTGCGATTCTGGTGTCCAGGTACTGCAATGGTTGAATCACTGTTGCAACCCTACACCTGTTGCAAGTTGCAACCCTTCCTTTTCTCTCTCCGCATGTTGCTGTTGTGTCATTTTGTGAGGGAATACTACAGCATGCAACTGCAGGTATTAGAAGTGATGCCTAACATGCTAAACTTGTAGAGTTGTATGTATACATATTTTATTGTACATGTATACCCCTCCTATGTATTCACAAAAAAAGAAAAGCCCTTCTAGGCTAAGAGAATTTAATTCGCCTCAGGACCGAGCTCCATGTTCTCTCGATTGCATTCAGGGGCTTGGAAACCTGCGAATTTTCGCCATTGCTTTCCGAAGAAGTTGGGGAAAGCTCCAAGTTTTTGGAACGCCTTTGCTCCCTCTTGGCCTGTTTTTCCCTGCTAGCCAAGCAAACAGTTCATTATGGAATTTAAATGTTCTGCATCAGTAACTTAATCGGTTTATAGGGTTCAAAGTGCTTTCCATCTAAATTGTGATGTAGATAAACTGGCCTCCATGATTTAACATTGATAAATACGTTATCGATGTGGCGTGCAATAGTGTGACAGATTTTTTCTGGTTATCAGTGTCTAACATGCTAAATTGTGATGCCTGGCCTTGCAGGCATTAGAAGTTACTGTTTGGCGTGATGGAATGGAATATCAGCAGAAGTATATTCTCGTGGAAAGCCTATGACAACTCTATCTTGTCATGTGCTTCCTTCCAGTTGAATTCCAAGACCGGCAAGGAACACACATCAGATTCTGGCTTGACAAAGAAGGTTTTTCTTATATCCTTCGAGTTGCAGTGAATTTGATACAGCAGTAATGTTGTGGATGAGTTATTATTAGGATTCACAGTTGCGTGATCATTGGTACTCTTGTCACTTCCTATTGATTAGGGGTTGTACTGCAATTCGCAATAATGTACATGAAGAACTACCATGGTTCAAAGTTATTACCAAAAAAAATTCTAACATATGACGACCCACTCCAACCATTCTCCACCTAAATTAGGTTTTGGAGTATCATCAATTTCCCGCAGCAGCTTCTTTTAGAACGGTTAATGAATCACATGGTTGCCTCCATACCTCATCTCAGAAAGATACCCTAAATTCAAAGATGAAGATACTATTGATTAATTAAACACAGTAGAGATGATAGTCAACAATTGAATACAAACTTTTACAGAATCTGAATCATGGCTATGGAATGAAACCTCTACGTTTACATACGTCTCTTGTATGGTATTGTATGAAAAATGGTGCTATGTATTGTACCTACCAGACTTTGACTTGAGATCTCTAATGATGACTTGATCATCTATCTCGATGCAAGGAATGCGAGCTATCTTGCTCCACTTTTCTCGCGTCTTCTCCTGCCACCTCTTCCTCAGAGAAGGACAATAATGGATGCGCAGATAAGAGAGCGATGCCGGCAAACCTTCTTTTGGCAGGAATTCAAGGCTATCACAGCTTCCAATTTGTAGCTCTTGAAGAGAAGTGAGGTGTTGAAGTCCCTTTCCCTGCAAAGATTTCAGACTTTTCATTTCCTCGATTCAGAGAGCGTGAAGAGTGGTAGGGAGCAGCTGTTCCTTGAGCACTATCTCCAACACATCCTCGCTCCTCCAGATCTCAAATTTTTGAAGGGAGACAAGTCGTTGCAAACCCCCGTACTCCACTGAAGAAGGCCTCAGTATCTCACAACCTCTGATATGAAATGATTGTAGGTTGGGAGGCAAACCTTCCCAACCTTTGGAAGCTGAGATATCACTAAATATCGAAGGGCTGTGAGGGTGTGTATTCGATCGAGCAATAACTTCAAATTCTCACATTTCAAGACCGCAAAACTACCCAGGTTGGGAGTGGGCAATCCTCAGTGGGGAAAAGAGACCTGATTTGCACAGGAATAGATCAAGAGAACGCCGAGACGACCGAGATTTTCATCATCAGATCCTTCTCCAATGGAAAGGGATTCCAGATTTTTACAACCACTAATATAAAGATATGAAAGTTGTTGAGAATTAAGCTGCCTACTAGCTTAGTTCCAACCTGCAGATGAAGTTAAAGGGAGCAATCCAATGAAGGCCAGAGAGCAACTCGATGAAAGCCAGAAAACATCCTGATGGAAGCCAAAAAGCAATCCGATGGAGCTAGAGCAACCCGTCTCTACTACATATGAAGCAAGTAGCTGAGAATTGACGTTTGTTGTTTTTAGTATAGTATGCAACAACTAGTTTGTTTAATCGTTTGTTTATTTCTTGTTTCTGTCAGCTACAACTGGTTTGTCTTGTTCTGTTTACAGCTGTTAGTTAATCTTGTCACTTTCACAGTCTGCATGGACAGAACTGTGTCTGTGCACCTTGTGCAGAACAACCTATGTTTGCAGAAGTAATAGGATATATTGAATTGTAATCGCGATTGTTAAAAGAGTGAGATCAATCGATCAAGAAATATACAGACTCTTACTTCCTCTCAAGCTCTCTCTCTCTCTCTGAAATAGATTTTAACTTTCTGCAAATACATTTTGAAAGCTTAAAGCTTTATCAACCAAACAATATATGCTTCGAACCATTTTCTACATGGTATCAGAGCTCTTGGTTTGATTTCTAAGGGGCGTAATACTGTGAGAGAGAAAAAAAAAAGGATACATCTCTAAAGAAAATCCAGAGAAACCTTAAAAAGGTCATATCTTTAAAACTACCATGTTGCTGTGTTATCTGCGAAGATGGTTGGTTCAAGTTCATCCGATGGTGATTTACGAACGCCACACTTTAATGGCTCAAACTATGATTTTTGGGCTGTCAAAATGGAAACCATCCTCACAGCTTATGACTTATGGGATGTAGTAGAGGCGGGGCCACAACCACAACCACCACAGCCGGTACTCGAGGAGAAAGAAGGACTTGGAGATGAGGAAAGCATGGCTGAGAAAATTCTAGTGGAAGCACTCACCATTTCTAAAGAAGACAGAATAAAAAACGCCAAGGCGTTGAGCTTCATACAAGGAGCATTAACTGATGAGCTTTTTATTCATATTAGAAACAAGAAGACTGCAAAAGGAGCTTGGGACATTTTGAGAAGAAAGTTCAGAGGAGACAAAAAGGTAAGAGCTGTTAAACTCCAAGCAGTAACAGTAGATTTTGAATATATGAGAATGACCGACAGTGAAAGTTTAGATGATTATTTGGCTAGATTTTTCAGAATCATAAACAATCTGAAATCACTTGGTGAAGATGTATCTTAAAAAATGATAGTACAAAAACTATTGATGAGTCTAAGTAGAAGATATAAGTCCATAGTGTCTATCATTGAGGAAACTCGAGACTTGGATGACATTAGAGTTGAAGAGGTCATAGCATCTGTAAAAATCTATGATAAAAGGGAAGACTTACATGATGAACGGGATAGGTTGACAGGAACTGAGAGAGCCTTCAGTAGTCTCAGAGTTGGTAGTAGTCAAGGCGCTGGTATGTCCAAAGGTCCACAGAATAGGCCAAACCACAAGTGGTAGGGACAACACAAGAAGGGATCAAATTGGTCTCAAAATGGAAACACGAACAGCAATAATGGCTCAAGCTGGAACAACAAGTTTACTTGTCTCAACAAACAACCAAGTAGCAGCCAAGGATATGGCAAACCACAGTGTCAAGTGTGTGATAAATACCATTTTGGTATATGCAGATATAAGGGAAAACCCAAGTGTGGCTAGTGCAGTAGCTTTTGTCATTTAACCAAGGACTGTGATAATGGTAAACAGGTTGCAAATTGTGCAAAGGAAGAAGGCGCAGTCATAGGGATGGTGTTTTATGCTTGTCATGCAAGTTCCATTGCATCAGGCAAATCTGTGTGGTTTGTGGACAGCGCCTGCAACAACCACATGACCTCTCAAGAGTCCTTATTGATCAATCTTGATAAATCCGTGACCTGCAAAGTGAAGATGGGCACTGGAGATCTTGTTCAAGCTGCAGGAAAAGGCACATTGGTTGTTGAAACACAGAAGGGCAAAAGATATATAAAAGAAGTGCTATTAGTTCCTAGATTGGATAAAAACCTGCTGAGCGTAGGACAAATGATGGAGCATGATACTACATTCTGTTTGGAGGCAACTATGCTTGGATATTGATGATAGCAGCCTTAAGAATGTTGTTGCTAAAGTCTCAATGACTGGAAATAGATTTTCCATTGTTTATGGAGTCTGTCAACTCAGTAGCAATTAAGGCAGAAATACGAGAAGATCCATGGATTTGGCACATCAGATTGGGTCATTTAAACTTTGCAAGCATGAAGAAGATGCAACAAACACAGATTGTGTTGGCTCTACCTGCTTTCTCAGAGAAGGAAGAAGTGTGTGAAAGTTGTGTCTATGGGAAAAGCCACAGAGAACCATTTGGAAATGAGAAAGCTTGGAGATCAAGTTGTCCACTTGAATTGGTACACACAGACCTATGTGGTCCGATGCAGAATGAGTCCATTGGAGGGAATAGGTACTTCATCACATTCATTGATGATTTCTCAAGAATGTGCTGGGTGTACTTTCTCATAAACAAGTCAGACACCTTCAATGTGTTCAAGAAGTTCAAAGCTTTTGTTGAACTGCAAAGCGGCTTCAAGTTAAAGAAACTGAGAAGTGATAGAGGTGGAGAATATACCTCAAATGAATTCCTTGAGTATTGCAGTAATCTTGAAATGGAGAGGCAACTGACTAATCCCTACTCACCTCAGCAAAATTGAGTTGCTGAGAGAAGAAACAGAACAATTGGAGAAATGGCGAGATCAATGCTTTAAGAAAAGAAGATTCCCATCAAATTTTGGGCAGAAGCAGTTGGAACTGCAGTATATTTGCAGAACAGATGTCATACCACTGCAGTCAATGGTAAAACACCATTTGAAGCCTTTACAGGGAGGAAACTAAGCTTGAAGCACCTGAGAGTGTTTGGAAGCATATGCTACAACCATATTTCATCGAATCTAAGACAAAAGCTTGATGACAAAGCAAGCAAAGGAATATTTATGGGATACGGTAGCTGTGAGAAGGGCTACAGAATTTTTAATCTTCAAACTGAGAAGATCATACTTTCAAGAAGTGTTGTATTCGACGAGAACAAGTCTTGGAATTGGGAGAGCAAGCAAGATGAAACTATTCTTATGCCTCTCACTCTTGGGAATGAAGTTTTTGCAACGACTGGAACTGAAGGATCCGCTCACGAAGCTCATGGGATTAATTCTCCAAATCCCACTCAATCAGTCGCTGAAAGTGATCATGCCTCTGGAAGTACCAACAACAATCAAGGTTCAACATCAAACAATACTTCAGTAAAGCTCAAGAACTTGGAGGACATTTATGCAAGATGTCACATGACCATCATTGAACCTGAAACCTATAATGAAGCTATAAAAGACATAGCATGGAAGGAAGCAATGACTGCTGAGATCGAGACCATTGAGAAGAATGGAACTTGGGAGCTAGTGGATAGACCTACTGATAAACCTGTCATTGGAGTCAAATGGGTGTTCAAGATCAAACTGAACCTGGATGGAACAATGCAGAAGCACAAGGCAAGACTAGTGGTATACACTGAGCAACCAGAAGGTTTTGAAGTTGAAAATGCAAGCTATAATGTTTATAAGTTGAAGAAAGCTCTCTATGGTCTGAAGCAAGCACCCAGAGCATGATACAGTGAGATTGACACTGACCCCACTAGTTGCAACTTCAAGAGAAGCATGAGTGAAGCTAGTCTGTATACCAGAACCGATGGAGAAGGAAAGCTGATCATTGTCTTTATATATGTTGATGATATAGTGTACACTGGAAGCAGCAATGCACTGCTCAGTGAATTCAAAAGAGACATGATGCTGAAGTATGAGATGACTGATTTAGGACTCCTACATCATTTCTTGGGAATAGGGGTTCTACAATCGGATAAAGGTGTGTTTATACATCAAAGCAATATGCAAAGTCTATACTTGTAAAGTTTGGTTCTGAGGATTGCAAGTCAGTAGCAATTCCTCTGCCCACTGGTGAGAAACTGAAGAAAGTTGATGGAAGCGAGCTGGCAGATGAAGCTCTGTACATGAAGATTGTTGGCAGCCTGTTGTATCTAACTGTAACCAGGCCTGATATTATGTATGCAGCTAGTCTGTTATCAAGATTCATGCACGGCCCTACGAAAAAACACATGGGAATAGCAAAGAGGGTTCTCAGATACATTCAGGGTACTCTCGGCTATGACATTGAGTTCACACGAGATAAGGATGCTGTGTTGATTGGATTTTGTGACTCGGATTAGGGCGACAGTGAAGACGACATCAGAAGCACATTTGGATTTGCATTCAGCTTTGGAAGTGGCACATTTCATGGGCCTCAGTCAAGCAAAACACAATTGCATTGTCAACTGCAGAAGCTGAGTATGTATCAGCAGCCGAGGCAACAGCTCAAGCTATTTGGCTAAGATTTGTTCTGGATGATTTTGTCGAAATGCAAATAGAAGCAACGCCATTGTTTTGAGACAACATGTCAGCAATTTCGATGGTCAGAAATCCAGTCTTTCATCAGAAAACCAGACATATAAACCGGAAGTATCATTTCATTAGAGAAGCATTGCAGCAAGGATCTATTGATGTGAAGTATTGTCGAAGTGAAGAACAGTTGGAGGACATATTTACAAAGCATTGCCTAAGGATCGTTTTAATTATTTAAGAATGAAGTTAGCGGTGAAGCCAGTAAGCAGCTTAGGAGAGGCTGTTGAGAATTAAGCTGCCCACTAGCTTAGTTCCAACCTGCAGATGATAATCTTGCAGATGAAGTTGAAGGAAGCTATCCGATGAAGGCCAAGGAGCAACCCGATGAAAGCCAGGAAGCATCTCGATGGAAGCCAAGAAGCAATCTGATAGAGCTAGAGCAACCCGTCTCTACTACATATGAAGTAAGTAGCTGAGAATTGACGTTTTATGTTTTTGGTATAGTATGCAACGACTAGTTTATTTAGTCGTTTGTTTATTTCTTATTTCTGTCAGCTACAGCTAGTTTGTCTTGTCCTGTTTACAGTTGTTAGTTAGTCTTGTTACTTTCACAGTCTGCATGGACAGAACTGTTTATGTGTACCTTGTACAGAACAACCTATGTTTGCAGAAGTAATAGGATATATTGAATTGTAATTCCAATTGTTAAAAGTGTGAGATCAATCAAACTAGAAATATACAGACTCTTGCTTCCTCTCAAGCTCTCTCTTTCTCTGAAATACATTTTAGCTTTCTGCAAATACATTTTGAAAGCTTAAAGCTTTATCAACCAAACAATATATGCCTGGTACCATTTTCTACAAAAGTTTGGGGAAAATGCCCAGCGGGAAGGACCTCAGTGAATCACAGCTATTGTATAGACTCAAACGTTGAAGGAATGTTAATTCAGCCATCATCTCATGAGATAGGAATTCTAATCTCCTGCAATTGCTTATTACAAGTGATGTCAACGAAGTGGGTAGACCATTTGTAGGGAACGACACGAGTGACGCGCAGTCAACCAGACTCAAGCTTTGAAGACGATTGCCGTTGTTCTGCAAGCACTCTGTGCGACTAAAAATTTGTATGTAGAGACTGGAAAGCGAGGACAGCGACTCCGTCTCTAGTAACAACGACAGACCAGGGCATCCAACTATCTTAAGTTCTTGAAGAGATTGTCGCAAGGACTCCGTGTTAACAATGAGAGACCTTTCATGTAGAACCCCGCAGTTGTACACATAAAGTTGTTCAAGGAAGGAAGATGATCGGGCAAGTTTCCTCTCAGCTTCGGACATTTCTCTAAAGTCAGCTCCTTAAGACGAGGAAAGTCTGGACTACATTGGCCTCTACCTGAACTTGAGAGCCATTCCTCCCACTCGGGCATCAATCTGATTTGTAGCTTATTGAGAGATTGAAATGGCTGACTTAGAGAAGCTCCGTTACCCCCGTAGATGAGTTTAGTCAGAAGCAAGGAGAAGATGAGTTTTGGGTGCAAACACCATAATATGATAATTATAAGGGGTTTTTATATGAAATTAATTAAACTCATTATTTTGATTTTTCAATTTTAAAATCGATTAATATTGTTCTTTAAATTAATTATCAAGTAATATTAGAAAGACTAAACTTTTTAAATTAATTAATGTGTCAATAAAATAAAATTTAATAATTTAATAACTTTAAAATAAAAGATCAAACAAATTTAGTTTAAAAAATTTAATTCCTAATCAATTTGGTATTAAATTTTCTATTAGGTTTACAAGGTCACTATACAAAACATTTTTTTAATAATTTTAAAACCATTAAAAACAATTTAAAAGATAAGGTATTAGTATTACCCAAAACTGGGTAAGCCACCGATCATCTCTCTCCGTTTGGTTCCCTAGAAACCCAAAAGAAAATTGACTCTGTTTACCCAGTCAACTACTCTCTCCCATGTTCATCCTTCTGCAATTGTTCTCCAATTTGTTGCTCCTTCCTCCAGCACGCACGCGAAGTCAGGCCATGAAAAGATAAAAGTACCAGCAGTATCATATTATTTAGGGGAAATTAATCAAAACTTCCATTTCCGTATGATCCAAAATATAAAATAATAAGAAAAACAACTTTGTAAGTGCAACATGTTTACACTGAAAAATACCCATTGGATTTATCGGGCTAAATTGGGATTACAAATTGATGGGCTGAGCCTAAAGTGAAAGGCCCAGCCCAAGTCCAAAGAAACTGAAGGAGAAAAGGAAATATCTACTCTTGCTAGAGTACTCAAGTGCATGTGCCTACCCCGTTAAGAACATTCAATGCAAAGATATTGGCGGCATGGGAAAAGGCAAATCTTCAGAGGATGGCTAAGTCTAGATGACGACTGCCAATTGAAGCGACAGCAGCCACGTAGGGCACCTAGCTATCCACATGAGCTTTGAGCCATGACTTATAACTAAGTGTTGGGTTGGGCCTGACCCAAAGGCCCAACCCAGGCTAGTAAAACAAAACAGAAAGAAGTCTGAACAGCATTTAATGCAAACACTGGGCAAATTGGAGGGAAACAGACTACGAATAAAGAACTCTTTCTCAGTGGGAGTAGGCTGATTAGACCAAGTGATCTTCTTCTTCACTAAGTCTTTAAGAATAGAGAGCAGTGCCGGCAATGACGTGGACTCCTTGCTGGCCTATATAAACAAGGGGAAGATCCAGAAATACGGACACTTAACCAAACCAAAAAACAGAACTCACACGTTCAAACCTACAGAAAGAAACCTCTGAGGAAACCCCTCAAGCTCTTTCATAGATACTAGATCTTTATCTTTATCTGTTACTCTAGTTCGCACTACCTGTGTAGATCGCGACTCTGAGAAGTTCAAAGACCAGTTACCCAGGATCATATATCCAAAACTCCCACGCGGAGTAGTGTTTAGCTCTGCTATCTAGCCAACTTGGTGATAGTATCGATTAGAATCTTGGACCAGAGGGTCTTTGATTTGTTTTTCCTTAGGAACCAGTATCCTAAACCATTCCCGATAGACTTGATAGACCATCCCGATGGAACTATACCCATCCCGACAGGCTATTACTCAGGCTTTGATGAACTTGAAATGTAATAAAATTGATCTTATCTTCATTTGATGTCTTTTACGTTCAGTTCTGATTAACTGCCTTTAATTAAAAGTCTTTACATTCAGTCTTTACATTCAGTTTTACATTCAGCTTTTACTTAACTGTCTTTACTTTTATGTACGTTTGAGCGTGGGAGGTTCTCGGCTATAACAAGTTATACCGAAATCCCATCTCAAACTATCTCTGGTATAACATCAAGGAGAATAAAAGTCCTTAATGAGCAAGGCAAACAAATCTAACCTAACAGTTCATATATATATATATCTATGGCAAGACGCTAATCCGATGAACTGGGGTCATATTACTTGTGGCGCAAGTATCTAATAATATTAATACATCTTTCTATTGGCAGTAGTCAATAGTGGCACGCCCTGACAAACATCAAAACAACACAAGGTCTCGCAGAACATCCCTCTGAAGGACAGGAGTCGAGCCTGTTGGATCAGTCGCCAAATAGAAAGGTTCGGGACCAGTGACCGGGCCGACTCGATATATTCCGAGCCTGCAATCCTGCAAAAGGCTTCGCGAACATATTTTTGGCACGCCCAGTGGGACTACTTTTTCTTGACGTTTATGCCCAAGCATAAAAGAAAGGACAAAAGAAGCTTATTTTCTCAAACACAGCTTCAAATGACGGGAAAAGACGCTACGTCCATCCCGACAGACTTGGGTCAAACTTCACCAGAGACCCAAGCCTCCAGCCAGACGCCCAGAAGTAGCATGGAAGAACTTCAGTCCTCCATGATCCAGATGATGAAGACCATGGAAAGGATCGCTTTGGACAACAGAACAGATATCAGAAATCTGTGCACATCATCCAATAATGTCCAGAGCAAGATAGACCAGGGTTTCTCATTCCTTTCCAATCAACTGACGGGGTTAAAAGGATCATCTGAGAAGCCAATACTGAATATGGGCGGAATGGAGTCATTTAAGCCATTCGTACTTCCAGCAGAGAATCTACCTCTCAAGGGCAGGTTGGAAGATGGGGGCAAGGGATTCGTCAACCCCAACCCGATGGCACAAGACCTTTCATCTGAGGAAAGGTTAGAGATGCCCAACACTTCGCTAGTGGCGGGGGAAAGTCTGTTCCTCAATCCTGCAGACGGCGCAACTAGCGGAGCTCAGAAGGGGAAGCCAGGAAAGTATATTCCTAAGAAGACGGAGCCTGAAAAGTTCCCTGGCGGTTTCCTTCAGAAGGGAAGACCTGCTTTCACTCCGAGAGCAGGATGGGGAAGAGCACAACCACAAAAGCCACATATGGCTGGAAGGGGAAGCTTTAATCCAATGCGTGGAGAAATCCTGACATAGAGCAAAGTTCAAATGGAAGTCAGGGAGGTCTCCACTACGGACAGGAAGATCCCGACCTGGTATTATTACCTGAAGAAGGCGATAATGCGGGGTTGAGAAACGAAATAGCCGAGTTGAGACGGCTAATTCTCAGGGGTGTTAGGCCAGAAGTGGCCACCAATCAAAGGCCGGTGTATCAGAAGCCATATCCGGCCTACATCGACGAGTAAAACCCCTTCCCGATGAACTTCAAAGTTCCTAACTTCCCTACCTTTAATGGGGAAGATTCATCGGCCTCGTCACTGGAGCACATTAGGAAGTACTCCAACCAGTGCATGGCATTCGAGGATAACCCCAACTTCAAACTCCGTTTATTCGGTAATTCATTAGTGGGGATGGCGTCGCATTGGTATTCCCATTTGACTCCTAACTCTATCCGAAGTTGGGACCAGATGGAAGCAGCCTTTCATGACCTGTTACAACCCGTCCCAAAATTTATGTGAAATGACCAAAATACCCCT
>CM031086.1:3859896-3911627 GCA_018257905.1 Gillenia trifoliata | reverse complement strand
TGTAATCTCTTAATTCCTTCGGATCAGCTTCTAGGAGAATAAGACGTTCACAAGCTGTGACAACAGGCACAATGTTCAAATAACAATATTAATGCTTTATTTAAAGATGGCTACGGATAAAAAGTTGTTACATTACTTGAAATGCCTTATTGGTATGGACCCTGTCCTCCAGAAAATGCAACTACAATTATCCTATGACATGCCAAGTGACAACTCAATTTATGTTGCCGTCAGTTCAACAGCTTCACGAAACATAATCTATTGAATTTGACATTACCTTCTTCACACTGGGATTAAATGAGCTTCAATAAATACGTACCAGATAAGGCACACCTCATGTCCCCAAAATGTACACTAGTCCAAACACCACGATCTAGTCTGTGTTGAGCAGCCTTAGCAGATGCAAGCTGAAAGCCTCTGGAAAAATACAAAGTATCCTTATATATATGCACTTAACTTAGATTAGTTTAAGTAGAAACTACACTCATTTCAGACAAAGCACCTGTCTTCAGTTATGTTTGATCTATCAATAAAGTTAGCAGCACGCGCTACCCTCAAGAATAAATTCCCTGGTTGATCATACTGAAATGGCCAGAATGCGTCCTTCAAATTTCTTAAAATCTGTACATACAGTAAACTATGATGAGACCAGATAAAGCAAACATAAATTATAAAGTAAACATTAATTTCTTCAAATTTCTTAACATCTACATCCTAGCAGTAAGAACGTTTCTTTTTTGAAAAAATTATCAGTCGTCAGACAAAGGTTGCTGAATTGTATATCATGATTAGGACCTGTGGATATTGTACCAACTTAGGTCCATTTCTAACTAAATATATGGTACCAACTTATAGGCAGGTTCGTAATATTCTGACAAAATATACAAATTACTTTCAAAGTAGGAGGATGTGTGGATACTCTAGAGCATATGGAACCAAAGTAGGAGGAAGAAACAAAGAATAATAAAAATAAAAGCAAAATCTTTGAAAGTAAAAACCACTTGTAATAGCATTTTGATTTTTGATTTTTAGTTTACCTTTTCTGTACGTTTCGTGTGCATCTAATACTAACACATTTGCCCTCTAATACTAACACACAAATGAAAAATAAAAATAAAGTGGTTATAAAACGGGCCTTTAAATAATGATGAAGACCGTGAGACCTACATATCTACTTTTTGGTTTGCTGCTATATAGTTAGTATTAGCTTTTGTTTTTCCTATACTGGTTTTGCTAATTTCCTTTGTGTTTGGTACATTTTTGCTACCCAAATGTGATTTGCATTTACTTACATTTCTTCTTTTATTTATTCCTCTATTTGCTCATCTGCTTCTACATACATCTCTGTCTCTTATTTTGTATTTCTCATCTTTTCCCCCTTCGCCAAATTGAAGAGTCCATTGCCGCCTCGGCCGCCGTCGATGAACCCTCTCAAGCGGAAGCTCAGCGGTGACTCTCAGACTGAAAAGTCCGCCTCTGGAACCTGCGATTCTGGTGTCCAGGTACTGCAATGGTTGAATCCCTGTTGCAACCCTATGTTTACACTGAAAAATACCCGTTGGATTTATCAGGCTTAATTGGGATTACAAATTGGTGGGCTGAGCCTAAAAGTGAAAGGCCCAGCCCAAGTCCGAAGAAACTGAAGGGGAAAAGGAAATATCTACTCCTGATAGAGTACTCAAGTACCTGTGCCTACCCCGATAGAGAACATTCAATGCAAAGATATTGGCGGCATGGGAAAAGGCATTCAGAGGATGACTAAAGTCCAGATGACGATGGCCAATTGAAGCGACAGCAGCCACGTAGGGCATCCAGCTGTCCATATAAACTTTGAGCCATGACTTATAACTGAGTGTTGGATTGGGCCTGACCCAAAGGCCCAACCCAAACTAGTAAAACAAGACAGAAAGGAGTCTGAACATCATTTAATGCAAATCACTGGGCAAATTGGAGGGAAACAGACTACGAATAAAGAACTCTTTCTCAGTGGGAGTAGGCTGATCAGACCAAGTGATGTTCTCCTTCCCAACAGAGGGCAGTACCGGCAATGACGTGGACCCTTTACTGGCCTATATAAACAAGGAGAAGATACAGAAATATAGACACTCAAACCAAACAAAAACAGAACTCACACGTTCAAACCTACGGGAAGAAACCTTTGAGGAAACCCCTCAAGCTCTTTCACAGATAAAAGATCTTTATCTTTATCTAAAACTCTCGTTCGCACTACTTGTGTAGATCGCGACTCTGAGAAGTTTCAAAGACCAGTTACCCAGGATCATACATCCAAAACTCCCCACGCGGAATAGTGTTTAGCTCTGCTATACAACCAACTTGGCGATAGTATCGATTAGAATCTTGGACCAGAGGGTCTTTGATTTGTTTTCCTTAGGAACCAGTATCCTAAACCCTTCCCGATAGACTTGATAGACCATCCCGATGGAACAATACCCATCCCGACAGGCTATTATTTAGGCTCTGATGAACTTGAAATGTAATAAAATCGATCTTATCTTTATTTGATGTCTTTTACATTCAGTTCTGATTAACTGCCTTTAATTTAAAGCCTTTATTTAACAGTCTTTACATACAGTCTTTACATTCAGTCTTTACATTCAGTTTTACATACAGCTTTTACTTAACTGTCTTTACTTTTATGTACGTTTGAGCGTGGGAGGTTCTTGGCTATAACAAGTTATATCGAAATCCCATCTCAAACTATCTCTGGTATAACATCAAGAGAGAATAAAAGTCCTTAATGAGCAAGGCAAACAACGAACCTAACAGTTCATATATATATACCTATATATAAGACGCCAATCCGATGAACGGAAGTCATATTACTTGTGGCGCAAGTATCTAATAAACACTACATCTTTCTATTGGCAGAGCCAATAGTGGCACGCCTGACAAATATCAAAAACAACACAAGGCCCCGCGAACATCCCTCTGAAGGGATAGGAGCTGAGCCTGTTGGATCAGTCGCCAAAATAGAAAGGTTCGGGACCAGCGACCGGGCCGACTCGATATATTCCGAGCCTGCACTCCCGCAAAAGGCTTCGCGAACACCCTACACCTGTTGCAAGTTGCAACCCTTCCTTTTCACTCTCCGCACTCTGCTGTTGTGGCATTTTGTGAGGGGATATTACAGCATGCAACTGCGTGGGAGGCACTGAGAGAGGATCTTGCAGTGCAGAAGGCTGCAATGACTCTACTCTCGACGAGGTGAGAGAACGGATGCGCAATGTTCTGTCTCTCTCAGATGTCACGCGCTTTCCGATTCCAAAAAATCCTGTGATATTTGTTTCTGCCACTGTAAGTATTTATGCGGTTACCTTTCTACCCATTCGTTATTAACCCATCTTTAAGATTATGTTAGCATTTTCCCATTTCTTAATAGGAACCATTTCCTACTGTTGAGAATAACTTGACCATTGTATACGACTCCTAGTAAGTCGTCATGGAATTTAAACGTTCTGCATCAGTAACTTAATCGGTTTCTAGAGTTCAAAGTGCTTTCCATCTAAATTGTGATGTAGATAAACTGGCCTGCATGATTTAACATTGATAAATACGTTATCGATGTGGCGTGCAATAATGTGACAGATGTTTTCTGCTTATGAGACTCAATGCTCTGGTTCTCAGTGTCTAACATGCTAAATTGTGATGCCTGGCCTTGCAGGCATTAGAAGTTACTGTTTGGCGTGATGGAATGGAATATCAGCAGAAGTATTCTCGTGGAAAGCGTGTGACAACTCTATCTTGTCATGTGCTTCCTTCCAGTTGAATTCCAAGACCGGCAAGGAACACACATCAGATTCTGGCTTGACAAAGAAGGTTTTTCTTATATCCTTCGAGTCGCAGTGAATTTGATACAGCAGTAATGTTGTGGAGGAGTTATTATTAGGATTCATAGTTGCGTGATCAGTGGTACTCTTGTCACTTCCTATTGATTAGGGGTTGTACTGCTATCTGCAATAATGTACATGAAGAACTACCATGGTTCAGAGTTGTTACCAAGAAAAATTCTAACATATGACGACCCGCTCCAACCATCCTTCACCTAAATTAGGTTACGGAGTATCATCAATTTCCCGCGGCATCTTCTTCTAGAACGGTTAATGAATCAAATGGTTGCCTCCGTAATGGACGACCCTGCAGTATCCAAATAAAGATAACTTGTTAGATTACAATTGTACTCACATGTCACCGCACATACAGCTAGAAAACATACCTAGGTAGAGCAAAATGTTGTAATCTCTCAGTTCCAATGGATCACTCAGGAGAAAAAGACGTTCACAAGCTATGATCAACATCTCTGAGACTCGGACTATCTCTGTCTCTCTTTATCTCACAAGCTTCCGTTCATCATCAAATTGAGAAAATGCCTGTTAATTTCTTCTCATCAATATCGCCTTCTTGTCGTAACCTCCCGCGGCGTAAGGGTGTTCCATGATGTCGTACCTTTTTCATACCTCGTCTCAGAAAGATACCCTAAATTCAAAGATGAAGATACTATTGATTAATTAAACACAGTAGAGATGACAATAAATAATTAATTATATGTTTCATGTATACAATTCATTATCACGTGCAATCAAATAGATGTAGGAATTAATTTGAATTGTTTTTGAAATTCAACAATACATTTAACTTTTTTTGGTCAAATAACAATACATTTAACTATACCTATTATTTTAGTGAAATAGTCTATCTTTTAACTTTTAATCACTCAAACAAAAAAAAAAACTTCATCACGAGAATAATGTATCCATTGCTTTATGTTACGAAAATAATTTACCCTACTGTTTATGTATTAGTAGATAAATTAAATTATAGGTAAATTATAAAAAAAAAAATTTAACATATATGAGAATATTATATGTATTACCTACAATATGGCAATTTTATTTATATAGGTAAATTACCAACAAATTATGAGAATATTATTTGTATATATTATAGGTAAATTAAAAAAATACATATATATATATATATATATATATTACCCTAAAAATAATTTACCTACTGACACACCCCGACCCCGATGTACAGGTGGACACCCAAAAGCCGGGTGTGCTGGCCGACACCTCGTGAGGTGACGAAAGCCATTTAGAAGAATTGAAGAATAAAAAGAGCTGAGTGCGGAAGTAGAAGTGTGGTGAGGGTTAAACACCCATAATACAGGATGCATAACAGTCATAGCAAAGTAAATAGTGCAGGAGTATAAATTATTCACATCCCCGTGATGATGGATAAATAAAAGTTAATTACAAGTAGGAGTGAATCCTACATATATTGAAGCAGTGTCAGAACCGTCGACCACCACCAAGGAAGTCCTCGTGTCACCGATAAAAGAACCCGCCTCTAGGTCCTGGAGGGGTGCAAAACATAAAACGGTGAGTGGGTCAAAAACAAAGTTTGATAAAACCTTTGTTTTCAAGAGAATACTAACCCTTCGCTGGAAAACAAGTATAGTTGAAAACACGTCATACCCTCTGGCATGAACCTCAAAATACTATAATAAAAATATACGGGTACTCCCCAATAATGATTACTGACATGCTCACTCATATGTAAACACACAAGTCCAAGTAGCTAAACTACGAGGAGCAGGCTAGGTATAGAAGTAATACGCTGAGTACTACAATGACGCGAGTCTAACGCTAAGCACTGTGCACAAAGTGTGTCACACAAGTTCGAGTTGCCTAATGCAACCTAGAACAGGCTAGTACCTACAATGGATCCAAACCTGCGTAGCGGTACTAGTAGTGACTACTTCAAACGTCAAGGCTAGTCCTGGCTACAAGACTGAGTACTAATACCTAGGGTGTTATACATCTACTGATGAGCAACAGTATAAAACATGTATGGCAATATAATACAAATGTTCTACCTCCAACAAACGTATATGATATGAGTTATGCTAACAGTTTGAAGAAAGCATTGAAAAACCATACGTACATATACATTTATCAAAACAAAGACCCATTCACTCACCTGTAGGTAGCCGGGTCGTAGCCCCCCAGTCCTGGGTAGCCCCGGTAGTCCTCTGGATAAGTCTCACCTATATGAGATATCACTGTAATAATGATTAAACTCATAAAGGTTACTAATTAACTAATTAAATATACCTATCCCTTGTTTGCTCAATACGGAGGTCCAAAATACCTCGAAAAAATATTGTGCGTACTGCCCCTAGGTAGTATGCGTCGTCACGAGTCACCTCGCAAAGACGGAATAAAAAAAGGATGCTCCACGCGCCCCCACGTGCGGCTCAAACGCGGCAAGCCGCGACCCCATGCGCGGCTCCACTCGCGGCTCACGCGCGAGCCAGCCAATCCGATCAACGCTGACGTCAGCGCCGGTCTGAACCGATTTGCTGACGTCACCAAGGCCGGTCTTAACCGGTTTTCTGAAGTCAGCGCCGGTCATCCCTGCCGATTTTCCCATCGCCAGAGCCGACCGCCGTCGCCGAAAACCGGGTTTTTAATGCCGGAAACTTCAAATTGCTATATCTCACTCATTTCAAGGCCAAATTGCACGATTCAAGTACCAAAATGAAGCTGGGAACAAGGAGAATAAGAATTTACCATTTTGGGGGCCAAAATCTGGCCAGAGGTGGCCTGAAAATGGAGAAGAAGTCTCGGTGGAAAAAGGCCGACTTCAAGTTCTTCGATTCTTGGCCAAACACGGCCATCCAAGGTTTGAACAACGCCCTAGGGATCACCAGGAAGTGAATGGTGATGGTTTCGAAGAGGTTTGAGCTTGGTTTCACCGAGAAAGCTTGTAGGGAAATCTCGAGGTTCGTCGGAATTCTGGGTTTCCGGGTTCTGGGTTCTGAAACTGGGTTTGCTGGGTTCGTTAATGTGAACTGGGAGTGGCCTAAGTGATGATTTGGTCTGGGAGTGGTGGCACAGCCACTAAATCGGCTCGGGGAGAGCTCGGTGAGGAAGAGAGGTTATTTGCAGGGAGAAGGGACAAAGTGACAGAGAGTGAGAGACCACGGGAGAAAGAGAGAGAGCCAACAGATAGAGGGACAAGGGCACATGGTTCAACAGAAAGGTTGGGCCCAAACCCAACAACCCAAACAGTCCAAAGTAAAAATACGGGAAACGTCGGTAATCCAACGTCCGTATAATATTCTTTCGGACTCCGAACGACGTCCCGCTCGCGCCCACGCGTTTGTAACGACGAGCACGACAAGAAAATATCAAGGGAAGGGTCGTACGAGTTATGACGCAAAAGTCAACCGAAGGGTCAACCGAGGGCATTTTCGTCATTTCCCACTTCCGGGAATAAAATACTAATATTTTCTGAAACGGGCTATAACACCTACTATTTATGTTTTAATAGGTAAATTAGTTTATGTTTTAGTTTACATACTGTTTTACGTTTTAGTACAAAAATAATTTACCTACTGTTTATGTTTTAATAGGTAAATTATAAAAAATAAAAAAAAGATAACATATATGAGAATATTATATGTATTACCTACAATATGGAAATTTTATTTATATAGGTAAATTAAAAAAAAAAATATATATATATATATATATATGTATATGTGTATATAAGAATATTATATTTATTACCTACAATATGACAATATGGCACATTTTACTATTATATATAAGTAAAATAATTTACCCTAAAAAATTATGTGGTTATGAACTAAAGATATATGGAAATGTGTATTATATATTGTTGGATAAAAAAAATACTAAAAATAACGTTAGAAAACTTCATTAGATTTTATTACCTTTGATTGAGCCAAAATTCAAGTCTGGTATAAATTGTATGTAGCATAAGCTGTAAATAATTTGTATTAGTAGGTTACTTATATTCTTACATAGCAATTTATTTGGTTTTTGGGTTTTTATTGGATGATTAAATATAGATGGGTTTTTTGCAAAGAAATATGAGTTGTAAGTGACACATCCCGATTCTGACATGCCAGGTGTCGGGAAGTGTTGGCCGACACTTGTTAAGTGACGAAAGCCAATTATGCATGTAAATGTGAAAAAGTGAGTAGATTTAGAGTTGGAAGCGGAAGTAAGAGTGCGGTGAAGGGTAAAACCCATTATTACATGTGCATAACAGTCAGAGCATAGTAAAAAGTGCCTAGGATAAAAAAAAAAACATTCACATCCTCGTAAGGATGAATAAGTAAAAGTTTACTAAAAGTAGGAGCAAATCCTACATAATCTGGAGAGACTGTCAGAACTGTCAACCACAGCCGAAGTAAGCCTTCGTGTCATTGGTAATCGTATCAGCCTCTAAGTCATGGAGGGGCGAAAATATAAAAAGCTGAGTGGGTCAAAAGCAAAGTTTGATAAAACCTTTGTTTTCAATAGTATACTATCCCCTCACTGGAAAACATGTATAGTTTTTGAAAATACGTCATACTCCCTGGTATGATGCTCAGAATATTATAACAATAATACGGGTACTCCTCGAAAATCAGATTGACTGCTCATTCATTTGTAAACACACAAGCCCAAATAGATAAGCTACAAGGAACAGGCTAGGTATCTAAGAATTACGCTGAGTACTCCAATGACGGGAGTCTAACGCTAATCGCTGTGTACAAAGTGCATCACACAAGTTCGAGTTGCCTAGTGCAACCTAGAACAAGCTAGTACCTACAATGGATCCAAAGTTGCGTAGCGATACTGATAGTGACAACTTCAAACGTCAAGGCTAGTCCTGGCCATAGGACTGAGTACTGATACCTGAGGTGTTATACATCTACTGACGAGCAACAATATAGAAATATGTATGGCAAATATAATACAAATGTTTTACCTCCAACAATTGTATATGTTATGAGTCATGCTAACAATTTAAAGAAAGCAGTGAAAACCATACATAATAGTATATTTATCAAAACAAAGACCCACTCACTCACCTGTAAGTAGCCGGGTTGTAGCCCTCCTATCCTAGGTAGCCCCGGTAGTCTTCTAGATAAGTCTCACCTATATGAGATATCACTATAATAATGATTAAACTCATAAAGGTTACTAATTAAACTAATTAACGACACTTATCCCTTGTTTGCTCAATACGGAGGTCCAAAACACTCCGAAAAATACCACACGTATTACCCCTAGGTAGTACACGTCGTCAAGAGTCGCCTCGCGTCGACGGAATTCAAAAATAATGTCTCACACGCCCCCACGCGCTGCTCCACACGCTGGGTCAACGCACCGGTCAAACCAACGGCGCCGTTAGATCTAACGGAATATTCCAGCATCTCCATTAAATCTAACAGAATATTCCTAACGCCGTTAAAAGGAATATACCACGAATATTCTCGGCTTGCTGACGTCATCGCTGACATCACCGCCCTGATTGGACCGGTTGCTGACCTCACCTGACCAATTGCTGACGTCAGCGCCGGTCGCCGCAGTCGCCGGAATTTTGGCCGATTTCTCGAGAAAATTTCAAATCTCTATAACTTCTGCATTTCTTAGCCAAATTTCACGTTCTTTATACCAAAATGAAGCTAGAGAGGAGTAGAATGATGGTGTACCTTTGGTTTGGTCGTACAAGCTCGAGAAGTAGCCTAAAATTACCTTGAAAGGCGGCGGCTACGGTAATTTTTTCGGTCTACGTCAAAACTCAACCAAATCTAGCAAACAACATATGAAAATTCATCTACTCAACAAGAGAACTCCATTGGTTGTAATTAAAAACCTCACATCGGTCTAAAATGGCGAGAAAATGGCTGGGAAGGTCCGGTTCTTCCGTGAGCTTTTAGTTCGTCTCAGTTCGACAATTTTCGTCGACGTGAATAAACGGTGCGAAGAAAACAGAGAGAGAAAGAAAATGACGGAGGAAGAAGATAAGGAAAATAAAAATATTTTGGGTTTTTGGGGTATTGTGCACCCACCAAAAGATTAAAATTACACGATTTTGTGTATAAAATAATACACGTGTCCAAAATACAAAATATCCCTCGGGAATTATTTTATAACAAACTTTTTACGGGATGTTACAGTAAGGGTCAATATCTAAAGAACTCTTTAATCTATATGTCAATCAGTTTCTCCTAACTTTGACATTGATTCTTTATACAACTAAACTTGTCAATGGATCGGATTTTGACCCCAATCCGATTTAATTAATAAGATATGAATCACGACTTTCAATCGGATCATCCGAATAAGTTATGAATCCAATAATCCGGTTATAAATGCCTCCGGATATGAATCGATCGAGGCTAATCCGATCCGATCATAATCCTATCCAACTTAATATAATATCTTATTTTATTTTTTTATTATTTATAATTTTGTGTAATGGTAGTTTAAGTTTTTTATGCAGTAAAAATACAGTTGTGTCCTATTTTCTTATTATTTAATATGAAATTTTTAATTAAAAATAGAAAAATATAATAAAAGAATGAGGTTGCTAATAGTATTTTAATCTTTTCCGGATCTTAAATTAAATTCGATAAGGATCCAATTCGATCCGAATTCATTGCTAATCGGATTATGATTTACACAATCACATTTATCACATGTTAATATTATTCACAACAATTTTTCTTTTTAAAAAAAAAATTCAAATTTCAAAAGTGTATTTGTTATTTTTTATTTTATTTTATTTCTTTTATGCGTATTTGGTATGGTTGCTATTATTATCACTCTCAAATCTCCTTGTGCACTATGCACCCTTAAAAATATAAAAAATTTAGAGTTACACAATAAGATTTTTGAAGTGCTAATAGCAGCACCATTTGTTATTCTAAAAAATAAAGCAACAACGTTAGGGCAAGTATGATTTTTTTAAGAACGCCACGTGTACCCTAGCGAAGGAATTGGATGAGATTGCTCCTAGGGTTGTCATCAGCACTTGGCCTCGTGTGGGCTAAGCATTCAAGGCGAAGGGTGATGTCCAACAACTCTCATCATATGAAATGGGTTCAATGTCCATTTATGATACCCCCTAGAAAAAGAAGATGAATCGAAATATAGCTGCTACGTTAAAATTGGGAGTAAAGAACCAACCAAACTGACCTAACTGATAAATTAGAAATACATTAAAAAAACAGCAATTGGACCGGAGAATGTGATTGCATTATAAGCTCAAATTGACATAACATAAAACCTATTAGTCAGAAAGTGCCATGTAGAGCAACAAAAGTCCATAGACCGCCTAATTGACACCAACGAGTAAAATCTCCTTGTGCTTCAAGACCCCACATTAACAACAACGAGTGCGCTAAACTATTAGCCAGAGTAAAAGCTGTCGTGGTTAAGAAGTTACAACCTTCCAAATAGGAACTTGCTAATCCATGGGTATACCATGAAGTTACAAAGGTTGTACATGCAAACCAACCATCCCGTAACAGATTCTGGTTGCTCTGTTAGGTCATCTCACTCAGTGAGTTGGTGCGGTTTGCTCTTTACCTATCTTCTTTATTAAAATCGAATCATAGTTTGTACATTGAACAAATAATCAATAACAACAGCATGTATGTGCTTTGCTTTTGCTATAAACAAACCTTAAATATTTTCTTACGCTCCAAATTATCATATACTTGTTGGAGGATAGGATCCCATATCATATAACAAAAATATATACAATTAATATATGTGAGTTTTCACCACTAATATCATTGAGGCTTTTTATGATAAAACCTCACACCTAGCGATAAATAATTAAGTAGAGACAATATCAGTGATGATATTAGTAGCATACAAAGTTTATTAATACTTTATGCAACCACTATGTTAACTCCTCCACATTCGTTTTCTTGATCATCCAGATTAAGTCCGTTCTTTCTCCTCGTTGGTTACTTCTGCTGCAAACTTTTTGTATACGAAACGTTTAGCAATCCACAGATAAACGCACAAGTTCAAAGTGCTCAAAGCTGCAATTACCCAATAAAAGTAATCGAGGTGGGCACGATTGATGTTTTCAGTAAGCCATTTTGCACCATGCTTTGAGCTAATCATTTCCATGCTTCTCATTTCCTCCGGCATCTGATCGTAAAAGAATTCTTGGATTCCGACCAAGGCAAATGCATCAGATAAACCGCATACCATGTACTGTGGAATTAACCACCACACTCTCATTGGCACTACTGTTTTCGGGTTGTCCAAGAGGTTGTGGTCTCTTGCAATCCTAACCCTTTTCGCTTCTACCAAGCCTGACACAACCATGGTGATTATGGATAGAAATAGGCCAATGCCGATTCTTTGTAGAATGGTAATGCCAGATGAATGTCCGGTGATTTTTCGGGCTGTCGGGACAAAAACACGGTCATAGATTGGAATGACAACTATAACCGTGAGAAAAATAAAAATTTGAAGTGATGCTTGGGGAAGCATAAAGTTTGAACCAACTGAGCGGACCATTGTGCTTCCTTGCTTGGCGAAGAAGGTCTGAACAAAGGATTGGACTAAACCAAACAGCAAGCAACACGCCCATACCTGAATGAGGCGTAGGATGAGCTTTACTTGTTCAACTTGAGTTTGAGTGCATAATCTCCATGGATTTCTGGTCGTGCTTGAAGCATCGAGGTCGTCAATGATCATTGCCTTGTCCAAGCATCTAAAGTTTTCAACTAGTTAGACAAACCATGTAGGTCATACATGCATAAGTGCTACAAAGCAATACAAATTTATATATAATTTATAAATATATGTAACTTAAAATTCTACCTGAATTGGCTGGTATGTGCCAAAGTCCTGCTAGTCTCGCGACTCTTGTCATCTCTGTACACACCAAAACCAGTTGGTGTTCCATCGAGGTGCCGCTTCCTCGCTGCCGCGACAAACACCTGAGCCACCACGGTGAAGGGGCTGCCTAAGGGTCCCAGCCTTCTGAACTTCTTGTAACCGAACAGGAACAGAGCCAAGGCCACTACCATTGCCGCTGTCAGTATTCCAAACCCTGCTGCCCACCCGACATTCTCCTACACCAAATCATAGTGACAAATTTAGTAGGACCTCAGTATTACTGTTATATAACTTATTGAACTAAATAATACCAGTTACCAAAACTTTTAATCACTAAACAAGTTACATCCTCGGTTTCTTATTAGTTAATAAGGTTCGGAGCGAGACTTTGCGTAGTGTATGTAAATATGTTCAGAGTCAGAGTCTGCTGCCTGCACATATATGACTACTAAAATGGCAGCAGAGGCACTAAATATGATCCCCCAGTACCACCAGTTGAAGAACGAGCTCTTCGCCCCCTTCTCCTCCGGCGAGTCCTCACGAAACTGGTCAGCTGCAAAAGTTTGTGCACACGGTCAGTGGCCAGCTAGCCCAATTGACAATATGTAAAGTGCTTCAAAGAACATTGATTTCTGATAAGGCAGAGGAATTACTGAAACTGTGATGGTTAACAACACCATTGCCTTGCATTACAAAATAGATACAACAATCATGGTGTGAAATTAAAAGGGTAACAAAATTAATGAAAGTTTTGAATTTAATTCTACGTACGAAGCAGTAAATGATCGAAGAGACGAGGATGGTTTTGAATCGACCAAGATAGGCGTCGGCTATGAAGGCTCCGGTTATTGTGAGGAGATAGGAGACTCCAACCCAAGTGTTGACATTCTTTGTAGCCATGGGGATTGGCTCATGGAGTTCATTTGTGAGGTATGTGATGAGGTTACCAGACATGCCAAAGTAAACAAATCTCTCTGCCACTTCAACAACTGCAAAAATAAAATAAGAAATACGAGAAACAGAAAAAACTTCTGCCACTTGGTACTACAGTTTAACAGTATTTATCTCCGCTTAATAGTGCTTGTAAGTAGGAGGTCTAAAGTTGGACTCTCGTGAATGGCGATTTATATACCAAATTATTATGATTGGTCCATTGTGTGACTTATTCCAAATCTCACACCCCTCCGTGTAAATATATTATTGTCTTAAACAAACAAAAAAAACAAAGCGTTTAAGAAGGTTTGGCAGCTTACAGATGATGAAAATGGCAGCACTCCAACCACCTCTTGAACTGGAAGGTTCTCCATGGCCAGAGGTAGCCATAGGAAATTAGTGAAGAATTAATTTGTAGGAGGTGAGCATCATCATCCCAACTATTGTGGCTAGCCTTTGAAATAAAACATTGTAGGAGGTGAGCATCATCATCCCCTCTACAATCACGCACTAGGTCACCCCCAAGCTAAATTTGAAAATAAATATAATAGTACATCTATGAGAAAAACAATGCACGACAAAAACTAATGCCAAGTTTCGAAATAATGCATGCTTTTATAACTTTTCCATCTAAAAATCAACGGAGTACTCAAAGTACATCTACAAAACTGATGACCGATCTATTGAACGGGTTCACCGTCACGTGGTGTTCTGTATTCAATAATATATTGTCAAGTGCATGTTTTTCTCCGCATAACAATGTATTATTGAATTAGAACACCGAGTGACAATGGATCTGTTCCATGTAAGTTGCTCTCGTACCCTGGATCAGCTTCTACTGTCATACCGTCTGTTCGACAAATAAATTCACACAGTGCTTAGTTGTAGGCCTAGTGATTTATATGAACACTGATTGGGAGATTGCGAGCGTGCCACTACTAGGTACCGCTAGCAGACGGTGTATGTGTGTGATTTGAGATTGCGCTATTTAACTTATAACACTAGTACAAAAAAGTCCTTAGACGACACTAACGAGACGACGTTTTATTGTATTACCGTCGTTCAAATTTTCCAAACGTCAGTTTTGTTAAAACTGTCTTGCAAGGGGTCATATTTGTGAGATAAAATGAGATTTTGAAACTTTATCCACTACTTAGTCGACAGAATATGTAAAAGTGTCGTTAGTGTGAAATACAACAAAGGCCAAATGAAAAAAAAGGCGCTGAAATGAAATTTTTTAACGCGAAAAAGGCGCTCACTTGAAAACACCCAGCTTGAAACTCAGAAAACAAATATGTTGCCTCACCTCCACTACCCCTCTACTCTACCTTTCTTCCCGTGACTATCCACACACAGAATTCACGCAAGTTTGCAGAAACCATACTCACCAAATTTACTCAAGTCACCCGAGCTTATCCTGCTGCCATTCTCGACCTCATCTCAGTCCAATCTTACATCCGCGAGCACCACCATCATCATCCTCGAGCAACCCAGTCCCTTGAAGAATACCGATCGAAATTCCCTGTAGGTGGATCCCGACAAAGCGGCCTCCGATGAACCCCCCTTATTTGGTGCCTCTTGCTCGCAATAGCCGTCGCTAATTTCTTCTTTGAAAGGTAAGATGGGTCTTTTAGGGTTTGAGTTCTAATCCTTCATGAATGTTCAAATTTGGTGTTGATTGGATGGTTTTTGATTATTTTTTCCTTCTTTTTTTGTGCCCCTGCCAGTCTTCTTCTTCTATCCCAGATCAGGTTGCACCATCTACAACCCAGTCTCAATAGTTGGGAAACCCAGTCTCAATTTTGATCTGAGTAATATCAGCTGTCAACGGGTAATGTTCTTTACTATTTATTTGTCTTCAATTCCATTCATTACATGATTTGTGACACACCCCACCCTCGATACCCACGTGGATACTGAGTGCGAGCGTGCTGGCCGACACTCGTAAGTGACGAAGCCATTAAATGCATGACAACACTTGTGAAAACGAAATTAATTTATAATAAAGTTTGCGGAAAACAATGTCAATATGCATATGGTTCAGAGCGTACTAAATTTGAAACAGCGGAAACAAATAATAAACTGAGTTCCTAGAATCTCTATCCATAACAGAGATGGATATTATTATAGAGACTGGAAGAAAGAAGAATCCCTACATGGTCGGGATGAAAGATCAGAGCTGCCACGTAGAAGTCTTGACCTCGCCAGATGCTATCTCACTATGTCCTGAAGGGGGCGCAAAAACAAAAGTGTGAGTGGACAAAAATCAAAGTTTTCGCAAAACCTTTCTCTTTTCAACATATTAACCCCCTATTTGGAAATCCAGTATAATCGTAAAACATATTATCATACTATAGTTCAAAAGGTACTTTATGAGTATACTGAAACATATCGAATGTAAAATATTCATAAACCACATTTCATAATTTAAACATAATATAATACGGGAAAACCAACACAGGGTATATGCGCGATCACCCATGTACGGGTTGAGGAACAGCCTCTCAATCACCGTACAAGCACTTTACGTTATCCACTAATTTGTACTCCTAGTACCACACACATGTAAGCACTTGCGCCGCAGCGCGTCACACCCGAGTCCTTACGTAGTGGGGCCTTTTCCCCATAAACAACAATAAACGTAAGACAAGCTTGCACTAAGGTATTTACCGGACAATACCCCTGGAGTACAGTGCGTGTGACCCAAACATGTGAGACTTGTCCTATGGCCATGAGAACGGTACTACAACGTAGTGAAAGCATACCAAGTGTGTTTGAAAACATACATACATACTCATGTGTATAGATATGATAAGCAATATCCCTTTCATAATTCCCAAACATTTATCATTGCATAAATAAATCCTTTCCCAAAACCATATATCAAAATACTGTTTAATATTTATGCAAAAGTGAAATCAAGGTATAACCCATTTCATAACATATATACCATAAATTAAACAATTATGGTTGCACAAATAATAATCAATAAGTATATATATTTATAAATAAATATATATAAGTAGACATGCTTGAAAAGCCATTTTAAAACCATATATAATCATAAACATAATCATCCAATATCATAGAAACCATTTTATAAAGTAAATGTCCACTCACAGGTGATCGGGAGTGAAATCTCCCTCGGTGTTGCCCTCCTCGGTGTGCGGAGTCGAAGAATTACCTATTTAATATTAGGGAACAAATTAGACTTTCCCTAAAATAAATTAAAAATAGGCCCAATAGAAAAATACCCCAAAAATAATACTATTGTAGCGAAAACAGGCTCGAAAAACGATTTTCGGAGCCCGAAAACCCTACCGCCGCCGCCGTCCACCGCCGCCGGCGCCGCCGCACGCGCCGGGAAACGGTCGGAAAACCACTCCACGCCCCTGCACGCGCCGGCACGCGCCGGGAAACCCCCGGACGCGCCCTCACGCGCCGGAAAACCATTTCACGCGCCGGCCACGCGCCGGCGAGTGGCTTCACGCGCTGGCCCGTGTCGCCACGCGCTGGCACTTGTCGCCACGCGCTGGCACGTGTCGCCACGCGCTGGCACGTGGTCCCACGCGCTGGCGCGTGTCCCCCACGCGCGTCACGCGCCCCACGCGCCCTGCTGACGTCACCCCACGCGCTGCTGACGTCAGCCACGCGCCCCACGCGCCTGCTGACGTCAGCACCGTTAAGTTTAACGGAATATACCTTCGCTGTTAGGAATATTCCCCTGCCGTTAGTAATATTCCGTTACCGTTAACGGAATATTCCCTCTCCTCCTTCCTCTCGCCGGTCGCCGGAGCTCTGCCGGCGCCGGCGCCGCCGCCGCCTCTGGTTCGCCGGAATCTGGGAAATTAAATACCGATTATGTCCCAAAACTTCAAAAATTCATATCTTCTTCATTCTTTGTCCAAAATTGACGTGCCATATATCAAATTGAAGGTATTGAGGAGTAGAATATTTTTATATCTATTTGAGGCCGGAAAAGTGGCCGGAGATGGCCTGAAATTGGCCGGAAAGGTTCGGGAAACCCTAATTCCATTCTCCTTCAATACTGCACCAAATGGGACGTTCTTTATATCAAATTGAACCTACTCAATCCAATAAAACCAATGGTAATGGTCTCGAGGCTTACCTTGGTCTGGTTTGCACAGAAAATGGACGGACAGTTTGCCTAAACCGTTCCGACGTCGGTTTGAACGAACGGGTTCGAGTTTGAAGAATCTGAAATCACAGCCTCGTCCAGAATGACGAGACGATCGTGATCGTATGGATTTTGGGCGACGGTTTGGCGGTTTTGTGATTCAACCAAGATTAGGGTTTCGGTACGTATTTTGGCTTTGAGAGAAAATGGGAGAGAAAGAGAGGAAGAGTGGAAAAGTGATGTGCAGCAAATGGGGGAGGGTTGGCTGCTGTGCAGTCAGCCCAAAACCCTAATTCCCATACACGGAGTGGAAAATTACCAAAATGCCCCTACACTTCAAAGCTTCGTAAAACGTTCGTTTTAACTCCGAATTGAGTTCCGCTTGCGTCCACGCGTTCGTATCGACGAGTACGTCGAGAATATGTAAAGAAATAATTTTTCACAAGTCGTCACGAAAAGTCAACAAAAGTCAACATTGACCCTAGGGGTATTTTGGTCATTTCACATAAATTTTTGGGACGGGTTGTAACAATTTGTGTTAGAACCCACTTAATTGTTGTAAAGGTGTTGTGTGAAATAGTCTCCCTGACTCGTCGGGGGATCCCTCGTATCATTCCGTGATTTCACAGACGTAGGGTCCGTAAGGGCGACGAAAGGTAGGATGTGCCCCTGTTTGGCTTTTGTTTTCCAAACTGGCTTAGCTTTAGCTTGTCACGCTAAAAGAAGTATGGGTGACAATTTCATTAAAGAAAGCCCTCACTCTGATACCCGATGGTACAGGAATGATGCTAAACCCTCTTACCAGACCATTGGCCATTTCGTTAACTTCATCTCAATCTCCAAAGTTTCAGAAAACCTGGGATTTTTGGCATAATTCCCAATCTGGTTTTTCTCATCTTGAACCTCCACTTTAGGCTAAGGAGAAATAGATCGAGGCATCAGATTACTTGTTCCTTCTTGAGGGCTTGACTAGTAGGGAAGCCCTGCTTTTAGGGGAATGCTCTTGGTCCGTTTTCGATGTGGTCAATTCTGTCCTAGATGTCCGGTCTGCTTGTCTGAAAAGGATTCCATTCCTAACAAGTGGTCCAATCAGTCTAATGCGTAATGTCCGGTATCGGGAGTCTTTTAGTAATCCATAGATTAGGAACCGAGTGTTCTTATAAATTTTATGGGTTTAAAATTTGTGATTTTTCTACTGATTTCATCACTATGTAATAAGAAAATTTTTGAATTTTTTTTCTTTTTGTTAAATTATACTAATTTTGGACATTTGGAAAGAGTTTGGTCATCAAAACAGTCCTATTATAAATCGGTAGTGAGTTAGAGAGTTTGCTAGAAATTTTGGGTTATCACAACATGTATATATTGTGTTATGCATTCTATATTTTTATAATTGCACATCTATAACTAGATTAGTATATTTTCTTTCCAAGTTATTGTCGTTAAGTTATAGTATTGCGGTTGTTAAAACCTATTTGTTTTTTTTTTAATCATAAGTTCTACAATGGAGAATGAGTGGATGTTTGCGGATAGAAGATCATATTTATACAGTGAGGGGGTTGAAAGATTCTTGAAAATTGCATTGGAATTTGCTACAAATCCAAACTTCATAAGTTGTCCATGTATGAAGTGTGGAAATATGCAACATTTTTCTGCTCAAGTTGTGAAGGAGCATTTATTTTTCAATGGGATTGACAAAAGTTATCAAGATTGGATATGGCACGGGCAACCTTCTAGGTCAGCTGCCAATGCAACAATAAATGTGCCAGTGACTGAAAATGATCATGCGTTTGTAGCTGAAACGGTAGACATGGAAGGCAATGCATATGAGGAAGTAGAGAACGAGTGTAATGAGTTTATGAATGTCATGGCAGATGGAGACAAACCCTTGTTTCCTGGTTGCACAAAGTTCACCAAGATAGGCACACTTATCAGACTATACAATTTGAAAGCCAAGCATGGAATGAGTGATGTGTGTTTCAGTGAGTGGTTGCTTGAGCTTGGAAGTTATCTTGGTGAAGGTCACGAGTTACCTTCATCTACGTATGAAGCAAAGAAGATCTTGCGTGCATTGGGAATGAAGTACAAAAAGATACATGCATGCCCTAACGATTGTATCTTGTACAGAAAAGAGTATTGTGATCTTACTAATTGCCCTAAGTGCGGTCTCTCAAGGTGGAAGGTATGCAATAATTCAAATGTCAAGGAGGGGGTTCCTAGTAAAGTTTTGTGGTACTTTCCACCTATCCCAAAGCTTAAAAGGTTGTATCAATCTTCCAAGGTAGCAAAAGATTTATCTTGGCATGCTAATAGAAGAGTGACTGATGGTATGATGCGTCATCCAGCTGATTCCCCAGCTTGGAAGTTAGTGGACCACAAGTGGCCTGAATTTGGACAAGAACCAAGAAACCTCAGACTAGCACTTTCAACTGATGGGTTCAATCCACATAGCTCTCTAAGTAGTAGATATAGTTGTTGGCCGGTTATTCTTGTCAACTATAACCTTCCTCCAGAATTGTGCATGAAAAGGAAGTTCATGATGCTAACCTTGTTGATTTCTGGTCCTAAACAACCAGGAAATGATATAGATGTTTACTTAGCACCATTGATTGAAGATTTGAAAGCACTATGGGATGGAGTTCCAGGAGTGTACGACGCACACAAAGGAGAACACTTCACACTCAAGGCTATACTAATGTGGACTATAAATGATTTTCCAGCTTATGGTAGCTTATCTGGATGTGTTGTGAAGGGGTATAACGCGTGTCCAATATGTGGTGATGAGACAAAGCCTCATAGATTGGTACATGGTAATAAAATGTCATACATTGGTCACCGAAGATTCTTACCTCGTCATCATCCATATAGGAGGCAAAAGAAACCATTTAACAACAAACAAGAATTTTCTCCACCACCAGTGCCATTAACTGGAGAACAAATTTTAGAGAAGCTTGAAGATATAAATTGGCCTGGATATGGGAAGAAAAAAGCTTGTAGAGTTGGTGATGAGAATGAGTGTAGACCTTGTTGGAAAAAGAAGTCGATATTCTTTGAACTTGAATACTGGAAGTATCATTATGTTAGGCATAATCTCGATGTAATGCATGTTGAGAAAAATGTATGTGATAGCCTTATTGGTACATTGTTGAACATTCCTGGAAAAACTAAAGATGGGATTGCTGCTCGTTTAGATATCTTGGAAATGGGGATACGGACTGACTTGAAGGCTCCAGAAAAAATTGGGAAACGCACGCGCTTGCCTCCAGCAAGTTGGAATTTGTTAAAAGATGAGAAGAGATCCGTGTGCCAATCTTTTCATGGCATGAAGGTCCCTGAAGGTTATTCTTCAAATGTCAGAAGTCTAGTAAACATGGAGGACCTTAAATTGCTTGGCTTAAAGTCTCATGATTGTCATACTTTGATGCAACAATTACTTCCTGTGGCTATTCGGGGAGTGTTGGATAAGCCAGTGAGGTCTACAGTAATCAGATTATGTATTTTCTTTAATGAAATATGCAAAAAAATGGTCGACGTTTCAAGGCTTCAAAAAATTCAAGAAGAACTTGTGGAAACAGTTTGTGGGCTTGAGAAGTATTTTCCACCATCATTCTTCGACCCTATGGTACATCTAACAGTGCACCTTATCAGAGAAGTTCAATTATGTGGACCTGTTTTTTTCAGATGGATGTATCCATTTGAAAGGTACATGAAAGTGCTAAAAGGGTATGTAAGGAATCGTAATCGTCCGGAAGGATGCATCATTGACTGTTATATTTTAGAAGAAGCTATCGAGCTTTACACGGAACATATGTCTAATGTTAAGACAGTTGGAGTACTGAAGCATCACAATCTGGGATTTTCCACTGATTGTAAGCCTTTGTCTGGTGCTTTTATACAATCTGTTAATCATGAAGAATTGGACCAGGCACATCTCTATGTATTAGAGAATACAAGTGAAGTGGAACCATATATCGCGTAAGAAGCTTCACTTTGAATACATTTCCAACTTTGTCTTTGTTTCCATTTAAGATTATAACAATTAAATTGCTTTTGTAGTGAGCACATGCTGTATTTGGAGAATACTCATCCTAAATACAAAAAAGATGCACAGTGGCTACGTGTCAGGCATAATAAAAGTTTCATTGTATGGTTTCGTGAACGGATACGATATTTTGTACTTAAAAATTGAATAAGTATTGTTCAATTGATTTGTTGTCCTTCATGTAAGAGATTAACTGGATATGTTTCCAGGTGGCACTTGAACTCACTTGTGAAGGCAATAAAATATCGGAAACCATAAGGTGGCTAGCAGATGGGCCTTCGTTAGATGTATTGAAGTATAAAAGTTACAGAATTAACGGTGTGAGTTTTAGTACCAAGGCACGTGATGATGTACGAGCTGTTCAAAATAGCAGAGTTCATGTGGTGGCAAATACGATGCAAGTTGCTAGCTCAAAGGATAAGAACCCCATAATTGAGGACATGGGATACTATGGAATAATTCAAGAAATATGGGACCTTGATTATGTGAAGTTCACGCGTACTATGTTTAAATGTGATTGGGTTGTGAGCAAGAATGGAATTAGAGTTGATGATCTTGGGTTTACACTTGTTGATCTTAAAAAGAAAGGCCATCAAGATGAACCATTTGTTTTGGGCAACCAAGTGGAACAAGTCTTCTACATTGAAGACTCGGCTGATTCTACTTGGCATGTGGTATTAAATATGCCAGACAAATTTTACAATGATGATGAATTAGAAGACACAGTCATTGACCATCAACCCTTATGTAGAAGTTTGCCACCAATAGAGACATTTGAGGATGTCACGAGAGAGGATGAGATAAGCTATATGCGACCAGGGGAGGAGCGTATTTGGGTTGATTAAGCATAGGATGATGTGTTTGGATAATCTGTTTTTATGTATTTGTTGTTTTTTTAGTGGGTATGACTGCCATTTTATGAGTTGTTATAATGTTTGACATTCAAAATATTATGTGAGAATTTGCCTTTCTTTTGTTGTAGATATTGCTATTGTATGGTGTATATTGATCAAATTATTGTTGACTAACCTATATCATGATTAAATGTTATTTGTGTATGACAGTATGGTTTCATCGAAGGCAAAATGTACACCTATGTGGACAACAAAGGAAAAGTGTACTACTTCAATGAAAACTAAGGCAACGTTTAATTCTTTGAGGAAAGGAAAAGAGAAGTCTATTGCTTCAAGGAAAGCTAAGGCAACATCTACTCCTTTAAGAACAAGTAAGAAGAAGTTGGCTGAAAAGGATGCTGAAGCTGAATCTGCGGCATCTCATGCAAATGAACACCTTCAAACTGATAATATTGAAGTCACCAACGAAGGCAAGAGGAAGCTCCGTGGTCGTGTTACCATGCAGCGTGTGATTAGGAGAAAAATGCTAGGAGTGAAGCCCGAAGTTGAGTTTAATAAAAAAGGGCAGCCAATCGGGAAAGTCAACTCAGAGATGCAGAATTATATTGGGTCTTTAGTGCGCCAGAAGATCCCCATTACATATATAAGTTGGAAAAAAGTGTCGGCAGAAGAAAAAAACAAACTCTGGGAAACTGTAGAGGTATGTGTAATTCATATCATGCATAGTTCAATTTTTGTACCTTATATAACATACTTTGTGCATACAGGCTGCATTTACTCTTGGTCCGGAGAGTAGGAAAATGGTATTGACATCTGGTGGAAACAAATTCAGAGAATTCAAGTGTACACTTACTACAGATTACATTCTGCCATTCAAGGATCAGCCTGAGATATTAGAAAATCCACCTGAATTGTATAAGTTTATTAAAAAGCCAATTTGGGATGAGTTTGTAGCCTCTAGGTTAACAAAAGTGTGGGAGGTAATGTGTTTAGTTCAACCTAATTTATATTTTTTTTGTCATAGTTTTTTATTATATATGTTTGTGCACTGATCATTATATGTTTGTGCATTATCATGGTATTTGCTTTTGTAGAGAACTCATGCAGTTCAGTCAGAGAGACGATCACATAATGAGTATAATCATCACATGTCGCGCAAGGGCTACGCTGGTTTAGAGAATGAGTTGGTTAGTATATATTTTCAACATATCAGAGCTATTATTTGTTTTCATACATGTAAGATGAAAACTAATGTGTTTGCTATATATATATATATATATATATATTGGCAGTTATTAAAAGATCCTACTGCCACAGAAATTGATAGAGCTACCCTTTGGATAAAAGCACGTGAAGATAAACAAGGGAAAATACCAAATCCAAAAACCGCAGCAAAGGCAAAAGAAATTGTAAGTAACTAAACTTAACAAATATGAACCTTTTTCTGGTTTATGCAGCTGCTGTTTATAATGGAACTTCCTTCCATTCTAGTTTTTTTTTTCCTCACCATCTCTGTTGTTATTGCCTACAATGATAATAATAATAAGAGAAATAATTGAAAGTTGCATGGAATGGCAATTTAGAATACCGGAATAAGCAAGAGCATGAAATTCCAGGGATGTGCTAATTTCTCTCTACTGTTGGATATGTTAAATATCAATTTTGATTTTTTTAACTTCAATATTCTCAGGAAGATTTAAAGAAAGCAGCAACTGAGGGGGAGTTGACAATAGTTGGTAGTAATGATGTGCTTACAATGGCATTGGGAACTCCCGAGCATGGGGGACGAGTAAGAGGTGTTGGAGGGTATGTGAAACCAAGTACATTCTTTAACTTCCCTAAGTGTCGGATGGAGAGTTTTAAGAAAGTGCTTCAAGAAGAGAGAGAGAAAGCAGCAGAGAAGACAAAAGAGTTAGTGTTAGAGGAGCGCCAATTTTGGATTAATCGGTTTCATGATTTAGAGGCAAAATTAGAAGCTAAGGGAGAGGGACCAAGTGCCCCAATCATAGGTAAAGCTCCTGGCACTCCTCCTCGCCCCTATACTGGTGAACATGGATCTGATAAAGCAAGCTGCAACACAAAAATTCCTAATGTGGTTCATGATGTGCCAACTAATATGAAGACTGTGGATTTGGTATTTGGTGAGAAGCAGCCAATTGGGGACCAAATTCTGGAAAAAAGTTCAAAAATTAAGCTTCAGAAAGTATGTATTATCATTCTCCTCTACTTTTTGTTTGCACTTTAGTACATCTCTTCTATAGCTAGGAAATGTAATTAAACCATTTAATCATGTTTGTAGCTGGATGGAGTAGAATGTAGTTTGGCGGTAGGCTCCATCAACCATATTGTTGCACATGCTAGAATAGTTGAATGTAATGCTGCCAACCCAACTATTCATTGTCGGCCTTTGGGAGAACATAATATGCGAGTGTCTATATATCGTGCACTTGATAGTGAAGCTCACCTTCCCTTCCCGGTGATTGGAGAAGCAGTTGGCAAAGCCATTGGTTTTATAGTAGCTTGGCCAAAAGATCTTGTTGTATTAGGGACAAAAGAGAATCATGTTGTGTTAGGAAAGAAAGAGGTACAAATATTCTATCTATTCATAAACTTATTATTCTTAATATTTGGATGCTTTATAATTAGTAGATGTTTTTTTGTTTTCATATGAGAGAACTAACATATTTGATTGCCTTAACCTAGAAATCGCGGAAGAAAGAAGATAGGAAGGCAATAGATGAACACCTAGTCATAGATGTGCACTCACTGCCAAAGGCATTGAAAATTTCTTACTTTTATGCAAGAGACTCATTGGATGAGGATAAAGGGCAGTATATTCAACTCACAATGGAGGAGGAAGTATTTGGTTATGTTCGTAAATCTTGTATCTTCCGCAATGATATAATGAGCTTCTGTGCCATGAAAGAGATTTCTGCCCACTGCATTGTACTGTACATGAGGTATCTACATTCAAAAACACCATGTCTTCCACATCAAAATCAGCATCTTTAGTTCAATCTATGCAAACAATTTGGTTGTTTTTTTTGCATCTTTTAGTAATATTTCAAGTTTTTAATACAAAAAGCTAATTCATCTTATTAATTAGGTACCTATACGATGTGCTGGAAAAAACAAACATGTTAAGAATGGTTGGTTTTGTTGACCCTGCTCTAATTAGTGCAAATGGGTGTGGTAGTGTGGAAGACCGATCACGTAAAATTGCTAAGGGTATCTCAAACGCTTGTGATGATCAGATCTTTTTTATTCCTTGTAACTCTAGGTAAGTTTGTGATTCAAAACTAGTTCGTTAATTCTCAATGTATACTCATCCTAAATGATAAGGATATTCTCATGAGCAGCAAACATTGGACATTGACGATTATCAATCCGTGCAAAGGAATTGTTTATTTCATGGACCCACTGAAGCGCCGCTTGACTGGAGATGATTGGAAATCGGTAGTTGATAAGTAAGTATTTGTTCCATGATTAAATTAGTACTTTGGTTATCAATATGTGGTTGGTATAATATTGATGAATGATTGCTGTTTTGATGCAGTGGATTAAAAATATTTAACACTCAAAGGAATAAGCATATGCGTAAATTAGTTCAGTGGAAAAATTTGGCGGTGTGTTCACTTTGCCTATATGTTATAAGATTGCAAACTTATTGTAATTTACATGTGGTTGTGGATTGTATTAATGTTTTATCTTGCTTAGGGTGTTCCTCAACAACCAACTAACAAGGAGTGTGGCTATTTTGTTATGCGTTATATGAAGGAAATAATTGAAGATGGATGCTCCACAGTTATGACAAAGGTAAAACTTAGAAAACTAGTCATATGTGACCCTTTTCATATGTTATGGAAACTTTAGGTAGTTATAATGAGGAAGCATTTTTATTGTTAATTATATGTGTTTCATAGTTGTTACGTACATTGTTCTTTAAAATTTCATTTATCATGTGGCAGTGGGAAAAAAGAATGGATAGAACTTACACGCAGGAAGAGATTGATGAAGTGCGTGGTGAATGGGCCGATTTCTTGCAAAACTACCTCTAAGATGATTGAGCTCATAATTTTGGATCACGTAGGGTATGCATAAACATTGTGGCTAACTTTTTTGAGTGACCGTACATCAAATATGGGACAAGGTCTATTCATGTATGTGTGCAGTTCATGGTATTTTTGGTTATCTACAAAAAGGGTACATGGATATAAACTAGTCTAGAGCCATCTTTTGTGTAGGATTTCAGGCTCTTGGTTATCTTGTACGACAGGGGGTAGGATTTAAGGCTCTTGGTTATTTTGGAATATTTGTGGATTAAGTTGATCCTATATCTATCTTTTTTGTACTCTCATGTTTCTTAATATCTGAAGTTGCAATCTGTGTATTTTGGCACCAATGGTAATTAGAATGAATGTTGTAATCTGTGCATCAAAATGCCAATTGGCATAACTAAATTCTTCAAACTGAAATCTGTGGATCAAATGCAAGTTATCGACTTTTTTAGAACAGGTCCGAGTCAAATAGCAATTATTCGAAGCACTTATGGCAATCAAAATGACAGTTTGTTTTAGAACTGTCGTACCATACATGAGCACAAAATAGCAACAACACTTTCGTTATTTAAATGGGACGACGGTATATAGTTCAACTGTCGTCTAATAGCTATACGGATGATATATGGTTTTCATTATTAACTATTGTCTTCAGATTATTTGAACCGTCGTCTGGTAACTATTTGAACCGTCGTCTACGACATGCTCGAATGACGGAAACTCTTTTTTTTTTTCCTTTTTTTGAGAGACAAGACGACGGTTTTGCTTAGAAACCGTCATTTGAGAATACACCAGACGACGGTTTTCTACCGTCGTCTAATGTACTGCCTTGGACGACACTCACTTGCGCGACGGTTTTGTGTATGCCGAGATGACGGTTTTTCACCGTCGACTAAAGCCTTATTTGTACTAGTGATAACCAAAAGATTGTGCCTTTAAGTGAGAGGCTCAACTTAGGTTCTTTATTTGCCTTGCCTGTTAAGGACTTTAATTGTTATGTGGATATATATAACAAGGCTTATATGTTTGAAATATAGATTGGATATAAACTAGTTATATTCAATCCGAATGCTTTAGTAGTAAAGACAGTAAGCAGTAAATAAAGAAAATACAGTTTGCATCAAAGTAAACATATATAAACTGAAATGAAAGTTTACGAATAAGTAAATACAATAAGTAAACAAAGCTGTAAACATCAACCAAAGTATGGTTGGATTGCACATAAAGCCATCGGATTGGCTTTTATGCCCATTGGATTGTCGACAAAGCCATCAGATTGGTTTTTATGCCCATCGGATTGGAAACAAAGCCATCGGATTGGCTTTTATGCCCATCGGATTGGAAACAAAGCCATCGACAAAGCCATCGGATTGGCTTTTATGCCCATCGGATTGAAGACAAAGCCATCGACAAAGCCATCGAATTGGCTTTTATGCCCATCGACTCTTTAGGAAGAAGAGAATAGCCTAAAGGAGATTCTTTCTCAGGCTTAATCGATACCACAGAGAGAAGTGGAAGAGCTAACTCTAAGATCAGGGGTTTCCTGATTTAAAAGCTTTAACACAAGTTGTCAAAGCTTTGTGAATGGTTGCTTAAAGCCTTGTGTAGGCTTATGAAAGCTTGTTGCTGGGTTGTATGAACTGATGAATGCCACTTCTTGGCTTTCAACAGAGAGGTTTTCCTCTTTGGTGTTTGAAAGGTTGACTTTCCTTAAAACATGTATGTTCTGAATTTTGTTTGATTGGTTGAGTGTCTCCAGCTCTCAGCCTTTGCTTCTAATATATAGAGAGCAAAACCAATGTGAAAGCAACCTAACTTGATGCACGCATCTCAACCTAATTCCACTTGCACAAAAATAGATAACATTAATTAAATATCCACTTGCAGATACCCAAAATATCTTGGTGTAAGTTTGGCCTAATTTCATAATAACCCCCACATAATGCCATAATTTGGCTTTAGACCAAAATAGGGGTAGACATGACAATTTTGAGTGTAAACACCGTCTAGACAAAGGAACACCCCCCTAGAAGGTAGTGGTAGTGAATTCGTTCGTAGTGGCCTATCCGAAGATTTAGGGGATCAAAACCTAGGACCATCGTTTTGCACCCTTCACTCCCAAGTCATCCATCGATATGTACGTAGCTCAGCAACAAATTCAAATGGTAGAAAACATAAGTGTGTGAGAGTGGAAGAATTTGTTGAGTGCTTATTATTTCTAGGTAAAGCTACCCAAGAGCCTAGCTAGCTAGCACACTAGTGATAGCTGCAGTCAGTTCAAAAAACACTTAGCAGATGCTACCTAAGAGCCTATAACTCGCACCTGCCCAGTTTATCATGGCCATGTTCGATCAGAAATCCAACATTGAAGGTCCTTGTCAATCGAGTACTTGCCTTTTCTTTTTTTCCGATGAAACGTCAAAACGCAATCTTAATTTTCTGTACATGACCAGAAGAAGAAGAAGAAGAAGAATCCCTCTGACATCGATTTGATCGAATTTGTCAAGGATGATCTGATGGTGCTGGCAGACAGAGAAAGCGATCAATGCACATACATTGCTCCCTGGAGACTTTGATTTGGGCCTCATAAAGTGGAGAATATAAATAAACGTACCCTTTTCATGAAGCTTTATTAATTGCTTGAATTTTTTTTGTTGTTACATGTAGAATTCATGGAATAATGAAATACTGGAATGTTCATGTGCTGGTCAGAAAAGTTGGTTGGTTTAATTTCACATTTGATTAGGCCCTTGTGCATATACACTTGTCAATGTCAGTTATTGATGCATTGCAAAGTCCGCTATATGCATCAACAGTTGACAACTATTGTCAGAATAGTTTCTTCATTATGTGATCTTAGAATTCGCCTAGAACGCGTACAAGCAGCATTGTAGCCTATCCCGTGATCTTGCTCCAAATTCTTGAATTTCTTTGAGTGTCTTCCCAAACAATGCACCGGTGGTCTCACTGGGCATGCCAAATGATGTTCACCCCAAATTTTCAAGCCGAGTAATAGGCCCAAATAAACTATAAATTGGAAGCGTGCCACTGTCAATCAACAAAGTGATATGAAATTGAATACTTGGGCACGAAGAACTACTTATAATCAAGGAGATTGTAAATTGGGTGGGGAATTTGGCCGTACAAGTTCTTTCCTATTTGTCTGGTAAGTCTTTAATAGTCGATCGGCAAGTAAGCAAAGATAGTATTTCCTCAATTCAATCATGACTGTTCATTTTTCGTACTACTGACTGCAGACAAAAAGAGAAAAGAAAACAATAAAATAACTACCAGAATAGAAAATTCACAGTGGTAGAAAAAACTATTCTGATATACACTTAACAAAAAGGTTGTTGTCACTAATGTACGCCTCCTGCTCGCTTAAAGAGACTAGGAAAAGTCACGCTACAACAAATAAGCGTTTTAGCGAGGAAATGTTCAGCGGGAATTTCATTTCTTCATTGAAGGACACATTCAAACCCAGAAGAGGTTTCATCAAAGAAGATGATCTTCAAGTTAAATATTAACCAGAACAATTATTCTAGCCGTCGTTGTAGAAAGAATCGAGCAAGGGGTATCAATTATACCAATCGGTATTGGAGCTGAGAAGAAGTCTAGCAGAGCAATGGACTTGAACGTACGTACATGCCGCAGAAAGGCTTATATATCTAGGGAGAAGGCAGTCTCTCCACATCGTTAATTTTTTTCTTTGACAATAAGGTATGTTACAAAAATATTTTTAAAACGAGATAACCCCTAGGTGGAGTCGCCGGAGAAGAGAGGGATTAATGGTGTTATGGAGATAGTGAGAGAGGTTTACTTGACATACACAATAATTGTATTGGGTCACATAAGTGGTCAGTACCCAAAAATTATTCTAAAATTACACCATGCACCATAATTAGTGAGTACACACTACAAATATATATCGTCCTCGTACTCATGCGAATTAAACCCGATCCAATTAAATAAAGGCAACTGCGTACAAGACCAAATGCATAGTTTGATTCCACAACCTTAATTTCTCTTTAATTACAAAAACAAGTGGAACAATTTACAAAAACAAAAGCGGAACAATTTTAGTTCTGTTAATTATAGGTAGGGTGAAACAGGAATATTTATTTTTTTTCTTTTTTGTTATTATTATTTTTGTTCTTGAGGGTCCGGTCCCGGTAGGAGTACTTGGTTATAATTCTCTTAAAAAAGAGAAATGGATACACAGAACCCTAATAGCTAGAGTGGTCAAGTGGATTGCATGGTCCCTTTCTCCACCCAGTGAATGTGGTGCCCTGAGATTTTTCCAGAAAAAAAACTTTGTAAAAGTAAATGAATCGAGGAGCTCTTCTTCTCTGCACACGTGGGTTGTTCATAACTCGGCTGAGCAACATTGACGATGAGGCCGGCGACATAACAATTAAATATCAACTTTATCTTAACAACGATATATATTGACATATCGATATCAAATTTTTATGCCATATCACCAATGCCCACCAGATATCAATAAAATATACATTTGGTTGCACTATCGTCGTCAGCATTACTAGCGTCGCTAGCCGAATCATGCGTAGCTTATGCGCATAACCCCATATAGGAGAGAAAATTCTATAAAGAGAGATACCAAAAGATATGCACTTACGCACTATTATAGTTGTTTTTTTAAAAAAATAATAATAATAAACAAGACAATCTTAAATTATAATTTGAGGTGCAATATAACCTTAAATATTTTATGATGACATAAACATAGTACACTTAGCTAAATTAGAAAGATGGAAACACCTCCTCATTACTTGAAAACATGGGAATGGCAGGGGAGGGTAGTGGAATGGAGTCAAATCATTGACAAAAGACGCACTTAGCTAATGTTTACACGAAAAATACCCGTTAGATTTATTCGCTTCATTGGGATTAAAGAAACACGGGTCGAGCTTCAAAGGAAAGCCACCAAGTCCAAAGAAACTCAAGGAGAAAAGGAAATATCTACTCCTCGCTAGTAGCATCATGCCTACCTAAGAACATTCAATGCAAAGATATTGGCGGCATGGGAAAAGGCATTCAGAGAATGACTAAGTCTAGATGACGATTGCCAATTGAAGCGACAGCCTAATGTAGTGGCACCCAAAATGGGTTCATACGAAGCTTTGAGCCATGACTTATAATCCCGAGTATTGGGTTGGGCCCGACCCAAAGGCCCAACCCAAAGTTAGTAAAACAAAAACAAAGAAAGAAGTCCGACGCATTTAATGCAAAACACTCGGGCAAATTGGAGGGAAACGTACTACGAATAAAGAACTCTTCTCAAAGGGGAAAGAGGGCCGCTCGTAGGTACTACCCGTGTTTTCCGTAGGAAACCCTTTCTTCACTTTGAAGGCGTAGAGCAGGGACGGAAATGACGTGGGCTCCCTACGTCTATATAAACAAGGGGAAGATCCGTAAACAAAGTGACACTCAACAAAAATCAAAACGTAACTCACACGCTCAAACCTACGTAAAGAAACCTCCCGAGGAAACCCTCAAGCTCTTTCACTATACTAGATCTTATCTTTATCTCTGCTGCTCTCTGCTCGCACTACTTGTGCACCGCGATTTCCGCGTGTCTGCACTGCCACTCCAGATCATATATCCAAAACTCCCACGCGAGTAGTGTTTAGCTCGCTATCCGACCAACTTGGTGATAATATCGATTAGAATTCGGGACCATGGTCTTTGATTTTTTTTTCCCTAGAACCAAAAGATTTAAAACCATTCCCGATACACAAAGGTAAACCATCCCGACGGAACTAAACCCATCCCGACAAAAGCTATTACCCAGTTCCGATGAACTTTAAATGTAATAAAATTGATCTTATCTTTATTTGATGTCTTACGTTCGCCCGATTAACCCGCCTTAATTAAAAGTCTTTATCAATGCTTCTTACATTAAGCTTACATTCAAATTTTTACTTAATGTAAATCCTTATTTATGTACGTTTGAGCGTGGAGTGTTCTCTACTATAAACCGCTATACCGAAATTTCATCTCAAATCATCTCTCTCGGTATAACATCAAGAGAGAATAAAAGTCCTTAATGAGCAAGGCAAACAACAAACCTAACAAATATATATATATATATATATATATATATATATATATATATATATAAGACGCCAATCCGATGAACTAAGTCATATTACTGTGGCGCAAGTATCTAATAAATATTACATCTTTCTCATTGGCGTAAGCCAAAGGGCACGCCCGACAAACATTAAATACAACACAAGGCCTCGCGAACATTCCTTTGAAGGAATAGGAGCCGAGCCTTTGAATCACGCAAACAGGTCAGATCAAAGGACCCGGGCCGACTGACATATCTCGAGCCCGCACCCGCAAAGGCTTGCCACCATTGCTTGGCACCCCGTAGGACCAATTTCTCGACGTTTATGCCCAAGCATAAAAGAAAGGACAAAATAAGAAGCTCATTTTCTCAAACACGCTTCAAATGACGGGAAAGACACTACGTCCATCCCGACGTACTGGGGTCAAACTGCAGACCCAAGCCTCAAGCCGTACGCCCGTAAGTAGCATGCAGGAACTCCGCCTTCCATGATCCGCATGATGAAAACTATGAAGGATTGCTTGGGACAACGTAACGTATATTAGAAATCGTGCACACACATCCAATAATGTCCAAGAGCAAGATAGACCATTTCATTCCTTTCTAATCAACCGATCAAGTTGAAAGTGATCATCTCGAGAAGCCGATATCAATATGGGCGAATGGAGTCATTCAAGCCATTTGTACTTCCAACAGAATCAACCTCTCAAGTATGTGTTGGAAGACGGGGGCAAGGGATTCATCACCCCCAACCCGATGGCACAAGACCTTTCATCTCGAGGAAAGGCCAGATGCCCAACACTTCGCTAGTGGCGGGGAAAGTCTGTCTCTCAATCCTCGCATGGCGCATCCAAGCGGAGCCCCGAAGGGGGAAGCCAGAAAATATATTCCTAAGAAGACTGAACCCAAAAGTTCCCCACGCCCTCGTAAGTGGTGCCACTGCCACCCTCGAGAGCGTGGGATTGTGGAAGAGCACAACCACAAAGGCCATATGTGGCCGGAAGGAGGCTTTAACCCTAATGCGTGAAAAACCCGACGAGAAACGTATTCGATGGAAGCCGGATCTCCATCACGCGATTGTGAAGGATCCTCGACCATGTTGGGCTGCCTCAAAGGCGCGGACACGTGGTTGAGAAAATGAAATGTACCGAGTTGAGACCCAAGCAATCAGGGGGTGCTAGGCCGAGACCAATCAAAGCCGGTGTATCGGTTCATATCCGGCCTACATCGACGAGCAAACCCCTTCCCGATGAATCAAAGCTCCTAACTTACTTATACGTGTGGGGAAGATTCATCTGGCCACACGGAAAGCACATTAGGGGAAGTACTCCAAACTGAAGGCATGGCGTTCCCGAGGACAACCCCAACTTCAAACTCCGATTATTCCCAGAATTGCTAGTGGGGATGAGATCGTGACCGGTATTCCCATTTGACTCCCAACTCTATCCGAAGTTGGGACCAGATGGAAGCAAATTTTCACACTGCCACAAAAAGATTTGAACCGTAAGTCACTATTAATGACCTGGTGGAAATGCTACCACCACAGACCACTAATTTTATCATGAGGTTCAAACAAACCAAAATGAAGGGGGAAATTTTATGGCAATGACTAGCTTGTGGAGTCATAGTCGTAGGCGTTGAAAATCTCCTCAAGGTGAAAAGCTCGGAGCACGCCAAGTTCAATGACTCCTCAGAATGTAGCATGCCAACAACAGAAAGGCTTCACAGGCATGAATCCCAAAGATAAGCACTCTAAGGTGCCTTTCAGGGAAACCCGCAAACCATCCTGGATTTTGAATTCATTGAGCAATCCGATGGCCGTGGGTGATGTTTTGGAGGAGCCGGAGATATCCGTGGTCGAGATGGTTCCACCAACCACCCCACGATCATCAAAGGGTTGGTGAAACCTAAGAAGACCAGGAGGGCTGCCTTAGAAGCGGGAGGCTATATCCCCAATAAGCCCCATAAGTTCCGTGAGTTACATGCCCGACCTCACTAAAACGTCGAGATCTTCGACGTTAGGCAGATCGTATGCACAGTCGATCCATCGAAAAGGATACCCAAGCCCGAGGAACCGAAAGTGGAATAAATACCGTAGCTTCATGGCCCCGGAATCACGCACGTGAACTCGTGTCGCTCCTGGATTGGATCCGTGAGATGATCAATAAGGGGAAGTTGGTCTTGGAAAAGCCCCAAGCCACTATGATGGCAGATATCGAGCCCTTCCCGTGAGGTTTCCCAAGAATATGGTGAACCTAAATTGGCCAAGAAGGGCCAGCAAAGGAAAACCTGACCTCGCAGAGGGGGAAGAGTTGTACAGGCCATTGGCCGGGATGGGAGAGACGAATCTCAACCCAAATGCACCACCAAGGCGTATATCAAGGAGGAGTGGTACCGTGCAAAGAAGTGCAAAAGGCGAGCATAACTCCAAATTCGCTCTTAAGGCTGGCACCAGAATTTGGTCAAAACAAGCATGGGCCGAGACTCAAGGAGATGAGGAGTCCGCTAGAAACTACGGTCCATAGCTCTTTCTGGCCACCTCCTGAAAGATTTTTTATTGACAAACAAGAGAAGAGCACGCTATTAAGCTCCCAATCATCGAGCGTACCACCACCTCGCCTTCTAAACCAGCGATGGGTTCAAGGCCGTTGAAGGAACGACCACGCGCCCTAAAGAAGTCTTAAGGGTGAAAAATCCCCAAGGAGGCTGGGGTAGAAGACCCCCATCCCGACGAAGGTAGAAAACTAGTCGAGGTGGATGGAAAGGGTATGTGGCCGGAAAGTTAACGGCCTGGGTCAAGAAGAGTCAGTCTGCAATGTGCCTAAGAGGAAAATACGAGAAGGTACGGGCGCACATGCGGTCCCAGATCGACACCTCGCAGGCCTCCACCACCAAAGCCAATACCAAACCGATGATGACGGCTCGGCCAGCCCAAGGCCAAACCAACAAGTGGGATCAGGCGTTGGCATTAAACTAGTGGCTACCCGTAAGGCAAGGGTAGTACAAACTTATGTCCCCGTTAAGGGGTAGAAGTCCAGTCCATTGAACATGAGAACCAAGAATCATCCACAAGCCGACGCGATCGACAAACTGATGGAGGTGTAGAGACTCGGAGAAGAGCCTTTACGACTGTGGTTTTGACTGCATCCATTTTGGGTCACAGAGACATGATTGACGGTCACCGCCGCACCCGAACAATTGATAGACTATGGTTTCCGATCCCTAGCTAAATTCTTCCAATTCCGCACAATGAGGAAGCTTTCCAAAGGCCATCGAAGAGGAAGAATCGAACAAGGTTGATGACTTAACCGCCGACAACGAGCTAGGCAAGCGGATCGTAGTCGGTGTTAACTGAAACCAATATGAAACCCTCAGCCAGTCATCAACATATTTTGTAAGCCATTTTCCATACTAACCCGGACGGTGAGGGAACACTCGAGGGAGATTATCTCAGTGATTCTTCACATCGTTGATCACAAGTCTTGAGCTGACAGGAAAGAAGATTCAGAGTCGAGCCTCACCCTTGGATGGGAACCTAAACAACATGGCGGATATATGACGAAAAAATGATCTTCGCGAGGCCAAACCAACGTATGGTCGCGTACATAGCCCACTACAATGCAAATTTCATATGGAAGGAGTCCCTTTCTGGGTGGGTGATGATAGATGGAGTACTTCAACAATATCTTGCTGTGAAAATGCTAAAGGCTGAATCCAATCTGCGTATTTAATGCCTACGAAATGTGATCCACCTTCTCTGGGAAAAGGTCACCAAGACTATGGTGTTGCACCCCTTGGAGGTTGACTTGGGGTCAAAGAAGATTATGGTGGTCTTTGCTCAGGCACCCGCCATGCTTGCTTGATCGGGAGTGACCTTAGGCCATCGCTCCCATGTATACCCTTCCACTCGCCATCACTGCATCGCTATTTACCATGAAGAACCTTCCAAGGTTCTATGATTCTCGGGATTGGCACAGGCGTCATCTACACGGCTCATTTGTCAAACAAGATTTCGTAGGCAAACTTTTACAATCCCACATGGGAGTATTCCATGCACGGAGTCGATAAAGACGGCCGCCTCACACAGGTGACGGCCCGAAAGCCCAGAAAAAGGTGTATCAATGACCCAAGAAGAATAACTCACCATCTAATCCTCAGCCTCCAATCTTTATGATAAAGCACGGCTAATAAGAATAGAGATCGTGAGTGATGGCAATCCGATCACCGATCCGCAGGGCCGGGAGTACTAAAAAGAAAGGCGGGCGCTTAAAAGGATTTCATCCAGTGGAAGAGGATGAGATCACTAGTGCCTCACAACAACCAAGGAAGATTTCATTAAAGCCTAGATATTTCACCATCGGGTTTGGAAGTACGACACCGAATACACTTATGATTTGATGGTTTACGACTTGAACCGAGCTTGAGATACGTAGTTCGCTTCTCGAGCGAGCTGCATCAACCACCGCCAAGTCCAAGATCCCTTGGAGACCATTGAGTTAGGGACCGAAGACGATCTAAAGGCTGAACATTAATCGCACTGCTATCCGTGACTATCTAGGTGTGAGTCATCGTCGGGCACCGCAGTTCATGACCTGCTGTGGTATGGCATTATGATGAGATGCTGTGCTGGGATCCAAACCTTGGCAGAGCAATAATTTCATCAAAGAAGGATATGTTAATCAACAAGCAAGAAGGCGATGTCATTGAAATAGAGAAAGTCCAGAAGAAATAAAGAAACTCGTTAGTGGTAATGAGTTAGACCATGCAATATATGTGGAATGGTCAAGCAATATTGTACCCGTAATAAAGGTTTTGACTAAGGCAATAAGAATTTGTGTTGATTATAGAAATATTAACCATGCTACCCCCAAAGATTTCTATCCAATGCCTATGTCATATATGTGTCTATCGACGCTGGCAAAACCTAATCATATGATTCTATCCTTCATGGATAAATGTCAAGTATAATCAAATCCGAATGTACGAAGCAGACATTCATAAGACACACTTTTAACATGTCCCGCCATGTTGGAGCTTTTGAGTATGTAGTCATGCCCTTCGGATTGAAAATGTCGGGCTACATATCAAAGAGCCATGAATGCTATCTTCCACGAATTCATCGGCCATGGACTTGGGAGGTCTATATCGATGATGTAGTAGTTAAATCTAAATCCGACATAGAACACTCATACTTAAGACAAGTAATAGAAAGAATATGGTCGCACAAGCTAAGGATGAACCCGAAGAAATGTGCCTTTGGAGGCGGGGCGTGCAATTTCTTAGATTTTTGGTTCATCGTAGAGAATAAGAGGTCGACAAGAATAAGGCCAAGGCAATCATAGACGCACCCTCACCAAGAAATAAAAATGAACTCCAAATGTTGCTTGGAAAGATTAATTTCTTTGAGAAGGTTCATTGCAAACTTGGCCGGAAAGCTTAAACCCTCTATCTCCGCCGAAGCTCAAAGAAACTCGAAAAGTTCCAAGATGGGAAGCCTGGCCACTGTATGCTTTTGACGAGATCAGCAAGACATGGCTAAACCACCTATTTTAATGCCACCGAAGGCAGAACTCTTAAGCTATACATATCGCCCTGAGGAGTCAATTGGCGCCCTTAGCCCAAGACAATGAGGAGGGCAAGGAGTGTGCGTTTACTTACTTTAAGCAGGAGTTTGACTGATGCGGAAACCAGATACACCCCAATTGAGAAGCTATGCTTAGCTTTGTATTTACATCTAAGCCAAACTGTGCATTACATGTTGCCACACAAACCACATAATTGCCAATAAGGATGTGGTCAAATACATGTTATCCAAGCCAATGATGGTCGGGCCTGATTGAAAAATGGATGTCGGGCTCGTCGCACTTTGCTTCCAATATGTGCCTCTAAGGCTATTAAAGGACAAGCTATCGCAGACTTTTTGGCATCCCATCCAATCCGACAGTTGTTGAAAGAGCAACCTCCTAAGATATCGGAAGCAAGCACATCCAGCTTGCTAATCCGAAGGGGAAAAAGATGCTTTTCTCGCAGATTTCCAAGAATATTGCCAGCTTATGGCTTACACCTTGAAATTGTTCTTCGATGGATCCCGCACGAAAAGAGCCTCCTAAAAGTAAGTAGTATTGTTATCCTAAAGGCGATCATTATCGTTATTCATTTCACCTAGACTTTGATGGTTCGACTAACAACCGAGCCGAGTATGAAGCACTCATAATCTGGATCTGGAAATACTAATGGAGCTGTGGCACCAAGCGTGATATATTTGGTGATTCCGGCTGGTCATCAACCAACTTAATCGGAGAATACAAGTGCAAAAATTCTGGTGATGGCTAGCGTATATGAGTGCCGTCGGATTCTTGGTAAAACCCGAGGACTCAGACACGCGTAACACATTCCCGTGGAAGAGAGAATTTGGCCGCCAACGCACATGGCCCAAATTGCCTCCGGAGTGCAAATTCGCCACAATCCAATGAAACGGGCCGAGGTTCGACAAGATCACTTCCTCTCTCGCATTCGATAGGGAGCTGAGATGGATGTTATGCTTATTGAACCCGAAGTTGAAGATTGAGGGTTCCACCGTTGAAGTATCTTAATCCATCGATGCTGCATCTTAAAAATAAGCTAAGGACTCAAGCTTCAAACTATTCACATGGGACTGCCTAGTAAGAAAAACACCAGATGGGTTTCTACTACGATGCTTGGGAAGTATTGAGTCCATGAAAATAATGGCCGAAGTCAATGAGGGAGTATGTGGTGCTCATCGCTGAGTCAAGATGCGCAGCTAATCCGAAGGTATGGCTATTTTTGGCCAAGAATGGAAAAAGATCAGCTGTGGATTATGCCAAAGCGGTGTGAAGAGTGCCGAAGCATGGACCTCTTCAAAGATGTCTACCCATCCCGATGAACCCAAGAGGTAAGGCCATGGCTCGTATCAAGCCATAGACTTTACCTGGACAGATATATCCTCCTTCGTCCAAAGGACATACTTTCATTATAAGATACTCCACTATTTCGCCAAGTGGAGCAGAGGCCGTGGCCGTCAAGAAGATCACTTCGTAGAGGTCATCAAGTTCATAAAAAGCAAAATCTGTACAGATATGGATACCTGAAATCATCAGAACTATAGCCCGTCCTTATATCTAAGGAAACGATGAGTTTGGCAGAGGAGTTTAAAATTAAGCCTGCGCGGCCCTGTGCCTCTCTTACATCTACTTTAATCATGGCTAAAAGTCATAGCAACAAAGTCTTGGTAAACATCATTAAGAGAATGACCGATGATAATCCAAGGAAATGGCATGAGAAGTTGGGAGATACTTAGGCCTATCGTAACCTCTAAAAGGTCTGCACAGTGGACTACACCGCTGGGCTTAACTATGCACAAGACGCGTGCTTCCTATGGAAATTAATGTGATGTCTTCGAGAATTCAAACCAATATGGTTTACACTCGGATGAATATTTACGTGCTATGTGCCAGAGGTAGAAAACTTAGATGAGAATCGCTTGGAGGCTTAAAATGTGTAATCCTAGCAGTAAGCACCAGAAGGAGCATACAATAAAAAGGTCAAGGGAAACTCTTTTCAACTACCAGTTGGGTGTGGCAAGCCATCCTACCATTTGGAACCAAGTTAAAGGGTTTGGAAAGTGGAGCCCGACTCGGGAAGGACCCTTTCTTGAATGACCAAGTAATTCCTGGAAGGTGGACAACATACAAGCCGAGATCGCAGGCGTTCAACAAAGAAAGATTCCATTAATGGGAAGTTCTTGAAGAAATACTTCCCAACCCTATGGACAGTCTTCGGGATATTTATTTAGAGGAATCAGATTGATAAACAAGAATTATGTTTAGGCGCTTTTGTGTGAGCAAGTGGAGAAATATATTATGAAAACTTGTTTGACATAATGGAGAAATTGTTCATACAAGAAAGCTTTGAAAACAAAACAATCCCATTCTAAGGATTGTACAAACAATCACATTGATCAAAGTTGCCCCCTAAGTGTGGCCTCTAACGTCTTTGGCCGCTCACCCCCGCCATCACTTGTCTTTTCCCTTAAGCCGCTGCCATGGGCCGAGCACAGCTCCGAAGTGGGCCACAAGATCCAAATTTTTAGTCTCGCAATGAGCCTTCCAAATCCGATTGCTCGCTATTAAGCGGCAAGCTCATGGTAAAATGACTTCAATCCCGTCTCGATACATCGGACAGCCACGCCGACTGAGAGCACCTCCATCAACGACCGGAGTGTGGAAGAGCTACCGAGTATGAAGCGAGAAGGTTTGAGCTTCGCCGCTTCTGGATCGTTTCCGGAGTTCGACGGGACCGACTAATGATGGTCACCCAAGCAAGAAGGTGGCATGATCACTGGGAGAAGCAATCCGGAATTGGCTGTGAGACCGATGGCATCTTGTATGTCTTCAACGGATTCGGCCCACGGTCCGAGCGTAAGCCTGCCTACCCAAGACTTTAGCCTCATTTTCGCATCCCCAATGTCTCTTTGAGGTGTCTGGGTGGAAGTTCAACAAGCCATTTCCTTCAACTGTTTTACCAAGAAGTGAAGACTTGGACCCAAGAAGGAGTGACTTGAGGTACAAACCCATTGATGGCTCGTCTACTCTCGGCCGATTGAGTTCCTCCAAAGGACGCAGACCTCGCCGCACTTTGAGGCAATGGAGGGAGGGTTCAACCCGACAAAAAGGAGGCCACATATAAAAGGAATTCGAGAGAAAGCCTCTCAAGATAGAAAGGATTATAAGAAGAAGTACCCAACATACCTCTCCAACTATTTGTCGCTTCTGAAGAGATTGATGCATCCCAACCACCGGTGGCTCCTGACGAGCACGGCCCGCCGTTTCATCAGGATTGTCGCTCAAGCATCTGGGATTGAACCACCGGACCAGGCGTGGTGTGGCAACCCGATCCACAGGAGACACTTGAGGACTTGGAGGCTGAACTGAGGAGCTTCTTCCACAAGAACCAAGGCTATCTCTCGGGATTTGAAAGTGGAAGGTACGAAGGAGCAGAATCTCCTCAGCATTCTGAGCTGGCTCTTTCCCTGCTGGCTCAACATGGACCTAAGGAATAAACAACTATCAAAACCTGCTTGAGTTACAAGAATACCAACAATTTAGAAGTGTGTTTGGGTTGAATATTTACCTCCGGTACATGAGTATGTAGTTTCCTTAAGGCTTCTCCTTTTATGCTTTTTCGAGACAGCCTTGGGAAGGTTCAAATGGTGGGCACCCCGGGAAAGGGGGCTGGTTCTCTAAGAGGGCATCATAGATTTCCAAACGCTCTTTCCATGTTGAGAAGTTTTTCCCGCAAAGGAAGGGACAACTCCAGTTAGCTGGCTCTGCACTAAGCTGGCATGTGACGTTAGTATCAATGTCCATGAACCGCCAGCAGTGGGACCCCGAAATGAACGCATCGGGAACCACAAATGGGTCCTGGAAGCTATCATCCCACATCATAATTAAAAACCAAGTAGTGTTTGGTCGATACAAGGTAGTCGATTAGTATATATCTCACATTAGCCAATACCGAGAATTGCTCCTGTGCGCGGCTGCTCCTTCGAATGTCCCTCTCCAATGGTTCTTCGCTTCCGCTTTGATGGCCTCGTCTCAGAAGGCAATGATTAAAGGTTAAATATAAAACTAAAGAAACCATTGATGGGCGTGTTTAAGGAAGATAAGACTTACCGGAGGAGGAGATGCCACAATTGCTTCTCAAAGAATTGGACTTGCAGGAGCGTGAGGAGGGAGTTGAAGACTCGACCACGGTTCCCTCGTTGAATGTTTTGTCGGATTGGGGCCGAGGGCCTATCACACTCTTAGTCCGTTTCCCCAATCTTTTCTTTACCCTTTCTGCAGGTCTAGACGGGCCAACTGAAAGATGACCACTTGTCAACTTCCTCCTCATCATCATCACCAAAGAGATTTTCAATGCTGATACACTACATGAGGAATGCCAACCGCAAAGAAGAAAGAGGGATGGTTAGTCAGACAAGGAAAGGGTCATCCCGATGACGTGGATGAAACTCATTTAATCATAGATGAAATCAAGAACTTACTCAATAAGAACCTTCCTGGCTTCGATGATCAACTCCCGAGTTAACTTCCTCGGGTCAGCTCGCTCATCTCGCCCCCGATGTCAAAACATTGAACAACCACGATCAAGCCTAGGGATGTTCGGAAACCTTCGGCGAATTGGGCTTCCCACTGAAGTGTTGAAGGCTTGGGTGCATTGAACGCGAGCATCGGGTTTGACCCAAGCCTTTTGAACAATGAACAAATTCCTCCTCACTCCAACTAATTTGGGATCGGATGGCTTCTCATCTGTAGGCTGCCCCATTCAAATTCAAGCTATCGTGCGTTGGTTCGGGAATGGTTTGAAGTAAACCAAACCGCCGACAGAGAAAATTGGAATGGTAGGTCTCACTCCGTGTGTGTCGAGATGCACCCACCCACTCCCCAAGAAAGGTCCCTGGGAAGATGCAACAAGAAGTGGCTGACTTAAAGCTTCTGCCGCCTCCCAATCCTTCGAGGGAAGCGATCCTGCCCCGCAAACCAAGGGTAGGTCCCGTGCGCGTATACCCCCACTCTTCTCGCGTATCTTACCCGCATTCGCCAAAACAGAACATATAAACCGCTGGCCTGGGAGATTCATCGCCGCAGGCTTTCACCCGAGTGTGGACAATGTCATCCCCCGCCAGGTCCGGAGCCCTGCTTCCTGTGGAAGTACCACCGGAGCCATATCTGCAAAGATCCGTGTGGGCCTCGTTGAAATTCTAGAACAAAGTGGCTTGGGGGCAAGTCATCTTGCAAAATCAGTGTAGATATGAGCCAAGACAAAAGGCCCCATTGCTTGTGTCATTGAAGGAGTGGAGGCAGATGCCAAAGGGAACCACTCCGACTTAACGTATTTAATGCTCGAAGAAGAAACCCATGTGAAATGTACTGTGAAATGGACATGTTCAGCAAAAATCTTGAGCAAACCGACGCATAGCATTCCTGATAACCGCCAAAGGCGCATGATCACAACCGCCTTTCCGGTTCAACCTTGATTAGCCGCGATCGGGTTGCTTCCTTGGCCTCGGCGCTTTGACGTAACGTGTCACTCCAATCTCCGTGACATCCACCACCCTTCCCGAGGACGAAGGCTGTAAACACTTGGCCAGCGTCCAAGACTCGTGGGGACACGGGCCACCAAAGTCAAAGGTGTTGGTGGTGGTGTTCCAATACATGGCAAGCTGAGAAAATGAGGCTGAGATCAGCCTGTGGACCTTGGTCATCCGAACTGGCAATAGATGCCATTGCTCGCACCACTGCCCCACCTTGGTCATCGGATCTTGGTCATCCAACTGGGCACAGACGCCACAACTTTGTCGACCCAATGACCATGAGGCCCATATTCCTTCTACGGACTCAACCTCGTGTACATAAGGGACGGAAACCCCTTTCTACCATTTTCCAGAGGTTTTCTCCAAGGGACGCATGAACGGACGTGGGGGCACGCCCAGGTTTATCAACCATCGATGGCCTGAACACCGGGAGACAACCAACAAGGGCCGACATGGTAAGCGCGGAAGGACGAGTGGTCGCATCGTGTATAAGTGTTTGGGGGCGTGCCCGAAAGGCCGCACCATTTCGTTTATGGCCTGGGCGAGGCGTCTGGCCGGTGACGTATTGGGGTTCCTTGAAGGGGGCCATGGTTGAGCTTTGAATAAGTACGATTTAAGAAGAGAAATGGGTTTGAAGTGGAAGAATTTGGTTGTTACTTTAGGTTTGATATCTTCCTGTAGCTAAAAAGAATGAATGTCCGTAAATGGAAAAGGGCGTGCACTAGGACAGGCATGCTGAGGGCAGTTGTGGGGTCCCCGTTATGGTTCTCGGAAATCACCGTGGGTAGTAGAAACGTCGCATTTAATCACTATTAGTGCGCCAAAAATGGTGCTTGATATAATTGCACGAAGTCCGAGAAAACCGCGAACAATTTTAATCTAGGCTAGCCGACCTTGGAAACGGCTAGTAAGTTAAAAGTAGTAGGTTTGGTATTTTCCAACCCGATGGCTTGAGTTAGAACGTAAGTCCGAAATCAACGAATTAGTAAGTCGAGTTTTTGCTTTTGGAGTTCTTGTTCGAACAAATAGGTTAGAAATAAAATTGTTTTATTATAGGATAGAAATTGTTCGTACAAACCGAAACAAAAGTTACAAAAAGAAAATTCGTATAATGTATTCAACCCTAATTCTAACTCCGAGTAGAAAATACCAAGGAGGTCCATAAATTATGGTCTACCATATATGGCCTCTTCGACTTCATCGCCTTCATCCGCCGGATGCTACCTCGCTCTCACAACTCGGGGAGTGTAGGAGAGAGGGTAAAGTTAGGCACAGAATGGGATGTTCGCTTTTCATCAGTTTGCGCCACCCTCCTTCCCGCCCGCATTGCAGGAATTGAAAACCTTGCTGGCCGGGAGTAAGGAGAAACTCACTCACCTCATTCCCGAGATCAAGGAAACGAGGTGAGGCCGGAGGTGAGGCCAGGAGTGATCGCTAGGGGATCCGAGAGGAGTTTACACCGGATCCCCAAGAGATTACGCACACAAACCCGCACTTATGGCAAAGACGCAAGGTGGTGCAAGATCCCGCCGTAATCCGGGGCCATTGCACAAGGGTGTGTTAGGATATGAAAACTATTTGAAGATTGGAACAAGCTTCCTTGAGGGCATGTTCCCATTTTTGTAGGGATTGTGCAAACCAATGACATACCGGATGGTTCTCTTCATCACCAAGAATGAAGGATGGGAAGAGAAAAGATTTGATACTGCAGATGCCAAGAATGGTGTTGCCAATGTTGGTTCTATAATCGAAGGTGCAGATAAATAGAGGGCCTCCAAGAATCTCGAAGATATGGGGATTACCAAGGGATTTTGGATTTGACCACACTGGCCATAGCGCCTTTAATTGGTGGTCATTCCCAAGATTTGGATAAAAATCACGCATTCGAAATCAAAATGAGCTCAGGAGCAACTGACTAAAGCCGAGAATACAAACGGCTTCCTTTGAAGAAGTTTGCGGGGGCAAATCAAGCACACCGAAAAATACCCCGTTGGATTTATCTGGGCTAATTGGGATTACAAATGACGGGATCGAGCCTAAAGGAAAGGCTCACCAAGTCCAAAGAAAACTCGAAGGAGAAAAGAGGAAATATCTACCTCGCTAGAGTACTCAAGTGCCTACCCCGTTAAGAACATTCAATGTAAAGATATTGGCTGCATGGGAAAAGGCATTCGTAGGATGACTAAGTCTAGAGATGACGATTGCCAATTGAAGCGACAAATGCCCACGTAGTGGCACCCAACCGTCCATATGAGCTTTGAGCCATGACTTATAACCCAGTATTGGGTTGGGCCTGACCCAAAGGCCCAACCCAGCTAGTAAAAAAACAAAACAAGAAACCGGGAATAAAGATTTAATGCAAAACACCGGCAAATTGAGGGAAACAGACCACGAATAAAGAACTTTTCTCGGCTGGGAGAGTCGCCGCAGGTACTACCCGTGCTTTCCGTGAGGAAACCCTTCACTTTAAGGCAGAGAGCATGGACGGCAATGACGTGGGCTCCCCGTCGGCCTATATAAACAAGGGGAAGATCCGTAACAAGGACACTCCAACAAAATCAAAATCGTAACTCACACGCTCAAAACCTACGTAAAGAAACCTCTCCGAGGAAACCCCTGCTCTTCACGATACTAGATCTTTATCTATCTCAAGGTTCGTTCGCACTACTTGTGTAGACCGTCACATTTCGAGAAGTTCAAAGACCCGCTACCCAGATCATATATCCAAAACTCCCACGCGGAGTGCTGTTTAGCTCGTTATCCGACCAACTTGCGATAGTATCGATTAGGAATCTGACCGAGGGTCTTGATTTGTTTTTCCCTAGGAACCAAGATTTCTAAAACCATTCCCATACGTTGTAAACCATCCCGATAGAACTAAACCCATCCCGACTGTGCTGGCTACCCCAGCTCCGATGAACTTGAAATGTACAAAATGATCTTATCTTTATTTGATGTCTTTTACGTTTCCGCTCGATTAACCGCCTAATTAAAAGTCTTTACTTAACGTCTTTACATTGGGTTTACATTCACTTTACTTAATACCCTTATTTTTATGTGTACGTTTGAGCGTGGGAGCAGTTTCTGGCTATAACCAGCATATACCGAAATTCCATCTCAAACTATCTCCCTTATAACATCAAGAGAGTAATAAAAGTCCTTAATGAGCAAGGCAACAACAAACTCCAACAATATATATATATATATATATATATATATATATATATATATATAAGACGCCAATCCGATGAACGAGTCATATTACTTATGGCGCAAGTATCTAATAAACATTACATCTTCTATCGCGTAAGCCACAAGGGCACGCCCGACAAACATTAAATACAACACAAGGCTCCTCGCGAACATTCCTTTGAAGGAATAGGAGCCGAGCTCGTTGGAATCGCCGCGCAGGAAAGGTTCGGACCCGCTGACCGGCCGACTGACAGATTCAGCCCGCACCCCCGCAAAAAGGCTTCGCAATGCAAATTATATGGTCCGCTTCAAAGTTGGGCAAGTACAGATGCACTATTGTACGTCTTTCAAGCTTAGAAATCAACTAGCTCTTCATGTAGTAATATATTTTTTTTAATATTCGAAGAGATTTAAAGTTTGAATGTCCATCTATTCCTTTCCGTGATTAAAAGAGAATATATCTTATGAAGAAAGTTTTCGTGTAAATTTCTTGCCGAGTCATTATGCGATCAATAAATATATATCAATAGCTTATATTTCGTAATAAAACAAGTAACATCGATTTTATTTTCAATTACAATGCATACTAAGTTTAAAATTGAAATATTTTTTGTTTATTTTTCTTACCATGGAAGAAAACTGAATTCTGTTTTTTTTTTTTTTGTTTCTAATTACAAACGGATATTACTATTATATTTTAGACTAAAGGGGAGAAATGATGGATTGAACTCAGAGCAATGGATAAAAAGAGGAAGAGAATTAGACTCTTGCTCAACATAATAAGTTATTTTCCCACTCACTTTCACTACTTGGAGTCTTGGACTAATTAACCTCAAGGTCGATGGACTCTTTCCATTTTAAAGCACTAACAAGTTTTGAGTTCATCTGACCATTTTGAGTATCTAATGTGACCGTCCCACATATTAATTTCGTGTGGATGATTGCAAGAAAATTTGATGCCAATTATGTCCTTATTCTGCCTTTGATAAAGAGAAAATTGTAGCAAAAGTCTCTGAATTTTAACTGAATTGAAGTAATGGTCTCTGAACTAAAAATGTGTGACCACTGATCTCTGAACTTGTCAAAATATGGAGCAATAATCATTTTTGTCAACTCCGTTATAACTTTTGTTGAAATAAAGACGTGTGTGGCACGTGAAGTTGAATTAAGAGGCAAATAAGGAAATCAACTACCATTTTACGGGTGAAAAAAATCAAACGCAGCAAAGGGGTAGGGTTTTGCGAGAGGGGTGAGATGTGAGTGGTTTGGGAGGTTTAAGTGGTTTTTCTAGAAAATCTCAACCTTCTTTTATAATTTGTTATTCGATCTATGGGTGTTTTCGAGGAGAAATTCTATCTTTTCTTAGTTGATTTCTTCCTCCTTGTCATGTTGCTGCTTCTTTTGAGATTCATGTGTCTGCAACTTTTAGCGAACTCCATCTCGGCCATGCCTTCGTGTACCAATAACATAAAGGTCCCTAACATAAAGCTTATTCCTCCTGATATATGGTAGTGAGAATGATGAGTTTCTTAAATAATTTGATGTTCTTTCCCTCACTAAGGCTGAATATTGTGAAAAATAGTGGAAATTTGAGGAATTGGAGATTGGGCATGGAGGGAAGTTTCAATTTGAGATGAATTTTGTCTCTAAATCGACTAAAACCCATTTCCTCATGAAAATGGTAGTTGGTTTCCATGTTTGTCCCTTAATTCAGCCTCACGTGCTACGCACATGTTTCATTTTGACAAAAGTTATAACTGAGTTGACAAAAAGAACCATTGCTCCACGTTTTGATAAGTTCAAGGACCAATAGTCATAGATTTTCAGTTCATGGATCATTGCTCCTATTCGGTTAAAGTTCAGGAGAATATTGCTACAATTTTCTCATTTTTTAAACTTCTCATTCAATACTTAAAAGTCAGAAATTAGATCAACTACAAGGACTAGTTCTGATTCCCTCCTTACTTTTCTTATTTTTAAGTTTTCTGATTTCTTCCTTTTTCCCATTATTGTTAAGCAAACATGATTAATTAAGTCCACACTCAATGTAGTCTTCCACAGTAGTTTGAGTGAGTGTAATACCTATATATAAAAATTATGTATTGAACCCATGAGTTTAATATATCAAACTCATAAATTTAATATATCAAACTCATAAATTTAATACATTGAACTCATGAATTCAATATAGTGGTATCATACTTGTTGGAACCAAAATTGTGCACCTCCGTGGTTGGAGGTCGTTTGCAAATCTGGTCACCTGTAAGAAAAAAGAAGACCCATGAATAGTCTAAGGTACCGGTGGTTTACAGGCTAAAGGCTCTCTGATGGTGAAGGTAGTCAACAATAAGACTCAAGCAATAGGCAAGAGAATATGCAAAGAACTAAGTATGCTTAGATTGAGTTACCAGAGATTTGCGCTAGATGAGGGTTTATATAATAGTCGAGAGAGAAACCTTTTAGGATATTGGATCCATATTAAACCGGAAGAATCCTAGAGAATATCTAGCAATATATATTGTTTTCTCTTAGAAGTGTGATTACTTGCAGAGCACGCCAATCCCTAGATTGTAGAAATCTCTAAGAATATAGGAAACATATTAGATCCTAAGTCAGATATGGCTTCCGTATCTTGCAGAACAAGAATGCTCGATCCGTCTTACTTCGGCCCAGAAAAATTTATGGTCCCACAACACTTAAATTTTTCGTCCACTATGGAAGTGTGATTCCTATATGAGTTCCATATATTGGTATCACACTTACTTTTTCAGATCTATTGTGGAAAACCCACTTTTATAAAATCAATGGTGTTGTGACATAAAATCTAGAGAGAGGGTGGAGAGAGAATCGGAAAAGTGAGGAGAAAGGGCATGATGAATTGTGGTATATATTCCTCATGCCTAGTGCTTTTATTCATAGTAATAAGTGGGAAAGAAACTTGCTATTAACACTCCCCCGAAAACATAGAATATTATAAAATATTCTATACATAATCTACTGTGGATTATGAATATATTAAATAATATTATAAAATATTATACGAATATTAAATAATATTCACAACACTCCCCCTTGAGTGTGTAAATACTCAAATAAGCACATTAGATCTTCAGCCAAATGTATAAGCAATTGATGAAGTCGTCTCGTCTAGTCGGCACAAGTAGCAAACGTGAGTCTCATAAAGGGATTGCACATAGGAGTAAGTCTCACAAAACTTGTCTATGATAAAACACAAGGTGGGACAAAACTCATAGTCTAAGGAGAAAAATGAGTTAATGCAACATGTCGATACTTACATCTTCAAAACCTCGTCAGACAACAAAAACCCAATGGGAAAAAAATGATCATGATCGTAGGGAAAAAGAGTACATTAAGGTTAAGTGAGTACTTCATAATACTGTCCCTGAGTTCGAAAAAACTCTCCCTAAGAACTACAAACGTTGCAAATGAGATAGTTACGCATACCAATTCCTCGAACAAACTTTTGGAAGGTTGTATTTGACGTTGACTTCGTGAAGAGGTCGGCAAGGTTGTCTTCGGATCAGATCTGCTTAACTTCAATCTTTTGATGCTTTGCTGATATGAGGTAGACGCAATAAGCTTGGTGTTGACTTTGTGAATTGTCTGATCGGTATAAGCGACATTGTCTTCATGAATCGTAGTTCGGACTCAACAAAGGATGAAGAACCGCAGGTGCTCCGAATATGCTCCCATGTACACTTGTGGCTTCGTGTATGGCGATGAGCTCGAAGACGTCACAACTAAGGTCTATTTGGTTGACCTACAAGATATTGCGGTGTTTCTAATAATAAAGACATAATCCGTCTAGGAACGTGCCTTGCGCAGGTCAGACAAGTAACCGACATCAGCAAACTAACAAGGCAAGCATCATTCTGAAGACCAAGGGGGGTGTGGTCTATTCTGATATGCATCGGGATAGAATAAGTCCAAATCCATAGTAATGGAAAAACTTGTTTAACACCAACTTGGTGGTGGCATGTAGGCGCAATGTTGTATCTTGCCAAAAGATAAACAACAAAGGAGATGTCATGCCTAATGCAATGGACTAAGTAAAATAAAGCGCTAATTAAACTTAGATATAGAATTTCAGGTTCAACAACCTTTTTAAGGGTCTCATTTGCATCTAGCGTATAAACAATTGTGGGTGTACTCGAAGGCAACACCTTATCGGTGTAGTTCGACTGGTGAACCAGAATACCATCTGAACTATGCTCGAAACTTCAAGTCGAGACGGAAACGAGTTTTTCCAAGATCTTTCATCTCAAATTCCAACTTCAGGTGCAAGGCAGTTTTCTTAAACTCTTCTAAAGTCTAAGTGAGATTCATGTCATCGACATAGACTGCAACTCTAACAAATTCAGTTTTGTACACACAGGGGCATAGTTTATTCACATATCCCTAACTCATCAAATATTCACTTAGACGAGTATACCACATTTGCCCGGATTATTCCAATCCATAAAATGAACTATTTGAATCAGTCCATGAAAGTCCTTCGAAAACTTCCATGTAGATTTTCTTATCATTATCCTCATAGATACGTTACAACTACGTTCATAAGCTGTAATCAATCCAAGGCGTTATGAGATAA
>CM031086.1:3665257-3859796 GCA_018257905.1 Gillenia trifoliata | reverse complement strand
ACACAAGGCCTCGCGAACATTCCTTTGAAGGAATAGGAGCTGAGCCTTTTGAATCAGTCGCCAAATAGAAAGGTTCGGGACCAGTGACCGGGCCGACTCGATATATTCCGAGCCTGCACCCTGCAAAAGGCTTCGCGAACATATTTTTGGCACGCCCGGTAGGACCAATTCTCTTGACGTTTTATGCCCAAGCATAAAAGAAAGGACAGAAGAAGCTCATTTTCTCAAACACAGCTTCAAATGACGGGAAAAGACACTACGTCCATCCCGACAGACTTGGGTCAAACTTCACCAGAGACCCAAGCCTCAAGCCAGACGCCCAGAAGTAGCATGGAGGAACTCCAGTCTTCCATGATCCAGATGATGAAAACCATGGAAAGGATTGCTTTGGACAACAGAACAGATATTAGAAATCTGTGCACATCATCCAATAATGTCCAGAGCAAGATAGACCAGGGTTTCTCATTCCTTTCTAATCAACTGACTGGGTTGAAAGGATCATCTGAGAAGCCGATACTGAATATGGGCGGAATGGAGTCATTCAAGCCATTTGTACTTCCAGCAGAGAATCAACCTCTCAAGGGCAGGTTGGAAGATGGGGGCAAGGGATTCATCACCCCCAACCCGATGGCACAAGACCTTTCATCTGAGGAAAGGTTAGAGATGCCCAACACTTCGCTAGTGGCGGGGGAAAGTCTGTTCCTCAATCCTGCAGATGGCGCAACTAGCGGAGCCCCGAAGGGGAAGCCAGGAAAATATATTCCTAAGAAGACGGAACCCGAAAAGTTCCCTGGCAGTTTCCCTCAGAAGGGAAGACCTGCTTTCACTCCGAGAGCAGGATGGGGAAGAGCACAACCACAAAGGCCATATGTGGCCGGAAGGGGAGGCTTTAACCCTAATGCGTGGAAAAGTCCTGACGTAGAACAGAGTTCAGATGGAAGTCAGGGAGGTCTCCACTACGGACAGGAAGATCCTGACCTCATGTTATTGCCTGAAGAAGGCGATAATGCGGGGTTGAGAAATGAAATAGCCGAGTTGAGACGGCTAATTCTCAGGGGTGTTAGGCCAGAAGTGGCCACCAATCAAAGGCCGGTGTATCAGAAGCCATATCCGGCCTACATCGACGAGCAAAACCCCTTCCCGATGAACTTCAAAGTTCCTAACTTCCCTACTTATAATGGGGAAGATTCATCGGCCTCGTCACTGGAGCACATTAGGAAGTACTCCAACCAGTGCATGGCGTTCGAGGACAACCCCAACTTCAAACTCCGATTATTCGGTAATTCGTTAGTGGGGATGGCATCGCACTGGTATTCCCATTTGACTCCCAACTCTATCCGAAGTTGGGACCAGATGGAAGCAGCCTTTCATGACCAGTTCTACAGGATGGAACCAGAAGTCACTATTAATGACCTGGTGGAGGTCAAGCAGTCTGATCACGAGACCACGGAGGACTTTATCATGAGGTTCAAACAAACCAAAATGAAGTGTAAGTTCCCTATAAGCAATGACCAAGCTGTGGTCATAGCTCAGAGGGCGTTGAAAATCTCCTTGCGTAAAAAGTTTGGAGACGCCAAGTTCAATGACCTTCAGGAAATCGTGGTGGCCGCCACCAAATATGAAAGGCTGTTGGCAGAAGAATCCCAGCATAAGCACTCCTCTAAGGTGCCTTTCTTCAGGAAACCCTCCGTAAACCATCTGGATTTTGAATTCATTGAGCAATCCGATGGTTGTGGTGATGTTTTTGAGGAGCTGGAGATATCCGTGGTCGAGATGGTTCCACCAACCACCCCAATGATCATCAAAGGGTTGGTGAAACCGGTAAAAGACCAGAGGGCTGCCTTAGAAGCGGGAGGCTATATCCCCAATAAGCCCCATAAGTTCCAGAGCTATATATTCGACCTCACTAAAACGTCAGAGATCTTCGACGAGTTAGTGAAGAACAGATGCATTAGGTTGGATCCATCGAAAAGGATACCCAAGCCTGAGGAACTGAAAGGGAATAAATACTGTAAGCCCCATGGCTCCTGGAATCACAGTACCGTGAACTGCGTGTCGTTCCGGGATTGGATCCAGGAGATGATCAATAAGGGGAAGTTGGTCTTGGAAAAGCCCCAAGCCACTATGATGGTAGATACTGAGCCCTTCCCAGAGGTTTCAGTGAATATGGTGAACCTAAATTGGCCAAGAAGTGGCCAAAGAAAGGAAACCTTAGACCTCAGTAGGGGGAAGAGTTCAGCAAGCGCCGGTCGGGATGGGAGAGACGAATCTCAACCCAACAGACCTAAGGCGTATATCAAGGGAGGAGTGGTACTGTGCAGCAAGTGCAAGTGCGAGTGCGAACTCCAAATTCCTGCTCTTGGGGCAGTTATGGACCAGGACTTGGTCAGAAAACAAGAAGGGCTGAGACTCAAGGAGATGAGGAGTCCGGCTAGGAACTACGGTCCACATAGCCCTCGGGGGCCACCTCCTCGGAGCAGCATTTTTGAGCGGATTGGGGGCATCAAGAGAAGAGCACAGCAGGAAGCTCCCCAATCATCGAGCAGACCACCACCAGCTTCGGAAACCAGGCGATGGGTTCCAAGGCCAGTGAAGGAACGACTCACGCGCCCTAAAGAAGTCTTAAGGGTGAAAATCCCCAAGGAGGCGGTAAAGACCCCCATCCCGACGAAGGTAGAAAAACTAGTCGAGGTGGATGGAAAGTGGTATAGGGCCGGAAAGAACGGCCGGGCTGAAGAAGAGCTGTCCAGAACAGCTAAGAGGAAAATACAGAGAAGGTACGGGGCGCACATGCGGTCCCAGACTGACACCTCAGAGGCCTCCACCAGCCAGGCCAATACCAAACCGATGATGACGGTTCAGCCAGCCAAGGCCAAACCAACAGTGGATCAGAAGGCTAAGGCCAAACTAGTGGCTACCCAGAAGGCAAGGGTAGTACAAACTTATGTCCCTGTTAAGGGGTAGAAGTCCAGCCCGATTGAACATGAGAAACCAGTAAATGGTATCCATGTCGACGCGATCGGGACAAAACTGATGGAGGTAGAGACTGGAGAGTCTTTACGATCAGAAGCCATGGATTTGGGTATCCATTTTGGGTCAATAGACATGATTGACGAAGTCACTGCTGAACCCGAACAATTGATAGACTATGGCTCTGATCCCGGCGAAATTCTTCCAATTCCAGACAATGAGGAAGCTTTCCAAAGGGCCATCGAAGAGGAAGAATCGGAACAGTGGTTGATGACTTTAACTGCTGACAACGAGGCTAGGCAAGCGGATCAGGAAGCTGAAAAGGAACGTGAAACCAATGATGAAACCCCCAGCTTGGTCATCAACATGGTTTTTGTGCTTTCTTCAGTCTTCCATGCTGAACCCGATCAGGAGGGAACACTCGAGGGAGATTATATCTCGAGTGATTCTTTCATATCGTTGATCACTGTGTCTGAAGGACAGGAAGAAGATTTGAGAGTCGAGCCTCAATCTTCGGATGGAACCTTAAACAAGTCATGGCGGATATATGACGAAAAAATGATCTTCGCGAGGCCAAACCAACAGATGGCTGCGCATATGAGGCCCATCTACATAACAGCTCATATGGAAGGAGTCCCCTTCTCAAGGGTGATGATAGATGGAGGGGCTTCAGTCAATATCTTGCTGGTGAAAATGCTAAAAAGGCTGAATCTGACCCAAGCAGATTTAATGCCTACGGAAAGCTCGGTATCCAACTTCTCTGGGGGCATCACCAAGACCTATGGTGTTGCACCCTTGGAGGTTGACTTGGGGTCAAAGAAGATTATGGTGGTCTTCTTTGTCGTGGAAAGCACCTCAGTTTATAGTGCTTTACTGGGGAGGGACTGGATACATCAGTCCTTATGCATACCTTCCACTCTACACCAACAGATCGCCATTTACCATGAAGAACCTTCAGAAGGTTCGGAAGGATTCTGGGAGCTGGTACAGGCCGACCCACGGCCCGTCTTCCCGACAGCCAGTATTTCAGAGGCAAACTTTTACAATCCGTACATGGGAGCATTCCGATGCATGGGAGCTGATAAAGACGGCCGCCCTACACAGGTGACGGCCCGAAAGCTCCTAGAAAAAGGTGTATCAATGACCCAAGAAGAATGGGACCGACCATTCTTAATCCCTAGCCTCCAATCTTTATGATAAGCACGGCTAACAAGAATAGAGATCGAGTGATGGCAATCCGATCACTGATCCAGAGGCTGGGGGAGTACGGAAAAGAAAGGCGGGCGCTTAAAAGGATTTCATCCAGGGAAGAGGATGGAGATCATGCTAGTGCCTCAACAACCAAGGAAGATTTCATTAAAGCCTTAGACATATCAGCCATCGGGCTTGAAGCACAGACAGCCGAATACACTTATGATTTGGATTGGCTTGATGACCTTGAACCGAGCTTTGAGATATCAGAGTTCGTTTCGAGTGAGCCAGACCAACCACTGCCAGAAGTCCAAGATCCCTTGGAGACCATTGAGTTAGGGACCGAAGACGATTCAAGGCCAATACGAATCAGTACCCTGTTGTCCTGTGACTATCGGGTAGAGTTGATCAAGCTGTTAACAGAGTTCAAGGACTGTTTTGCATGGCATTATGATGAGATGCCAGGGTTAGATCCAGCTTTGGTAGAGCACAGAATGCCGATCAAAGAAGGATATAAGCTAGTCCAACAAGCAGCAAGAAGGATGTCTAAGGAAATAGAGGAAAAAGTCCAGGAAGAAATAAAGAAACTGTTAAAGGCAAAATTTATTAGACCGGCCAAATATGTGGAATGGCTGGCTAATATTGTACCTGTAATAAAGGTTTTGACTAAGGCAATAAGAATTTGTGTTGATTATAGAAATATTAACGATGCTACCCCCAAAGATTTCTATCCAATGCCTATGTCATATATGTCTATCGACGCGGCAGCCAATCATATGATTCTATCCTTCATGGATGGAAATGCTGGTTATAATCAAATCAGAATGGCTGAAGCAGATATTCATAAGACAGCCTTTAGATGTCCTGGCCATGTTGGAGCTTTTGAGTATGTAGTCATGCCCTTCGGATTGAAAAATGTCGGGGCTACATATCAAAGAGCCATGAATGCTATCTTCCACGACCTCATCGGCCATAACTTAGAGGTCTATATCGATGATGTAGTAGTTAAATCTAAATCCGATATAGAACACCTAGCAGACTTAAGACAAGTAATAGAAAGAATGAGGTCGCACAAGCTAAGGATGAACCCGAAGAAATGTGCCTTTGGAGTAAGGGCAGGCAATTTCTTAGGATTTTTGGTTCATCAGAGAGGAATAGAGGTCGACAAGAATAAGGCCAAGGCAATCATAGACGCACCCTCACCAAGAAATAAAAATGAACTCCAAATGTTGCTTGGAAAGATTAATTTCTTGAGAAGGTTCATTGCAAACTTGGCCGGAAAGCTTAAACCTCTATCTCCGCTGCTGAAGCTCAAAGAAACTGAAAAGTTCAGATGGGAAGTCGGTCACCAGAAGGCTTTTGATGAGATCAAGCAGTACATGGCTAAACCACCTATTTTAATGCCACCGAAGAAAGGGAAACCCCTTAAGCTATACATATCAGCCTCGGAGGAGTCAATTGGCAGTCTCTTAGCCCAAGACAATGAGGAGGGCAAGGAGCAGGCGGTTTACTACTTAAGCAGGAGTTTGACTGATGTGGAAACCAGATACACCCCAATTGAGAAGCTATGCTTAGCTTTGTATTTTACATCGGTCAAACTCAGGCATTACATGTTGCCATACACAGTCCACATAATTGCCAATAAGGATGTGGTCAAATACATGTTATCCAAGCCAATGATGGCTGGTCGGATTGGAAAATGGATGTTGGCTCTGTCAGAATTTTTGCTTCCAATATGTGCCTCAGAAGGCTATTAAAGGACAAGCTATTGCAGACTTTTTGGCATCCCATCCAAGCAATCCGACAGTGTTGAAAGAGCAACCTCCTAAGATATCGGAAGCAGCAATATCCAGTTTGCTAATCCGAAGGGAAAAAGATGCTTCTTTCGAGATTTCCAAGAATATTGCCAGTTTATGGCTTACACCTTGGAAATTGTTCTTTGATGGATCCTGCACGAGTAGAGCCTCGGGTGCAGAAGTAGTATTGGTTAGTCCTAAAGGCGATCATTATCGTTATTCATTTCACCTAGACTTTGATGGCCTGACTAACAACCGAGCCGAGTATGAAGCACTCATAATCGGATTGGAAATACTAATGGAGCTAGGGGCACCAAGCGTGGATATATTTGGTGATTCCGAGCTGGTCATCAACCAACTTACTGGAGAATACAAGTGCAAAAATTTGGTGATGGCTAGTTATATGAGTGCCGTCGGATTCTTGGTAAAAACCTGGGAGGACTGCATTACGGCAGAACACATTCCCAGGGAAGAGAATTTGGCTGCCAATGACATGGCCCAAATTGCCTCTGGAGTGCAAATTCAGTTTGGCCAATCCAATGAATGGGTTGAGGTTCAGACAAGATCACTTCCTTCTGTATTCGATAGGGAGTTCGAGATGGATGTTATGCTTATTGAACCCGAAGTTGAAGATTGGAGGGTTCCACTGTTGAAGTATCTTAATAATCCATCGATACAGACGGAAAAGAAGCTAAGGACTCAAGCTTCAAACTATTCAATATGGGACCAAGCTCTAGTAAGAAAAACACCAGATGGGTTTCTACTACGATGCTTGGGAAGTATTGAGTCCATGAAAATAATGGCTGAAGTCAATGAGGGAGTATGTGGTGCTCATCAGGCTGGAGTCAAGATGCGTTAGCTAATCCGAAGGTATGGCTATTTTTGGCCAAGAATGGAAAAAGATTGCCAGGATTATGCCAAAGGGTGTGAAGAGTGCCAGAAGCATGGACCTCTTCAGCATGTCCCAGCCATCCCGATGAACCCAGTAGTAAGGCCATGGCCCTTCAGGGGCTGGGCCATAGACTTCATCGGACAGATATATCCTCCTTCGTCCAAAGGACATACTTTCATTATAGTAGCTACGGACTATTTCGCCAAGTGGGTAGAGGCCGTGGCTGTCAAGAAGATCACTTCTGTAGAGGTCATCAAGTTCATAAAAAGCAAAATCTTGCACAGATATGGGATACCGGAAACTATCGTAACTGATAGGGGCCCGTCCTTTATATCTAAGGAAACGATGGAGTTTGCAGAGGAGTTTAAAATTAAGCTCATACAGTCCAGCCCTTACTACCCACAATCTAATGGCCAGGCCGAAGCAAGCAACAAAGTCTTGGTAAACATCATTAAGAGAATGACTGATGATAATCCAAGGAAATGGCATGAGAAGTTGGGAGATACTTTGTGGGCCTATCGAACCTCTAAAAGGTCTGGTACAGGGACTACACCGTTTGCTCTAACTTATGGCCAAGATGCGGTGCTTCCTATGGAAATTAATGTGATGTCTCTGAGAATTCAAAACCAATATGGTTTACACTCGGATGAATATTTACAGGCTATGTGCCAGGAGGTAGAAAACTTAGATGAGAATCGGCTTGAGGCTTTAAACAGAATCCTAGCAGGCAAGCAGTCCGTAGCTAGAGCATACAATAAAAAGGTCAAGGGAAAAACTTTTCAACCCGACGAGTTGGTGTGGAAAGCCATCCTACCATTTGGAACCCAAGTTAAAGGGTTTGGAAAGTGGAGCCCGACCTGGGAAGGACCCTTCTTGATTGACCAAGTAATCGGGAAGGGGACATACAAGCTGAGATCAGTAGAGGGCGTTCAACAGCAGCATTCCATTAATGGGAAGTTCTTGAAGAAATACTTCCCAACCCTATGGGATGTTCGGGATATTTATTTAGAGGAATCAGATTGATAAACAAGAATTATGTTTAGGCGTCTTTTGTGTGAGCAAGTGAGAAATATATTTATGAAAAACTTGTTTTATTACAAGGAGAAATTGTTCATACAAGAAAGTTTGAAAAACAAAACAATCCTATTCTAAGGATTGTACAAACAATCTACATTGATCAAAGGCTCCCCTAAGTGTGGCCTCTAACGTCTTTGGCCGCTTCACCTCACTTGTCTTTTCCTTAAGCTGCGCGGCCATGGGCTGAGTACGAGCCTGAAGTGGGGCCACAGCATCCAGCTTAGTCTGCAACAGCCCTTCCAAATCCGATTGCTCGGCTATTAAGCGTGCAAGCTCTGCAGAAATGACTTCAATCCTGTCTGATACACTGGACAGTTTGTCGCCGATCTGAGAGCACTCCTCCATCAACGACCGGAGCAGGGAAGAGTTGCTGGAGTATGAAGCGAGGAAGGTTTGAGCTTCTGCTGCTCTCGGGACTGCTTCCTGGAGTTCCCGATGGGACTGACCAATGATGGTCAGCCAAGCAAGGAAGGTGGCATGATCAGCTGGGAGAAGCAATCCGACCTTGGCCAGGAGACCGATGGCATCTTGTATGTCTTCAACGGATTCAGCCACGGTGTCCGAGCAGAAGCTCTGGCCTACCCAAGACTTTAGCCTCATTTTCGCATCCTCAATGTCTCTTTGAGGTGTCTTGGGTGGAAGTTCAGCGCTCATTTCCTTCAACTGAGCCAGTCTAAGGAGAAGTGAAGACTTGGACCCAGAAGAAGGAGTGACTTGAGGTACAGCCATTGATGGCTCTGCTACCTCGGCCGATTGAGTTCCTCCAAAGGACGTTAAGACCTCAGTCGCACTTGAGGCAGTTGGAGAGGGTTCAACCTGACAAAAGGAGGCCACATATGTTAGAATTCGAGAGAAAGCCTCTCAAGATAGAAAGGATTATAAGAAGAAGTACCCAACATACCTCTCCAACTATTTGCTGCTCGGAAGAGATTGATGCATCCCAACCACTGGTGGTCGGGATGAGCACGGTCCTTGCCGTTTCATCAGAGATTGCTGCCTAAGCATCGGATTGAACCACTGGACTAGGTGGTGTGGCAACCCGATCCACAGGAGACACTTGAGGACTTGAGGGAAGAACTGAGGGAGCTTCTTCCACAAGAACCAAGGCCATCTCTGGATTTTGAGGCGGGGAAGGTACTGGTTGAGGAGAATCTCCTGCAGTATCTGGAGCTGGCTCTCTTTCCCCGGTTGGCTCAACAGGGACCTAAGGAATAAACAAATTATCAACCCGAAGCTTGAGTTACAAGAATACCAACAATTTAGAAGTGTGTTGGGTTGAATATTTACCTCTGGTACATGAGGGCGAGTTTCCTTAAGGCTTCTCCTTTTATGCTTTTTCTTCTGAGGAGAGAAGCCAGCTTGGGAAGGTTCAGCCGAGGCACCCTGAGCAGTTGGTTCTCGGAAGAGGGCATCATAGATTTCCAAACGCCTTTCCATGTTGAGAAGTTTTTCCTGCAAAGGAAGGACAACTCCAGCAGTTGGCCTCTCTACAGCCAAGGGCATAGGGACGTTAGTATCAATGTCCATGAACTGCTCAGGAAAAAGGGGACCCCGAGTCTAACCTGCATCGGGAACCACAAATGGGTCCGGGAAGCTATCATCCTACATCATAATTAAACCAGTTAGTGTTTGGTCAGACAAGGAAGGTAGTCGGATTGGTATATCCTTTAAAGGATTAGGCCAATACCTGAGGAATTGCTCCCCTGGGGGCAGCGGCTGCTCCTTCTGAAATGTCTTCCTCTCCAATGGTTCTTCGCTTCCGTTTTGATGGCCTGTCTGTAAAGGCAATGATTAAAGGTTAAATATAAAACTAAAGAAACCATTGATGGTGTGTTTAAGGAAGATAAGACTTACTGGAGGGAGGAGATGCCACAATTGCTTCAGCAATTGGACTTGCAGGAGCAGGAGGAGGAGTTGAAGACGGGACCACGGGTTCCTGTTGAATGTTTTGTCGGATTGGGGCCGAGGGCCGGTCTTCACAGCTCTTAGTCCTTGCTTCCCCAATCTTTTCTTTACCCTTTCTAGAGGGTCGGGATGGGCCAACGGAGGGCAGGACCACTTGTTGAACTTCCTCCTCATCATCATCACCAAAGAGATTTTCAATGTCATTGCTATCATAAGGAGGAATGCCAACTGCAAAGAAGAAAGAGGATGGTTAGTTGACAAGGAAAAGGGTCATCCCGATGACGGGATGAAACTGATTTAATCATAGATGAAATCAAGAACTTACCAATAAGAACCTTCCGGTTCTTGATGATCAACTCCCGAGTTAACTTCCTCTGGAAGTCAGCGCTCATCTCGCCCCCGATGTCAAAATGTTGGAACAAACGACGATTGGCTTGGAGGGGATGTTCGGGAAACCTTTCTGCGAATTGGGCTTCCCACCAAGTGTTGAAGGCTTGGGTGCATTGAACGTTGAAAGTATCGGGTTTGACCCAAGCCTTTTGAACAATGAACAAATTCCTCCTCACTCCAACTAATTGGGGATCGGATGGCTTCTTGACTCGGAAGGAGGTTGCCCCATTCAAATTCAAGCTATCGTGCAGTGGTTCTGGAATGGTTTGAAGTAAACCAAACTGCCGACAGAGAAAATTGGAATGGTAGGTCTCCACTCCGTGGGTGTGTCGAGATGCACGACCCACTCCCCAAGAAAGGTCCCTGGGGAAGATGCAGCTGAAGAAGTGGCGGACGAAAGCCGGGTCAGCTCCCAATCCTTCGAGGAAGGATCTGTCTGCAAACCAAGGGTAGGTCCTGGTGGCAGATACCCCCCACTCTTCTGTTGTCCTTGTCTTGCATTCGCCAAAATAGAACATATAAACGGCGGTTGGGAGATTCATCGCCGCAGAAGCTTTCAATTCGAGTGCAGGGACAATGTCATCCCTGAAGCTGATGTCTGGAGCCCTAAGCTCGGGGAAGTACCACTGGAGCCATATCTGCAGCATCCAGGTGGGCCTGTTGAAATTTAGAAACAAGGGCTTAGGGCAAGTCATCTTGTGCATCATATGGTAGATATGAGCCAAGACAAAAGGCCCCATTGCCAGGTCATTGAAGGAGTGGAGGGCAGATGCCAAAGGGAACCACTCCGACTTAACGCATTTTGATGCGTTCGGAATAAGAAACCTGCTCAGGAAATAGACCAGGAAATGGACATGTTCCCGAGCAGGGTCTTGAGCAAACCGATCAGCATAGTATCTCGGATAACTGCCAAAGGCAGTATGATCGCTGAAATCAGCTTCGGGTTCAACCTTGATTAGCTGCGATCGGGTTGCTTCCTTGGCCTGGGCAGTTTGGATGAATGTGTCACTCCAATCTCCTGTGACATCCACCACCCTTCCCGAGGGACGAAGGCCAAACAATTGGGCCATGTCCAAGACTGTGGGGGACATCGGGCCACACCTAAAGTCAAAGGTGTTGGTGGTGGTGTTCCAATACATGGCAGCGGAGAAAACGAGGCCGAGATCAGCTTCCTGTGGAATCTTGGTCATCTGAATCAAGTAATAGATGCCATTGCTGCACCACTGCTCCCCAAATCTTGGTCATCGGAATCTTGGTCATCTGAATCAAGTAATAGACGCCTAGCCAACTTGTCGACCCAGTCGGACCATGTGAGGCCCATATTCCTTCGGTCGGATTCAACTCCGTGTACATAAGGGGATGGGAAACCCCTTTCTACCATTTTCCAGGAGGTTTTCTCCAAGGGACGCATGAACGGATGGGGGGCACGTCCAGGGCTTCATATCAACCCGATCGATGGCCGGAGGAACACTGGGAGACAACCAACAGGGGCCGATGGTGTAAGCGTCGTGAAGGGGGACGAGGGTCGATCGTGTATAAGTGTTTGGGGGGCAGGCCTGAAAGGCCGCCACCCATTTCTGTTTAAGGTCGGCTAGGCGTTCGCTGGTGACGTATTGGGGTTCCTTGGAAGGGGCCATGGTTGAGCTTTGAATAAGTACAGATTTAAGAAGAGAAATGGGTTTGAAGGGAAGAATTTGGTTTAAGCGCTGGAGTTTGATATCTTCTGAGCTAAAAAGGAAATGAATGTCCAGAAATGGAAAAGGGCGTGCAATTCGTATTGTGCACAGTGAGGGCAGTTGTGGGGTCCCCGTTATGGTTCTCGGAAATCGTGGGTAGTAGAAACGTTTTCGCATTTAATCACTATTAGTGCGCCAAAAAATGGTGCTTGATATAATTGCACGAAGTCCGAGAAAACTGCGAACAATTTTAATCTAGGCTAGCCGACCTTGAAACGGCTAGTGTAAGTTAAAAAAGGGTAGGTTTGGTATTTTCCAACCCGATGGCTTGAGTTAGGAACGTAAGTCTGAAATCAACGAATTAGTAAGTTGAGCAGTTTTTGCTTTTGGAGTTCTTGTTCGAACAAATAGGTTAGAAATAAAAATTGTTTTATTATAGGATAGAAATTGTTCGTACAAACCAGAAACAAAAGTTACAAAAAGAAAATTCAGATAACAGACATTCAACCCTAATTCTAACTCCGAGTAGAAAATACCAAGGAGGTCCTTAGCAATTATGGTCTACCATATATGGCTCCTTTTCTGACTTCATCGTCTTCATCTGCTGGATGCTACCTCGCTCTCACAACTCTGGGGAGTGTAGGAGAGGGTAAAGTTAGGCAGCAGACTGGGGATGTTCTGTTTTCAGTACTGCTGCGCCACCCTCCTTCCCGCCAGACAGAGGAATTGAAAACGGAAGGGGCTGGAGTACGGGAGAAACCTACTCACCTCATTCCTGAGATCAAGGAAACGAGGTGAGGCTGGAGGTGAGGCCAGGGGAGTGATCGCTGAGGGGATCCGAGAGGAGTTTACACCGGATCCCCAAGAGATTACGCACAAACTCCAGACTTATGGCAAAGACGGGGCAGGGTAGTATCCCCATTAGTAATCCAGTCATTGGTAACAAGGGTGTGTTAGGATATGAAAACCATTTGAAGATTGGAACAAGCCTTGAGGGCATGTTCCCATTTTTGTAGGGATTGTGCAAAACTAATGACATACTGGATGGTTCTCTTTCATCACCAAGAATGAAGGATGGGAAGGAGAAAAGATTTCTGGATACTAGAGGATGCCAAGAATGGTGTTGCCAATGTTGGTTCTATAACTCAGAAGGTGCAAGTATAAATAGAGGGTCTTCTGAAGAATCTCGAAGATATGGGGGATTACCAAGGGATTTTGGATTTGACCACAGCCGGTCATAGCGCCTTTAATTGGTGGTCATTCCCAAGATTTGGATAAAAATCACAGATTCGAAATCTGAAAACAGAGCTCTCGAGGAGTTAAACTTGACTAAAGCCGAGAATACAAACGGCTTCAGTAAGTTTAAGGGGGCAACTGTTTACACTGAAAAATACCCGTTGGATTTATCGGGCTTAATTGGGATTACAAAATGATGGGCTGAGCCTAAAGTGAAAGGCTCAGCCCAAGTCCAAAGAAACTGAAGGAGAAAAGGAAATATCTACTCCTGCTAGAGTACTCAAGTGCCTACCCCGTTAAGAACATTCAATGTAAAGATATTGGCGGCATGGGAAAAGGCATTCAGAGGATGACTAAGTCTAGATGACGATTGCCAATTGAAGCGACAACAGCCACGTAGGGCACCCAACTGTCCATATGAGCTTTGAGCCATGACTTATAACTGAGTATTGGGTTGGGCCTGACCCAAAGGCCCAACCCAGGCTAGTAAAACAAAACAGAAAGAAGTCTGAACAGCATTTAATGCAAAACACTGGGCAAATTGGAGGGAAACAGACTACGAATAAAGAACTCTTTCTCAGTGGGAGTAGGCTGCTCAGAGGTACTACCTGTGCTTTCCAGAGGAAACCCTTCTTCACTTTAAAGGCAGAGAGCAGGGACGGCAATGACGTGGGCTCCCTGCTGGCCTATATAAACAAGGGGAAGATCCAGAAACAAGGACACTCAACAAAATCAAAAACAGAACTCACACGTTCAAACCTACAGAAAGAAACCTCTGAGGAAACCCCTCAAGCTCTTTCACAGATACTAGATCTTTATCTTTATCTGTTGCTCTCGTTCGCACTACTTGTGTAGACCGCGATTTCTGAGAAGTTCAAAGACCAGTTACCCAGGATCATATATCCAAAACTCCCACGCGGAGTAGTGTTTAGCTCTGTTATCCGACCAACTTGGTGATAGTATCGATTAGAATCTTGGACCAGAGGGTCTTTGATTTGTTTTTCCCTAGGAACCAGTACTTAAAACCATTCCCGATACACAGTGTAAACCATCCCGATAGAACTAAACCCATCCCGACAGGCTATTACCCAGGCTCTGATGAACTTGAAATGTAATAAAATTGATCTTATCTTTATTTGATGTCTTTTACGTTCAGTTCTGATTAACTGCCTTTAATTAAAAGTCTTTACTTAACAGTCTTTACATTAAGCTTTACATTCAGCTTTTACTTAACAGTCCTTATTTTTATGTACGTTTGAGCGTGGGAGGTTCTCGGCTATAACCAGTTATACCGAAATTCCATCTCAAACTATCTCTGGTATAACATCAAGAGAGAATAAAAGTCCTTAATGAGCAAAGGCAAACAACAAACCTACTTGATTCATATATATATATATATATATATATATATATATATATATATATAAGGCAGCCAATCCGATGAACGGAAGTCATATTACTTATGGCATAAGTATCTAATAAACATTACATCTTTCTATTGGCAGAAGCGTAGTATACGCCTGACAAACATTAAATACAACACAAGGCACCATGAACATTCCTTTGAAGGAATAGGAAATTTGACACTGTTGATCGATCGCCAAATAGAAGGTTCGGACCAGTGACGGGCCATTCGATATATTCGAGCCTGCACCCTGCAAGGAAGCCGTGAACAGCTAAATTATATGGTCCGGCTTCAAAGTTGGGCAAGTACAGATGCACTATTATCTCGTCTTCGTTTAGAAATCAACTAGCTCTTGGTAGTAATATATTTTTAATATTGAAGAGATTTAAAGTTTGAATGTCCATCTATTCTTCTGGTGATTAAAGAGAATATATCTTTATGAAGAAAGTTTTCAGTGTAAATTTCTTGCTAGCGAGTCATTATGCGATCCAATAAATATATCAATAGCTTATATTTAGTAAATAAAACAAGTAACATCTAATTTTATTTTCAATTACAATGCATACTAAGTTTAAATTGAAATATTTTTGTTTATTTTCTTACCATGGAAGAAAAACTGAATTCTGTTTTTTTTTTTTTTGTTTCTAATTACAAACGGATATTACTATTATATTTTAGACTAAAGGGGGAGAAATGATGGATTGAACTCAGAGCAATGGATAAAAAGGGAAGAAAATTAGACTCTTGCTCAACATAACAGATTATTTCCCACTCTTTCACTACTTGGAGTCTTGGACTAATCTTTCAAGGTCGATGGACTCTTTCCATTTTAAAGCACTAACAAGTTTTGAGTTCATCTGACCATTTGAGTATCTAATGTGACCGTCCCACATATTAATTTCGTGTGGATGATTGCAAGAAAATTTGATGCCAATTATGTCCTTATTCTGCCTTTGATAAAGAGAAAATTGTAGCAAAAGTCTCTGAATTTTAACTGAATTGAAGTAATGGTCTCTGAACTAAAAATGTGTGACCACTGATCTCTGAACTTGTCAAATAACTGGAGCAATAATAATTTTTGTCAACTCCGTTATAACTTTGTTGAAATAAAGGCGTGTGTATACGTGAAGTTGGAGTAAAGGGCAAATAAAGGAAATCAACTACCATTTACGGGTGAAAAAAATCAAGCCTTACGCAACAAAGGGTAGGTTTTTGCAGGAAGGGTAGAATGAGCAGTTTGCAGGAGGTTAAAGTGTTCTAAGAAGATGCTAACATTGCATAATTTGTTGCTTTAGTCTCACTTAAGTTGCTGAGAAATTCTATCTTTTCTGATTAAATTTCTTTCTCATGTGTCTAATTTACTGCTTTGTGCACATGAGATTAGCCATTATGCTGCTTCAGCATTCAGCATCTCAAACCCCATGTATTATTGTACCAGCAGCAGCAAAGATCCTACTTATAGACTTATTATCTAAATGCATTAGTGAGAATATTGGATTTATATTAAATAATTGATGTTCTTTCTCACTAAGGTAGATATTAGCAATAAGTGAAATTTGAAATTCAGAATTAGGCATGGAGGAAGGTTAATTTGGGAGTCAGTGCCAATATAATCGACTAAAACCCATTTCTCACTAAAATGATGATTGGTTTCCATGTTTAGCCATAATTCGACCTCCATGCTACTTTATGTTTATTTGACATTATATGCTGGTTGACAAGAACCATTATATCCATTTTGTCAAGATTCAGACCAATAATTCAAACAAATTTTAAGATTCATGGAGTCCATTTATATATTGGTTCAAAGTTGAGAGAATATTTGCTGCAAATTTCTCATTTTTAAAACTTCTCATTTATTACTTAAAGTCAAGAAGAATTAGTCAACTACAGGACTGATTCTAGTTCCTCTAGCAGCTTGTGCTGTGTTTTTAAGTTTTCATGGTTTTCTTTATTTAGTATTAAGCAAGGCATGAAGTTAATTAAGTCCCTCAATGTAATTACAGATGAGTTTGGTGGATGTAATACTTTTCTCTCTAAAAATTATATACTTCAGAACCACTAGGTTTAATATATCAACTCATAAATTTTAATATACAAACTCATAATTTGTACATTTGAACTTTCTATTGAATTTCTGACTACTGGTAGTATCATGCACAATTTGAGGATAAGTGTGCTGCCAGTGGGTTTGGAAGTCGTTTTCAAATCTGATCCACTGCTAAGAAAAGAAGTATGGAATAGTCTAAAATTTTCCAAGTGGGTTTGACTAGACTCTCTGATGGTGAAGGTAAATCAACAGATAAGGCTCAGCAATGATGAGAAATATGTAAGAACTTTAATGTTAGCAGGTGGATACCAGTTGCCAAGCTGAATGAGGTTTATATGTATAATAAGTGAGAGAGAGGAAGCCTTTTTGGATTAATGGATCAGCATTGAGCAGGAAGAATCTGAAGAATATCACTTAATATATATTGTTTCTATCTTAAATTAGCAAATTTACTTACAGACCTATAATCCTATATCGTTATAAATCTCTAAAATATGAGGAAGCATATTATGAGTCCTAAATTCAGATAGCAACCAAGTATCTTCCGAACAGGTAACCAGAATCGTCTTGCTTGTTGCATTATGGTCCACAACGCAAAATTTTTCGTCCCTATGGAAGTGTGATTCCTATATGAGTTCCCATATATTGGTATCACACTTACTTTCGAATCTATTGTGGAAAACCCACTTTTATAAAATCAATGGTGTTGTGACATAAAATCTAGAGAGAGAGAGGGTGGAGAGAGAATCAGAAGAAGTGAGGAGAAAGGGCATGATGAATTGTGGTATATATTCCTCATGCCTAGTGCTTTTATTCATAGTAATAAGTGGGAAAGGAAAACTTGCTATTAACACTCCCCGAAAGCATAGAATATTATAAAATATTCTATATACATAATCTACTGTGGATTATGAATATATTAAATAATATTAGCAAAATATTATACGAATATTAAATAATATTCACAACACTCCCCCTTGAGTGTGTAAATGTAAATAAGCACATTAGATCTTGACCAAATGTATAAGCAATTGATGAGTCGTCGTCTAATCGGCACAAGTAGCAAACGTGAGTCTCTGAGATTGCATTTTCAGGTAAGTCTCACCAGCATATGATGATAAAACACAAGGTGGGACAAACTCATAGTCTGGGGAGAAAAATGAGTTAATACAACATGTCGATACTTACATCTTCAAAACTCGTGAGACAACAAAAACCCAATGGAAAAAATGATCATGATCGTAGGAAAAAGAGTACATTAAGGTTAAGTGAGTACTTCATAATACTGTCCCTGAGTTCAAGAAAAAACTCTCCCTAAGAACTACAAAACGTTGCAAATGAGATAGTTAGCATGCCAATTCCTCGAACATAAACTTTTGGAAGGTTGTGTTGACGTTGACTTCGCAGAAGAGGTCGGCAAGGTTGTCTTCGGATCAGATCTTAGCAACCAATCTTTTTGATGCTTTGCTGATATGAGGTAGTAGCAATAGCTTGGTGTTGACTTTGTGAATTTAATACATTCGGTATAAGCGACATTGTCTTCATGAATCGTAGTTCGGACTCAACAAAGGATGAAGAACCGCGAGTGCTCGAATATGCTCCATGTACACTTGTGGCTTCGTGTATGGCGATGAGCTAAAGAGCGTCACAACTAAGGTCTATTTGGTTGACCTACTACAAGATATTGCGGTGTTTCTAATAATAAGAAGACATAATCCGTCTGGGAACGTGCCTTGCGCAGGTCAGACAAGTAACCGACATCCAGCAAACTAACAAGGCAAGCATCATTCTGAAGACCAGGGGTGTGGTCTATTCGATATGCATCGGGATAGAATAAGTCCAAATCCATAGTAATGGAAAACTTGTTTAACACCAACTTGGTGGTGGCATGTAGGCGCAATGTTGTATCTTGCCAAAAGATAAACAACAAAGGAGATGTCATGCCTAATGCAATGGACTAAGTAAAATAAGCGCTAATTAAACTTAGATATAGAATTTTGGAGTTCAACAACCTTTTTAAGGGTCTCATTTGCATCCTAGCGTATAAACAATTGTGGGTGTACTCGAAGGCAACACCTTATCGGTGTAGTTCGACTGGTGAACCAGAATACCATCTGAACTATGCTCGAAACTTCAAGTCGAGGCGGAAGCGAGTTTTTCCAAGATCTTTCATCTCAAATTCAACTTGGGGTGCAGGCGAGTTTTCTTAAGCTCTTCTAAAGTCTAAGTGAGATTCATGTCATCGACATAGACTGCAACTCTAACAAATTCAGTTTTGTACACACAGGGGCATAGTTTATTCATATCCCTAACTCATCAAATGTTATTCACTTAGGCAGATCTACCACATTTGCCGGGATTATTCCAATCCATAAAATGAACTATTTGAATCGATCCATGAAAAGTCCTTCGAAAACTTCCATGTAGATTTTCTTATCATTATCCTCATAGATACGTACAACTACGTTCATAAGCTGTAATCAATCCAAGGCGTTATGAGATAAGCCTTGCACCATAAGATGGTGTTATATCGCATTATTTCATTCATCTCATTACGCTTTCTTTTGTGTTGGATGGTGTTGGAACTACCAGTCCAAACTCTTTATGCTTCGCCAAGGAATCTAATTCGATATGGATTGTTTCTAGTTGACCAATCAGTTCTACATCGACATACATCAATAGAACATGGTTCGATATTGTTGTTTTTCACTATTTCGGGAAGCTACCATATACGTGAATATCATCGATAATAATCTCATTCCAATTCCATAACTCATCTATGAATGCATAATGGACCAAGACTACAGGTCTCGGGATAATCTGGATTAATTTCATGAGATGAGATGGTTAAGATAGTGATCAAATAAAAGATTCATTTGTGCCATGTTTCTCTCTTTCTAGGGGTGAATCGTTCGAACCAAGTGATCTATCACGCTTCAGGCCAAAGATGATTGATTGGCTAGCCGTCGATGTACCCACTCACTCACCTGTAAGTAGTCAGGTCGTAGCCCCCTGTCCTAGGTAGCCTCGGTAGTCCTTTGGATAAGTTCACCTATATGAGATATCACTATAATAATGATTAAACTCATAAAGGTTACTAATTAAACTAATTAATTAAACCTATCCCTTGTTTGCTCAACACGGAGGTCCGAAACACTCCGAAAAATACCATACGTACTACCCTTAGGTAGTACACGTCATCACGAGTCGCCTAGCGTCGACGGAATTAAAAAATAATGTCTCACGCGCGGCACATGCGCGGCTCACGCGCTGGGTCAACGCGCAGGTCAACTAATGACGTCAAATCTAACGGAATATTCCTAACGGCATTAAAAGGAATATTCCATAAATATTCTCGGTCATTGACGTCACCGGCCGGTCTGGAACAGTTGCTGACGTCAGCGGCCGGTCGCCGCCGCAACTGGCTCCGGTCGCCGTCGCCGAAATTTTGGCTGATTTATGGAGAATTTTCAAATCTCCATAACTTCTTCATTTCTTGGCCAAATTTCATGTTCTTTATACCAAAATGAAGCTAGAGAGGAGTAGAATGACGGTGTACCTTTGATTTGACCGTACAAGCTAGGGAAATGGCCTGTAATTGCCTCGAAAGGCCGCGGCTACTGTAGCTTCGTCGATCTACATCAAAACTCGACCAAATCAAGCAAATGACATATAAAAATTCATCTAATCAACGAGAGGAACCCAATGGTGGTAGTTAGAAACCTCACCTTGGTCTAAAATGGCGAGAAAATCGCCGGGAAGGTCCAGTTCTTCCGTGAGCTTTTTTCGTCAAACGATTGGGAGTTTGGACGAACGGTTTGCACCGTTGAGTCCAGGGCGTCGAGACAAAGATGGTGGTGATTTTAGTTCGCCTCGGTTTGACGGGTTTTCCTCGACGTGCACTGTGCACATACAGTGAGAAGAGAGAGAGAGAAAAAAGGGAAATGGAAAAAAATAAGGAAAAGTGACGAGGAAGAAGAAGGAAAATTGAGATATTTTGGGTTTTGGGGGTATTGTGCACCCACCAAAACAGTAAAATTACACAGTCCCGTGTACAAAATAATCACGCACGTGTCCAAAATATCTCCTGAAAATTATTTTATAACAAACTTTTTACGGGATGTTACATAGAATTTTGGATTCCGCTTGTTCCATTTGTCAAAGAGAGAGGAAGGGGCGTGATTCCTTGGGAAATTATCTTTGCTTTTGGTTTATCCACTACTAGCCTCTTGGCACTTGCTTACACGTGTGTCAATTGGCTCTTTTAATGTTGTTTTTGCTTTATTTTAGGTTAAGAAAAAAATAAAGAAATGGAGGGGATAAGTAATTCAAACTTGGGTTTGGAATTTTTTTTTTGGTACTTTTTTATTTTCGTATTAAAATAAAAATGTAATTAACATAATCACCTCTACGTGGAGGTTATTTGTTTTTACCACCATGCACCTTATTAATGTATTCATCTTTCCATTTGTAGCCTTAACTAAAGAAGGACATTTAAGAGATCTTCAATGTTTTATCATTTTGGAGTGCTGGCTTTATATATAAAAATGCAAAAAAAAAAGTGTAAATGTTTGTTGAGTTACGGTTAATAAATAAAAGAGGCCCTAAATAAAATAAAAAGAAAAAGAACAAGAGGCCATCGTTTTGTCTTCAACGCCCCTCCCCCTCCCTCTCCATCCCTTTCTCAATCTTACTAGTTTGATTACTTTCTCTTCATATACAAGCTCTATCTCGATTATTTCTCTTTTCATAACTTTTTGTTTTATCTGAAAATCATATGAAAAAGTTTATCCCAAATCTGAACCGGTACGACAAAGACCGGAAAACTGAATTCTGGGATTTTAGGGCGAGGAGGGCAGAGTACACTCCCTACTTTTCAATCGCAGCATGAAGATAATAATATTTACTGTCATATCAGGGTTTGACATAGGGAGAGAGAAAGAAAGAGGAAATACAGTTTAGTCGGTGGCAAGGAGAAGAGGAGTTTTGGGTGCAAACACCATAATATGATAATTACAAGGGGTTTTATCACAAATGGAATATGAAATTAATTTTTCAATTTTAAAATCGATTAATATCGTTTATTAAATTAATTACTGTGTAATGTTATGGAGACCAAATTTTTTAAATTAAATTTGTAAACTAAGTGATGTGTTAATAAAGTAAGACTTTATGATTTAATGAATTTAAAATAAAAGATCAACCGTCACCTGCCACATTACTTGGCTTACAAATTTGGTTTAAAAAATTTGATTTCTCTAGCATTACTCTTAATTACCGCACATCAATTTGGTCCATGCTGTTAAAATTTGTTAAATTTTCTATTAGTGTGCTGACGTGACACATGTGAGGTCTACAAGGTCAATAATATAGGGACATGTGGACTATACAAAACTTTTTTTTTAATAATTTTAAAACCATTAAAAACAATTAAAAAGATAAGGTATTAGTATTACCCGAAACTGGGTAAGCCACCGATCATCTCTCTCCGTTTCCTTCTGCAATTGTTCTCCAATTTGTTGCTCCTTCCTCCAGCATGCACGCGAAGTCAGGCCATAGAAGATAAAAGTACCAGCAGTATCATATTGTTTACTTCCCATGATCCAAAAAATAAAATAATAAGAAAAATAACTTTGTAAGTGCAACAGTATTGTCTGCCAAGAGTTCGATCACCAATAACTTTGATGTGTCGCCGCCACCAGAACCTCAGCGAGCACCGCACTTCGTCACCACCACTTGAATCTGTCCTGTCCGGCCCGCCCATTGAAGGTCTTCGTCTCCGCAATCTCCAGCAGCAACGGCCCACTGAATTGTGAAGCACAGGAGAGTGACGTGCCGCACAGGAGATAGCAAGCCGTCAGTCAATCACCTCGAATTCGTTCAAGATAGCAGCGCCGACGCCTCCAGGAGCAAAGCCCTAGATCACGAGTGCTGTGAAATTCTCCCTTTTTATTTTCTTTTTTCTTTTATATTTTATCTATTCTATATATATAAAGGGATGACACACCCCGACCCGGATAGCCACGTGGACACCGGATCTCGAGGCGTGCTGACCGACCACTCCGTAGGAGTGACGAAGTCATAGGAAGATTAATTAAGGAATTAGAAATAATAAACAAGATTTAATCAGAGTTTAAAGTAAATACGGAAGTGTAATGTGGGTAGAACCCATTATTACATAGTGTCAGAGCTAGGTGCAGTAAAGGAAATTATTCACATCCAGGAGGATGGATAATTAACAGAACAGTAGTGTTACAACCCGTCCCAAAATTTATGTGAAATTACCAAAATACCCCTAGTGTCAATGTTGACTTTTGTTGACTTTTCGGGACGACTTGTAAAAATTATTTTCTTTACATATTCTTGATGTACTCATCGATATGAACGCGTGGACGCAAGCGGAACTCAATTCGGAGTTCAAACGAACAATTTACGGAACTTTAAATTGTATGGGCTTTTTAGTAATTTCAACCTCATAAGTTAAAGTTAGGGTTTTGGGTTTAAGAATAGCTGTTGTGCAGTAAAATTCATGGGACTGCTGTCTCAAATCGAGCTATCTCTCTCCCTCTTCGAAGCAGCAGTTTCTCTGCCAATTATAATATGCAAGTTGATCAACATCCAAATGTAAAAGCCAAAAAGGCTATAGCCACCCACTTTTCTGGAATTCAATCAATACCCGCTGCCTCCCCGATTATTTGAGTTGGAATTAGGGATTCAGGTATGGGCTAACTTGGGTGTAAAGACGAAGACCCAAGTTATCGCTGAAAAGTTGTTTTCAAGACTAGCTGGAGCCATTAGCCAACCAGTTGTGGATAACAGAAACTTGGTTACAAAGAATAGGTCTAGACAGAGACCAATCTGTAACTCTGCCCTTAATTCTGTTATAATACCAGACTCCGACGATGAAAACTCGTTGGGACACAAATACAGGAGAGAGGCAACCGAGGATATGTCAGAGGACTTATCTGAAGGAGAGAAAGGAGACACGGTGGGTGACATGTCAGCTCATGGTGGTGATAGCACTAGAGGAGGAAGAATGAAAAGAATCAATTCTACTGATGCGATGGAGAACTGGGCTAGTCAACAAAGGAAAAGAAATTCTACATGGTGTTAATAAGCCTTCATGGTCTGATCCGTGGCGAGAACATGGAGCTTGGTCGTGATTCTGATACCGGAGGGCAGGTAACTTTGGGAATAGAAATTGTTCTTTCCAATATTGATCTTGACGTGGTTGCGCATTCAGTCGAAGATTATTGAAAACATTTATAAACTGGAATTATAAGCTTCCTTATTACTTGCTTTGGAGTATAAATGCTTTCATCATTATCAGGTCAAGTATGTAGTAGAACTTGCCAGGGCCTTAGGTTCAATGCCTGGAGTTTATTGGGTTGATTTGCTAACAAGACAAGTGGCAGCTCCAGATGTGGATTGGAATTATGGGGAGCTGATGTTGACTTTCTGATTTTACTTCATTTAATTTGAAATGCATGTTCTTCTGGTCTATATCTCCATATGGTTATACTTTTCCGGACGTGTAGTCTTAATTATGACGAAAGGGAGTTGGCAGAGATTGAAAGACTGATTTTTCAAGCAGCTTTGGAGTAGATGAAGAGGACAATGATGGCATCTCCATTTTGGATGAGGAGGAAAGTCAAATAAAACGGCCAACAAGATTGTCCTAGTGGAATGGTATTTTATTAATTTCCTTTCCAATTGATGAGTGTTATAATTATATTCTATTAGGCATTAAGCATGTTAGATGATGACCATCTATTTAGAACTGAAAAGTCCTCTGCTTGGATGCTAAGGTTGTGATCAAGCTTACGAGTCCTACTCTCGGTAATGCTTGCGAGTAGAAGGAAGTATTTTTGGATCCAAGAACATCTGAAGTCATGGAATCTAACTGTGAGTGGACTTTTGTTTTGAATAAATGATTTCTATGCTTTGAAAGATTCATAATTTGGATATTTATATGATTTTAAATGATTTTGAAGCATGATTTTGATGCATGACTTTATATGTTATAAAATGGTTGTGAGATATGAATTTATATATATATATGGGTATATATATATTATGAAACTATTTTGAGATATGATATTTATATGGATAAATTGGTATTTAATTATTGGTTTCTATGCATAAATATATTCGATTATATAAGGAATGATTATGTTTATGATTATATATGGTTTTAAAATGGCTTTTAAAGCATGTCTACTTATATATATTTATTTATAAATATATATACTTATTGATTATTATTTGTGCAACCATAATTGGATAATTTATGGTATATATATTGGAAAATGGATTGATTTGGTGATTTGGGATTATTTATCAAGTATGATAATATGTTATGAAATGGGTTATACTTTGATATTGCTTTTGCATAAATATTAAATGATATTTTATTATATGGTTTTGAGGTAAATATTTATTTATGCAATACTTGATATTTGGGAATTATGAATGGGATTTTGGCTCCTATATCTATACACATGAGTATGTATGTATGTTTTCAAACACACTTGGTATGCTTTCACTACGTTGTAGTACCGTTCTCATGGCCATAGGACAAGTCTCACATGTTTGGGTCACACGCACTGTACTCCAGGGGTATTGTCCGGTAAATACCTTAGTGCAAGCTTGTCTTACGTTTATTGTTGTTTATGGGGAAAAGGCCCCACTACGTAAGGACTCGGGTGTGACGCGCTGCGGCGCAAGTGCTTACATGTGTGTGGTACTAGGAGTACAAATTAGTGGATAACGTAAAGTGTTTGTACGGTGATTGAGAGGCTGTTCCTCAACCCGTACATGGGTGATCGCGCATATACCCTGTGTTGGTTTTCCCGTATTATATTATGTTTAAATTATGAAATGTGGTTTATGAATATTTTATATTTGATATGTTTCAGTATACTCACAAAGTACCTTTTGAACTATAGTATGATAGTATGTTTTACGATTATACTGGATTTCCAAATAGGGGGTTAATATGTTGAAAAGAGAAAGGTTTTGCGAAAACTTTGATTTTCTGTCCACTCACACTTTTGTTTTTGCGCCCCCTTCAGGACATAGTGAGATAGCATCTGGCGAGGTCGAGACTTTTACGTGGCAGCTCTGATCAGATATCCCAACCATGTAGGGATTTATCTTTCTGTTATTCAGTTTCTATAATAATATCCATCCCTGTTATGGATAGAGATTTTAGGAACTTGACTCACTATTTTATTTCCGCTGTTTCAAATTAGTACGCTCTGAACCATATGCAAATTGACTTTGATTTCCACAATGTTTAATACAACTTAATTTCGTTTCTACCAAGTGTTGTCATGCATTTAATGGCTTCGTCACTTACGAGTGTCGGCCAACACGCTCGCACTCGGTATCCACGTGGGTATCGAGGGTGGGGTGTGTCAAGTAGAGTTAAAATTTAAACATACACTGCAGAAAGAAATAAGCTACCAGCAGCTGCCACCACCGAATCGTCGCCAACTAAAGTCTAAGTCCTGGAGGGGCGAAAAACAAGGGTGAGTGGGCCGATATCAATTTTCTAGTTAAAACGTTTCCAAAACTTTAGGTATAACCCCTCACTGTAAAACCCGTAGATTTACCAAAATATTTACTAATAAAATAAGTACTGAGCATAAGTAACGGGCCAATGCCCACAAGGATACGGGTATAAATCATTTATCACAGTGAAAATCAACATTACTTATCACATGGAAATATGCACACAAGTCATATAGAAAGTAGCTACATGACAGGCTGGGTGTTTAATATATTACGCTCTAGCACTACATGCACATGAAGCTGGCACAAAATGTGCGTCACAACGAGTCTAGTTGCCGAGGCGACATAGACAGGCTGGCACCTACAATGGATCCAAGGTGAGCGTGTCGGTGTGTGTGAACATACACGTGAAGCTGGTCCTGGCCCGGACAGTGCTAACACCGTGCATAATGTGAAATAAGTAATACAATTAAAATCATGTGTATGCATGCCAAGTTTCCATATAAAACCCAAATCATGAATCAATAAACAACAAATAATAGTTTATCACAAAATAATCTAATTTCATAAAGTAGGCATGCCACACATATATTTCAAAACACCATAAAACATATTAATATAATAATAAAATGGTAAGTACTAGGCCCACTCACTGATACGTAGTCGGATCGTAGCCCCCGTAGCGTGCCTGAGCTCGTTGCTCCTCCGGATAGGTCTCACCTATATGAGAGTTTACTAAACTAATCATTTAACAAGTCTAATTCAATTAAAGTAATGAAAAAGACTTGAAATCGCCTTTGTTTGCTCGAAACGGGACTTGAAATGGTCGGAAAATGGGTTCACGCGCCGCCGTGCGCCGCCGCGGGGCTCCACGCGCCGCCACGCGCCGCCACAAGGCGGCACGCGCCGTCACGCGCGCCCACGCGCCGTCACGCGCCCACACGCGCTCGGACGCGCCCCCACGCGCTCACACGCGCACGCACGCGCGGTCACGCGCGGTCACGCGCCTCACGCGCCTAACAGTCACGCGCCGTTAAAGTTAACGGCGTGCCGTTAACTTTAACGGTATATTCGTTTTGGCTGACGGAATATTCCCTAACGGCGTTACGGAATATTCCGTCGCCGTTAGAGAATATACCTGACGCCGTTAGGGTTTGACGGTATATACCTTCGGTATATTCCCGGTTTGAACCGGGTTGGACCGGGTTGAACCGGTGGTTGGCTGACGTCACGAACCGGTTCAGACCGGGGTCGATGACGTCAGGTCGTACGAACTCCGGTCGCCGAGATCAGCCGTCGGCCGCCGTCCACCTCGCCGGTTTCTGGGTTTCGTCGCCGGAAAAACCAGAGAAATTGCAGGGGTTAGATTTCTTCACCAAATTTCACAATTTAAAGCTCAAATTGAACCTGGAGTCAAGGAGAAGAAGGATTTACCCAAAATTTGGCCTGAATCGATCTGAGGTAGCCTGAGTTGAGCTCGAGCTCCTCGGCCAAAAATGGCGATCGACGATTCCGAGTTCGAACTGGGCATGCAAAGCCTGGGTTCGAATCCCAGGACTTCCAGGAGTCGATTCGTGGTGGCCTTAGGTTGAATCGAGGTCAGAATGGTGGTGGTCGTCCGATCGAAGCTCGCCGGGAAATATGGCCGAGTCTTGGTTCTTCGCCGTTCGATGTTTTCTGGGTTTTAGAATGGACCAGAGACGACGAGGACGATGATGATGGCACTTGGGAGTCAGTTTGAGTTCGAGAGGAGGGCCTCGAGTTGAAGGCAGTGAACGTGGGTGTCCAGATCAAATTCTGGGTTCTTCTGCAACTCGGTCATTTTTCTGGGCTTTTAGGTAGCTAGGGTGTTTAGCAGGTTGAAGATGACAGGGGTGGTAAGGATTCGAGTTGAGGTTTGCTCACGGGGAAGGCAGAGTATGGTGAGGGTGGAGATTTGGGTGTCTAGAGAAATTCTCAAAGCTTTTGGTTGATCTGCAATTGCATGCAGGTTTGAGTGGGGCACTCGGGGAGTGAGATGGCACTTTGGTGAGGATGGCTGAGTGTGAAGCAATGCACACTGATGGTGCTGGTTTTAAAACCAAATCAGTCAAACATTGGTTTTGCATAAAGAGAGTTTGCCCAATGCATGTCAATTGCATGCAGAGAAAAGGGCTGAGTGATTCAGTCTGAACCAAATGCAGGCCTCGTGCCTTGCAGAAACCATGGGTTAAGCCCACTGTTTCAAAATACAGCTCAAGAAAATTTACCGTTTTACCCCTACTCGTAACTTGTCCAAAACAAGTCCGAATCAGGTTCCGTTCGCGTCAACGGATTCGTAAATTAATGTACACACCAAAAGTACACCAAAATTTCTGAAAATACCTCGATAGAAGGGACGTAATCCCGAATGATACATTATGCCACTAAGGGCGTTTTGGTCATTTTACACCGTCGGGGAATAAAATACAATAAAGATCGATGTAACAAGGAGCACCCCAAAATGGTAAACATTCAAAATACCATAAATTGCCCCCCCATGAACTCCAACAATTACAATTGAATTAAAATTTTAAAACTTCTAAATAAAAAGAAATACAAATAAAAAAATACTTAATTCCTAAAATTATTCTTTTTGGTAAAAGAAATTTAATTTGACCTACTAAAGGCCAATTGCCACGCGTAAGCGTGTGGGCAAAAGGCTAGTATATATATTTACAACTTTAAATAATTTAAAAGTAATTCATTATTTTTTTTTATAATCCATGTGCCGCATGTTATTGACTCTTGTAGGCCCCACATGTGCCACACTATCATACTAACAAAAAAATTTAATGGATTTAAACGATATCGACCAATCACGCTGCTACAGAATCAATTCTCGTGAATCTACATTGATTGATTTTGAAATTGAGAGATCAAAATAAAGAGTGAAATCAATTTTAGGACTATGTGTGAAAATTTTCCCAAATTATAATTAAAATTGATAATGCCATATTTCGAATTACTAAAGTAGGTAAGCCGGCCAGCTTACTTTAAGGGCAATTGACTAAAGCAAAAACAGAAGCAAACTACAAGGATGAAAATTCAAGAAGAAAAGGTGAAAATTTGAGAACTTGTGTGCATTTGGCCTTTTAATAATCACTTACAGCTAGAAAATCAAGACTAAAATATGTATGCTTTTGTTATTTTTACTTATTATATATGGGTTTTTAATCCCTTATTTGACCTTAAACCAGGTAATCCTGAAGTACCAAGATACTGGCGTCACACTCATGGAGTACTGAGCCAGATTTTTCTTTGGTTGGTGCTAGAATTCCCATTTCCTGCGCCACCATTGCTTGGCCCTCTTCTTCCGTATCCCAACTAGTCGCATGTTTAGACCACTCATTGCTTGGTCCCGAATACTTAATCCCCAATAAGCCTTCTATCCCCTCATGACTAGTTCCAACCAATTCAAAGGGACCTAATGGTCGGGCTTTGATTCCAAGAAGGGTAATACTCAATAGTAAAAAAGAAGAATTGAGCACCAAAACTTTGGGGTCTTGGAAACTGTAGCCATTTTATAGGTGTTATATAGCAAAGGTACTCGTTAGAAAGTGATTCAAAGTTCCTATTGCTTGAGATTGTTGGTTGATATTATGCTTATACCATTGTAACAAGAGTCTTTTATAGTGACCTATGGAGCTAAAACAATGAATTTTGTTTAAGTTACTTGAATCCTGTCTTTTCACCCTTCCAACTTTGCTCTTCCTTCTATGTTCATTTCTCATAGAAACAAATCCAATTGTGAACTACAAATAAGTAAATACATTTCTCTATCCATATATTCCTCTAATACTACTCCAGAAAATCTCAAACCTCCTTATATCCCCTACCATAAGAAGGTATTGGAAAAAATGGCAGACATATGTGACAAGTTTTAAACTTGATAAAATTTGACCTTCAATAAAAAAAAAGGAAAGTATATAAAAAAAATCAGGTGCAAATTAAGAAAGTTTTTCTTTAATAAGAGGGGATTGGATTTGGAGGCACAAATGAATCGTCATGTTTGAGTTCAGTTTTATGGGGTAGATTTGGATTTAGGGTGTTGATTCCTTGGCAAGTTATCTTTGCTTTAGGTTTATGGATTATAAAAAAATAGGTGTAAATTTGTTGGGAGAAATTAGTTTCCATGTAGCTACGCTACTACAAGTTGATTTAATTCCCGCCCTCGTACGTGCATCTACATTCTAGTGGCTTCTACTCATGCGTACCCGGGTTCAAACCGCCCCCACCTTAAATTATTGTACAATAGTTTTGAACTCTCCCCCCCTTCCTTTAGTAATGGTAAAATTTTAAAAAAAAAGATCTCAGTTTCCTTGCTTGTTGAATCTGATTCTAAATTTGGGTTTGGTGTACATTTTCTTACTGCCTTCTCTTCATGTGATCCCCACCATCCCTTGTATCTGGTTGCAAGGTTTTGATGAATTGCGGTTGATGTCAAATTCAACATGCGCAAAGCAAAGGAAATTTTATATGGTTCATAAGTGGCTGAGCTTGGTCTAAGCTCTGCATTTGGTTGAGCCTTCATTGTGTGGGGATTGTTGACTAAGGAAGATGTTATGGGGCTTTTAGATATGTCTTGTCTTAGTTTAGTGAACTTATAAACCTATCGCTTGTACTAAAAACAAAAAATTTTACAGACCCTTTAGTGGGAGAACTTAGTTCTGGGTCTGATTTCTTTCTCTCTTTTTTTCTGGTGGGTAACAATAATTTAAATTTCTTTCCGTTTTTTAGTAGGAAACTCAGCTGAATTCTTTCATCATTTGAGTGGTATTTGAACCATTGTGGGCTTTGTGTTCTGCTTTTCAAATCGCTTTGTTTACAACAGAGAATTCCAACAGCTTCTTCCAAGAGGTTACTTGTTGAACCATCACAATCATCCACGATGGCGAATATTATTGGCCAATCCTTTTGGACAATGTACTTGCAACAATTTTGTCACTCAATGCAAGTGTGTTTCCAAGCGCGTTGGCCTGGGCCTCATCTTCTGGAGCCTCTGTCGCCGACCGTGTTCAGCAAAACCCCATGCTCAGAACTCGTCTTGTTTAACAAAAGCCCGCCCTTGGTGTATTCCGACGCCCAAGAACCCGGTGTTCAAAAAAAGTAATTTTTCTTTGAGTTTCCTCATCCCTTGTTTTCAAGACGAAGAACTTAAACCGCATGTGGTAGGGACGTATAATGACTTAGTTTGTTGCTGCAAATACACAGATTTTCCAGTTGACTACTACATCTGCAATCCCTACACCAAACAGCATAGGTTGCTCTTCCTCCTGTGCATCACGACCTTTACCATATTGATAAGGTCGCCGCTGGATCTATCTGCGAGCCATACTATAAGGAAGAGCAACAAAACTAGTAGTTCTGGTTTTAATGCCAATTATAGGTGGTTGTTGTGCGATTGGTTCCAAATTGCCAGATGATGGCTTCCACGTCGAGATGTGTTCTTCCGCGAGTCCTGGTGAATGGAGAAAGTTGGATGTTTTACGCGCTCGAAGGATTGAATATTTCGGAAATTGATGACAAAAGGCGGCGCGATGGGCGTTGCTTATAATGTAATGCTGTACTGGTTGGGTGTCATGATGGCTTCACTTTTGAGTTGGATCCGTTCAACGTTGCTGGTGGTGATGTGACAAAGTTGCCAAAATGTCGTTTCATTGAGGAACCCGAGCCTGGGTTGGAGATGGACAACGATATCTTGGTGTATCGATCCGCAGGGTGTATGCGGATGTGCTGCTGGTAAAACTAGCAATGATCCATTCAGGATTTGGGAGTTGAAACCAGAAGTTGTTTACACTCTAAAAATACCCATGGATTAATCTGCTAATTGGGATCACAAACCGATGGGCTGAGCCTAAAAGTAAAAGGCCCACCTCAAGTCCAAAGGAACCGAAGGAGAAAAAGAGGTATCGCTACACCTCGCTAGAACACTCAAAGTACCCGCGCCTACCCCGTTAAGAGCATTCAATGCAAAGGTATCGGCGGGCATGGGAAAGCAACCGCATCTCCAGAGAGCTTGGCTAAAGAATACGTAGGACGCCAAATTTCCGTCATATGGGCTTTTGGGTCATGACTTAAAACTAGCAATAGGTTGGGCCTAAGAGGAGAGCAGGCCCAACACGAAATGTTGAAACAAAACAGAAAGAAGTCTCGAACCGTATTTAATGCAAAGCACTCGGGGCAAATTGGAGAGAACTGCATCACGAATAAAGAACCTTTTCTCAAGGGGAGTAGGCCGATCGAAGTGCTACCTCGTGCTTTCCATTAAGCCCTTCCTCACTAAGTCTTTGAAGACAAAAGAGAGAAGTGACGATGATGACATGGGCTCCCCGCCGGCCTATATGTAAACAAGGAGAGGATTCGTGACAACAGACACTCAACCAAATCAAAAACAGTAACTCACACGCTTCATACCTACGTAAAGAAACCTCTCGAGGAAACCCCTCAAGCTCTTTCACGTATGAGTTAGATTTCATCTTTATCTGTTGCTATCATCATTCGCACTAATGTGTAGACTGATTCGGTAAGTTCAAAGACCAAAGATCTGTGATCAGTATATCCAAAACTCCCTAATCTGAGTAGTGCTTAGCTCGCTATCTCACCAACTCGTGATAGTATAGATTAGAATCTTGACCGTAGGTCTTTTTGATTTGTTTTTCCCTGTGGAACCAGCATTTAAAACCATACCGATAAACGTTGTAGACCATCCCGATGGAACTAAACCCCATCCCGACAAAGCTATTACCCAGGCTCGATGTACCTGAATGTAAACAAGATTGATCTTTTCTTATTTGGATGTCTTTTACGTTCGCACTAACCGCCTTAATTAAAAAGTCTTTACTAACAAGCTTTTACATTCACATTTAATGTTTTTGTTTTATGCCTTTGAGTGGAGTGTCTGGCCATAACCAATTATGGTTCGAAATCCCATCTCAAACTATTCCTGCATAACATCAAGAGAGAATAAAAGTCCTTAATAAGCAAGGCAAAACAACGAACCTAACAGCCTTCATATATATATATATCTATATATAAGACGCCAATCCGATGAACGGAAGTTACATTACTTGTGGCGCAAGTATCTCGATAAACATTACATCTTTCTATTGGCGTAAGCCAATAGTGGCACGCCCTCCGACAAACATCAAAAATAACACAAGGCCTTGCGAACATCCCTCCGGCGGATAGAGCTAAGCCTCGTTAAATCGACGCCAAATAGAAAGGTTCGAGACCAAAGATCGGGCCGACTCGACATATTCCAAGCCCGCATCCCGGCAAAAGGCTCTCTCGCGAACGTACCGGATCAAGTCAAATTTAAAATGGTCAACGAGAGAGTGTCTCTCGCACGTTCCTAATAATACAAAAGAGTTTTAACTCTTGCTCTCAAATTTAAACTCCATATATCTTTAAATATCCAAATAAAATCTAAAATTCAAAACTTGTTGACATGTGAAAATAAGCAACCTATTATTACAAATTTTTTACAACTTATGCCACAATACCCTAATTATGTTAATGAAGCAATTCTCAAAGATTTTTAAAATTCAAATTTTAGGCACTCTTCTTTGTGTGGGAGTGAAAACCGCATTCTTTCAATAGTCGACTTCATAATTATAAATTTATGGTATGAAAATGATGTACCTATACTTTTTATCTAAAATATAGTTAAATTAATTTTTAATCAAATAACATGACTCTATTTTTGTACTTTAATTTTACCTCTTATATATAAATCTCTATTTATGACTAGCACGTTATTTATTTTGTAGGTAAATTATTTTGCATGTATTACCGTTTTAATATGCAATGTGATTGACCTTATATTTTTATGTAAAATATAGGTATATTAATTTTGAATCAAATAACATTTCTTATTTTGTAAGTAAATTATTTTGCATGAATTTTTACATATATGAGGCATTTTTTTTTTTTAATTATATATATGTGTGTATGTGTAAAATAATTTACCTACATTTATATGTAAAATATGATTTTTGTGACATTAATTAAGCATGTATTATTACATATATACTAGGCATGTTTTATTGTTATTATATATAAGCAAGTAAATGAATTTATAACATTAATGTTTTTTTTTTCTTGTTGTAAAATCATTAATTCTCCCTAATTGTGCACATCAAAAATTTAAATAGGGGTATTTTAGGCATCCCAAAAATTTAAAATGTGTAAAGTCAAAACATAATTAATGAATTTGCTTACGTGGGAGTCTAATCAATATGTTATATTCGAGCAAAAACTTACGCGCATTTTACGTAGCTTAAAATTAAATTTCATGTGCCAAAGTCATAATTTCAGCGGAAGTAAGATGGTAGCTTTCCACCCAAGTGATGAGGACATCATGTTTGTAAAATTCTAGTAATTGTATTATCATATGGAGCTTCCATGGAACAACTTGGAGATATCGAGTGTACCACATGACCAACAACTCTTGAGAAACGTGTATATTCATTTGGGCTCCCGTGGTGGCCGACATCAGTTCCTCAAGTGCCCGCCACTCGTCCTAAACGTCTCAAAGAGATAGGAAGATCCTTTCTGGGCGAAGAACTTGGTTTCCGCTTTATCTGAATGTTTGGGGAAGGAGTGTATTTTATATGAATTAAGTGTTAGAGTTAACTATTATATTGATCAAGAAGTAGTTTTACGTTTCAATAGTTTTTATGTACTTGAGTGGTTCATGAGCAGTTTATATATTCATATATACATAACACATTCCAGTTTATATATGACAGGCTGTTTGAATAATTAGGAGTTTGTTGTGGCGATTTTATTGGAGGGTGCGGCAAAGAGAAAAATAGATAGATAGATGCCAAGTGCATTTATTTATAGTGAAACAAGTACAATCATAATAGAATGTAACTTTACGAGATTCAGAATATCTCAATCCATATCTATCTAGGATTTACACAATTACATTTATCACATGTTTAATATTATCCACAACAGAGTTAGTATATTTCTCTGTTTATCCAATGGATAAATGTATTATTACCTGCGTTTTATCTGTTCAATTAGGTTTTCTCACAAAGAGGAATGAAGTGATCATTTCCAAAACCACCAAATATTTTCATGAAATTGACCTGTGGTTCTATTTTCCCCATAAAGACGGCAGGCCCGATCCCTTCTTATATATAGATTCAAATTTTGATATCTTGGTTATATGATAGTGCAAATGAACTCGCTTATAGCTCTCTGGCTTTATGAAATTGTAACAAACTGATACGCACGTACTGCCTTAATTTGGATATTATGCATTTGATTGATGTTCTTGAGCAAGGCATTTGTTTGAAATATTTGATCCTTGGGAGATTATAGGTAGAAAAGGAGTAAATTTACAAATTCTAAGACTTTAAACCCCACGATCTACAAAATCATACTACATTGAAATTTCCTTGTACTTCCAAATGCCTAATTCAAATTCACTTTAATTACCCAAATTAAATTATGAGAAATTTGCACAAACACTACTTTAGCTTTGGTGCTAAAGTCTCAGTTTGACACAAATTCTTCCGAATTCTCACAATTTGGTAGTCATCGGCATTATGAACGTATTTCTCCCTCTCTCCATCATTAAACACTCTAAACAATTAATCTTGTGCTACGTAGCACCAAATCCACTCATTAAAAAAACACCACCATATATGAACTTCTCGAAAACTGCGTCTAATGCAGCCTATTGGACATTTACCATTGCAATCTTCATACATTTTTTTATGCTTGTATTCAAAGGGAGAAAGAAGCAAACATATCCGCTGGAACTTGATCTTCCGTAACATCCCGTAAAACTTTGTTATCAAATAATTCCCGGGGAATATTTTCTACACGTGCGCAGCTTATTTCATACACACGTGAGCGTGTAGTTTACCGTTTTGGTGGGTGCAAAAATACCCCCAAAACCCCACTTTTTCCTTTCTTTCTTTCCTTCCCCTTCCTTCTCCCCGTCACTTTCTATTTTTTTTTTTTACCAATTTTTGACTTTTCTCTCTCTCTTCTCACCGTGTGCACGTGCACACCGACTAAAACCCGTCGACCGAGGCGAACGAAAATTCGCCCACCTTCTTTGTTCGACGCCGTGACTCAATCTGCAAACCGCTCGTCCAAACTCTCAAACCGTTTGATAAAACGCAACCGAAGAACCGACATTTCTCGGCCATTTGCCAGCCAATCTAGACAAAGAGTGAGGTTTCTAACTACCACCATTGTGTTCCTCGTTGAGTAGATGAATTTTCATAGGTCGTTTCCGATTTGGTTGAGTTTTAGATCGACAAAGCTACAAAGTGAACCGTGCAACTTCTGGCAATTACGTGCCTTTTTCCGAGCTTGTACGACCAATCCAAAGGTACACCGTGATTCTACTCTTCTCCAAATTTCATTTTGATATGTAAACGAAATTTGGCCTTTGAAATGAAGAAGATATGGAGCTTTAAAATTACCCGCAAAACCGGCCAAATTCCGGGCGACGGCGACGGATGGTGGCGCGCCGCCGACCGAGTTTTGGTAGGATGACCGGCGCTGACGCCTGTGGGAGGAAGCTTACTGCCGGGTTCAGACCGGCCCAGCTGAGCCGCGCAAGAAACCGGCCCGACCGGCGCCGATCGCCCGGGCCGAAGCTCGCGCGTGGAGCGCGTGAGCCGCGCGTGAGATAACGATGGAGCCGCGCGTGGAGCCGCGCGTTTGCCGCATTTTTGAGCCGCACGTGGGGGCGCGTGGGACTCCTTTTCGATTCCGTCGCAAGGCGACCGTGACTCGACGCGTACTACCTAGGGCAGTACGTATGATATTTTTAAGGTGTTTTAGACCTCCCCGGTTGAGCAAACAAGGATATGTGTAATTAATTAGTTATTTAATAACCTTTATGAGTTTAATCATTATTACAGTGATATCTCATATAGGGTGAGACTTATCCAGAGGAGGATTACCTAGGGCTACCTAGACAAGTGGGCTACGAATCTCGGCCCACCACAAAGTGAGTGAGTGGGTCTTTGTTTTGATAAAATGTATATGTACGTATGGTTTTTCAATGCTTTCTTCAAACTCGTTAGCATGTCAGTGTATCATATACGTTGTTGGAGGTTGAAATTTCATTCCGTATTATATTGCCATACATGTTTTATACTGTTGCTCATCGCATGTGTATAACACCCTGTGTATTAGTACTCGCCTTGTGGCCAGGGACTAGCCTTGGACGTTTGGAGCAAGCCATCACTGAGTTATCGCTACGCAACTTCTTGGATCCATTGTAGGTACTAGCCTCGTTCTAGGCTGCAGCTAGGCAACCCCGAACTTGTGTGACGCACTTTGTGCAATGAAACGCTTAGCGTTAGACTTTGCGTCATTGTAGTACTCAATGTATTACTTATATACCTAGCATGTTCCTTGTGGTTTAGCCACTTGGACTTGTGTGTGTGTTTACATATGGGTGAGAGCATGTCAAGAATCACATCGGGAGTAACCGTATATTTTTATTATAGTATTTTGAGGTTCATGCCTCGAGGGTATGACATGTTTTCTAAACTATACTTGTTTTTCCAAATAGGTTAGTATATTTTTGAAAACAAAGATTTTATCAAACTTTGCACCCACTCTTCCACCGCTTTATGCCTTTGCTCCCTCCGTGACCTAGAGGCGGGTTCTCTTATTGGTGACACGAGGGCTTCCTTGGCGGTGGCCTCCACTCCATTCGACATTGCTTCAGCTTTTATGTAGGATTCACTCCCTACTTGTAGTTAACTTTTATTTATCCATCCTCAATGGGATGTGAATAATTTTATACTCCCCGCACTATTTACTTTGCTTTGACTCGTTATGCATCCCGCATTATGGGTTTCTAACCCTCACCACACTTCTACTTCCGCACTCTACTCTTGAAATTTTACTTTCACTTAATTCTTGCATAATTGGCTTCGTCACCTAACACGTGTCGGCTAAAGACTCCCGACACCTCGGCGTGTCCTGGATCTGGATGTGTCATCTTCCATATAGCAAATGTAAGTTGCAAACGAAACCCCATTATATGTTAGTTTACAAAAAAATATCCAAACGAACAAGTGTTTCAATTGATGCACGATTTTCCTCCTTCTTCAATTTTAAAGCAACAACTAAGCTCTTCGTTGCTTTAGAGTGACCGCGCACATTAAACCAAGAAACAGTGAATTCTCGCTACTTTCACAAGTTGTATTTTTATATTTGCCATAGTGGCCAGGGGCTGGAAGCCCGTAGAAAAAGCTCACATGCATATTTTCTGCACCGAAGGATCTAAATCTAAGGAGAATAGACAGTACCATTGTTTCAGCTATGCTTGGAGGTAGTCTGGGATCGGATTCAAGTATCGTCAAAGATGATAATGATAAAGTAATATTCCTCTATCTCTATCTATTTCTTTTCTTTTGTAGACAATCTACTATTCTTTTTATTTCTTCTATTTTTTTTTTTTGTGGTTTATAGGTGCTTTGTTACTGTATTTTCGCTCTACGCTGTATCCTTAAACTTCCTCAAATATATTTTGCGAGAATTATTATCTTCTTTTGGTTTAATGTGTGGTGACTCTAAAGCAACGAAGAGCTTAGTTGTTGCTTTAAAGTAAGGAGGGAAATCGTGCATCACTGAGGCTGCTTTGATATTCTTGTAAACTAACATAATGGTGTCCACATAAACTTACATTTGCTATATTTAAGACTCAAGTTGCAAAGCGGATATGTTTTCTACTTTATCCCTCAATACAAGCATAAAAAAAAAATGTAAAAAGAAGATTACAATGGTAAAGCCTAATAGGTTGAGTTAGACACGGCTTTTCAAAGTCAGATATGGTGGTGTTTTTAATGATGGATTTGGTACAATTCCTTAACACAAGATCACAGTTAGAGTGTTTAATGATGGAGAGAGAGAAATAAGTTCATAATGTCGATGACTACCAAATTGTGAGAATTAAGAAAATTATCTCAAACTCATGTCCAATTTTTTCTTAATTCTCACAATTTGGTAGTCATTGGCATTATGAACTTGTTTCCTCTTCTCCATCATTAAACACTCTAGACAATTAATCTTGTGCTATAATTGTACCCTGCATCTATCACTAAAAACACCACCATATACCAACTTTCGAAAAACCACGTCTAATGCAACCTATTGACATTTCTACCACTGCAATCTTCATTGCATTTTTTTTATGACAAAGTAGAAAAAACATATTCGCTTGAAACTTGGGTCTTCCATATGGCAAGTTGTTAACGACACCTTACCATTATGTTTGCCACAAAAGAATATCCAAACCGAACAAGTATTTCAATCAAATGCGTGATTTCCTTCTTATACTCTAAAGTTCTTCGTTGCTTTAGAGTCACCGCACATTAAACCAAGAACAATGAATTCTCAGAATTGTTTGAAGTTTCACGTTGAACTGCGTAACTAAAAAGCCATAATTAACAAAAAATACGAAGTTAGACGCAAAATTGAAAATTAAAAATATGAAAAGTTGTAGGACCAAAATGTATGGAGTGGGGTGCTTCTAACACACACACAAATATTATGAATGAATTCCAAAGCTGAGATTACTATGATCGCTCTGGTTGATGATTGCCTCATTCAAAATCACACTACAATTGACTTAAAACATTATCGCCACTGGTTAGCAAGAAGCAAAGCGTCGATCTAAATTAATAGTTAATAACACATATAGAAGAGCCCCAAGACCAATACAAGAAAACAAAAGCCAAATTAAACATAGAAAATACCTGGGCCTGCACGCTTGCTGGCAGACCAGCAGCACATGAATCAAAAGAAAGTCTTACAATCCAAATTCTACTATTTAAATTTTACTTTATTTACCAAGCCTCACTCTGAAACCTGCTAACATCGAATCCTTACTTTGATTTGCTCACTAAACTTGGATTATCATCAAGATTGCTCCTTTTTAAACAATGTGACATTTTCTTTCCAAGAAATTCAAGAAATTAAAGCTTTTCATGTAAATCACTTTGTAGTTCGCAACACAAGTGAGCCATAGTGAATCAAGACAACTTTGTTATCGACTCCCACAAATCCTTCTCTTGCTTCTTGAGCTTTGTCATATTCACCACAACAATCGCACGGCACTCATCATTACTTTCTCGGTGTGTAATCACGCACAAGAGCCGCATCAACATATTATGCTTCCTCCAAGCTGTTACGATGTACAATAAAAAGTCTTCTGTCAAAGAAAGCACACACGATGTTCCCTTTGCTTCACCTTCTGTAATAATAAACCTAAATACTACATAAAAGTTCAAAAATAACCTAAGTATAACTTTAAATAAAGCTCCGAACATGAATTTACACGCATGTTATAACACCATAGTTTCCAGCTAAAATTTGATCCTCGAGTGCCTTGGTATACAGTGCACAGTCACGTCTTCACTCTAAAAGCCCATCGTGTCAAAAATCAAGATGGCTTCTAATGAATTAGGAGGCCCTCCCCCGCTCACTTTCTTGCTCCATTGAGGATGACCGCACATTGAAAAAAAAATAATCTATCATTGAATTTGAGATACATTAACCTTAAAATAAAATAAAAATATAGTTTTATCATATCTTGTGTACCTCTGGCCCGGGCGCCGCACACTACTACCCTCTCTCAAACAAGCTCTAAATTAAATAAACAAAAGAGCTTAGTTGATACTTTAAAAGCTTACAAGGAAATCGTGCATCAATCGAAATAGTTGTTCCTTGTAAATTCTTGTAAATCGATTACAATGGTAAGGTGCTCTCGCTTACAACTTGCATCTTGCTATATAGAAGGTCAAATTACAAGCATATATGTTTTCATTTTTGTTCTTGAATACAAATATAAAATGGGTCAAAGAAGATTGCAATGGTAATGTCCAATCGTTCCATTAGATGCGGTTTTGAAAGTTCGTATAGTGTGGTGTTTTTAATGATGGATTTGGTGTAACTATACAAAGATCAATTGTTTAGAGTGTTTAATGATTGAGAGAGACATAAATAAGCTCAGTAATGTCGATGACTACCAAATTTTTGAGAATTAAGAAAAATTGTCTCAAACTCATTTCCAATTTTTTCAATTATCACAATATGTTAGTCATCGACATTATGAACTTATTTATGTCCTCCATCATTAAACACTCGAACAATTGATCTTGTGCACAATTGCACCAAATCCATCATTAAAAACAACACTTATACTAACTTTCGAAAAACCGCATCTAATGCAACCTATTGACATTTACTATTGCAATCTTGTTTGCATTTTTTTTTTTATGCTTGTATTCAAGGACAAAGTAGACAACATATCCGCTGTAACTTGGTCTTCCATATAGCAAATGTAAGTTGTAAACAAACCTACCGTTATGTCGGTTTACAAAAGAATTTCCAAACTAAACAATGTTTAGATTGATGCACCATTTCCGCCTTAAACTTTAAAGCAATATCAACTAAGCTCTTGTTGTTTAATTTAGAGCTTGTTTGAAGGATAATTGGTACGGCGCCCCCGGCTTAAAGGTACCTAAGTATATGACAAAAACTGTATTTTTATTTTATTTTTAGGTTTAATGTATCTCAAATTCAATGATAGCTATTGTTTTTATTCAATGTGCGTGTTAAGAATAGACGTAAATTGAGTGGAGTGGCCCATACCGGTTCATTAGAACCCATCTCAATTTTGACACATTGGAGACTTCAAGGTGAAGACATTTTTTTTTGATATATCACCAAAGACTCAAGGGATCAAATTTTGGCGAATTTGTAACATCACATAAATTCATATTTGGCTTTATTTAAGTTATACTTAGGCTATTTAGGCTTTTTTGAACTTTTATGTGGTGGTTTTCAAGTTTGTGTCCGAAAGTGAAGCAAAAGGGACATCGTGTGCCTTTATTGGTAGAAGACTTTGTGTACACCGCTAACATTGAAGGAAGCAAAAAGATGTTGATGCAACCTCTTGTCTATGGTCTACCAAAGTAATGACGAGTCTCGTCTAATAGTTTGTGAATTGGATATGACAAAGCTCAAGAAAAGCAAGAGAAAGGAGACTTGTGGGAGTCGAGTAAGCAAAGTTGTCAAACGACGAAATCCCAATGTATGCGTACTACGAAACGATTACACATGGGAAAGCCTACGAAAGATTTTATGAACTCTGGAAAGAAAAGGTCAAGCATTGTTTAAAAGGATGTAGTCTTGACGATAATCAAGTTTAGTGATAAATCAAAGTAGGATTCAAAGCTTGTTGTAGGTTTGTGGTAAATAAAAGTAGAATTTGGATTGTAAGACTTTCTTTTGATTCATGGCCGCCGGATATATATACTTTGTAACAATTGTCAAAGTTTTCGTGTTTAATTTGGCTTTTGTTTGCTTGTATTGGTCTCAAAATATCTATATGTGATGTGCCTTATTAATTTAGATCGACGCTTTGCTTTGATTTGCTTGTAGTGGCATGTGTTTAAATTGACAATCAGAGAGTGATTTGAATGAAACTAATCATCAATCGCGCCTCATAGTAATCTCACCGGAACTCATTCTATAATAAATTACGCTTGGTCCTCGCAACTTTGTGCATTTAATTTTTCAATTTTATGTCAATAAATATTTTTTTTTTTTGTTAATTGTATTTTTTAATTTCATTATCAATCTCTAAACTTCAAACAATTTGTGAGAATTATCGGTTTTTTGGTTTAATGTGTAAAGGATTTCCAAAGCAAACGAAGAGCTTAGCTGTTACTTAAAGTATAAGAAGGAAATCGTGCATCGATTGAAATATTTGTTCAAGCTTTGAGGTAAACCGACTAATGGTAGTGTGAAATGTTAATAACTTACATTTGCCACATGTTAATTCAGTGTTAAGCGGGATATGCATTTTCTACTTTGTCATAAAAATGCAATGAAGATTGCAATGGTAAATGTCCACAGGTTGCATTAGACGGGCTCGAAAAGTTGGTATATGGTGGTGTTTTTAGTGATGGGTCTGGTGCATTATAGCACAAGATTTTGTGCTTAGAGTGTTTAATGATGGAGAAAGAGGGAAACAAGTTCATAATGCCAATGACTACCAAATCTGTGAGAATTAAGAAAAAATTGGACATGAGCTTGGAGATACACTTTTCTTAATTCTCACAATTTGGTAGTCATCGACATTATGAACTTATTTCTCTCTCTCCATCATTAAACACTCTAAACAATTGATCTTGTGTTAAAGTTGCACCAAATCCACTATCATTAAACACACCACCATATGCGAACTTTTTGAAAACTCGTGTCTAATGCAATCTATTGGACTTTTACCGTTGTTCTTCTTTTACATTTTTTTTTATGCTTGTATTCAGTAGGGACAAAGTAGAAAACATATCCGCTAGGAACTTGTTCTTCATATAGCAAATGTAAGTTGTAAACGAAACCTACGCTATTATGTCGGGGCCACAAAAGAATATCCAAAACTAAACAAGTGTTTTAATTGATGCACGATTTTTCTCCTTAAACTTTAAAACAACAACTAAGCCTTCAAGCTTTTAGAGTCACTACATATTAAACCAAGAAACAATGAATCTTTGCAAATTGCTTCCAGTTTAAGTTGATCGCGTAGAACCGAAAAATACAATTAACAAAAAACACATATAAATACACAAAATAAAATATAGAAGAAATAAAAAAGAAATAGTAGATTAATCTAAAATGAATAGATAGAGATAGAGAATATTACTTCTATTATCATCTTTGACGATTCTTGGAATCCGATCCCAACATAAAGCCACGCTCCAAAAGCATAGCTGAAACAATGGTCTTCCTCGACCTATTCCTCCTTAGACTCAGATCCTTCAAGGCAATAAATGCCACATGTAGGCTTTTTTCTCGTGAGAATTTCAAAGCTATTACACCTATAATAAAATAAAAATACAATTTTATCAAATCTTATGTTACCTAAAACGGCGTCGAATAACAATGTATCAAAGAAACTTCAATATTGCAAGACAAGTGATGTATAGAAAAAAAGAGCTGTGTCTAGAATACCATATAAACTAATAGACTCCAAATCTCACTTCAGACCAAACTTAAAACATTTTTTATTGTTGTCCCTTTGTATCAATATTTTGTATGATTATATACATAAAATGGTTAAATTCAAAAATTAGAAAATGCACTTCTTACATAGGGTTTAAATCATCAAATAACACGAAAATAAAATTACAAATTTAATTATGCAAGCAAAAATTAAATAAACCTAAAACATAGGAGATGAACTCGCATATTACCTTATCTCGCCAGACGGCTCATTTCACACGATTTAGAGAAAAACTAAGTCAAGCGAAGTTTTTCTTTCTTACATTGTAATCCATGTGAGGTTATAAGGCGGAGTGGTGGGCATACGCCCAAGCGGGGAGAGGATGAGAATTGATGAGAGACACCATGAGAGACCCTCAAATGGATTAGGTCGTAAAGAGTATGTATAAAAAAAAATAAGATAGAGAGATGAGAAAGAAAATGTTAGTCGCTAGGTTTTGTTTTTGGTGGAAAATGTAGAAAGAAAGTTCATTATATAGGTAAAACATTGGATTCCATTGAGTTTGTTTTCTCACTTCTCATTGTGTGTCACTACATCACATTGAATATTCACTTTCATCATTTCTTCAACGCAAACATTAGATTCCATTGAATTTGTTTGTGATGTGAGAGAACAACTTACACGATACAAAGATATCGTCACGCGATATTCAAGTCAATAAAATAAAGATATTTAGACAAAAACTTATATATATCTTTATTTAATTGAAATGAGACACTACCGTAATAGTATATCCATGTAAGTCTTTCGTGATATGAATAGTGATGTGATATGATATGATGGGAGGGAAGGTATTATGGATGGATGGGGTCGTATGGGAGAAGAACTTATAATGAACAGTTCACCGTCATGTGGCATCCCTTGTCTAATAACACGCATTATTATAACGTAGTTTTTTTTTCACATGACAATGTATTGCTGGACAAAAGACACAACGTATCAGCTTAACCCGTTCTATATGTTTTCTAAGTTATCCGAATAGATAGACATATTTGAGATAACAAGGACAAATTTAATTACAAAGTGGGTGACATCAATTTTCATCTCTGCATGCATGACATGGGGACCCGTTTTTGGGACTTTCCTTGCAGCCAATTAGTTGCCGCAGCTGGGTCTCAGTTTTTTTTGGCTTGTCGGGTGATGAGTTTGGGGTTGTGGTTGAAGAAGAAGCCATTGATGGACATGATAACTTGCATATTTTTCAGGTTTTATTTGTAGCTAGTTATTGAAGCAGCGTGTAACGTGTTTGTTTGTGTTTTCCTCCTATCAGCCTCTTTGCCTTTTGGCTCTTGTTGTTGTTGTTGGTTTTTTCTCGGATTTTCTCTTTGTACGCAACTTTGACTCTCTTTTTCGCGGCCTTCGGTTAATGAATTTCCAGTTTATCAAAAAGAGGATTACCTGCGTTTTGTCTGTTTAATTAGGCTTCTGCAAAGATGAGCGCAGAGAGTAATTTAACTTCTTCATGATTTCATATATTTGGTTTAGTGGGAATGGGAGAGCGTGAACTATATAGGTTAGGATCGAGACATATTTTGGCACACATTTTGATGCATGTTTGTGTAGCTAACTTAGTAATTTTTTAAAGATCCGAACCGTCTCCATATTCAATTCATCATTTATAGATCATTCTTGCAAAAATTAAATAAATTTAAAAACCATTAAGACATTCATTTGTAAATAAAATGAAGAAAATGGATGAATACGGTTTTTGCTAAAATGACTATCATGTAAATCAAACCAGCCATATAGTTTTCTGCAGATTTGAGTGATTTTTGATAAACATGATCTTTGGAGTGAAGATCTAAAAGATTGACGCATTGGATCGTCTATATATGAAGTTTTGTGAGGATGATCTATACCCCGATTAGGACAAAATTTTTGGAAGAATGATATATAAATGAAGTTTTAAAATATGAACGGTCATATCCTCTAAAAATATATTGTGGGGTGGGCCCAAACGCGTGGGTAGCGAATACGTACAGTTGGCTGGGGTTCATGGGCTGAGTGCAAGGCGCGCGCGCGCGTGTGTGTGTGTATATAACTCGAGAAGAGGCACGTTAATAGTATAAAGGGAATTCCTCCGAACTTGAGGGTAAGAGGGAGCACATCCACTACCCTAACCAACCGATCCACGTATGCAAGATTAGGATAAGATTGAATTAGGAGAAAATCCGCATCCTCGATTCTCTTTGAGTTTAGGCTTATTAAATTCATTGATTTGCCCGCCGAAACTACGCTTAGTCTCGTCCGCCCCGGGAACCGGGCATTGCCCTCACCTCCCCCTAAAATTGTCATTTCGCCTCATTTAGTCTTAATTCACCTCATTTTCGTCAATTTCCGTTTCAAACAGACGCAATTTAAAAGGTAGAACATACATTTTATTTTTGACACAAGCATTAATAAGTGTCATATCGCCAAGCATGGGGTCGTATCTTCCGCCCGTGTCAAAAATGAAATGCTCATACTACCCTTCTTTAATTTAAGGTCTATTTGACACAATGGACAAAAATAAGGTGAACTGAGACTAAAAGAGACGAAAATAGCAGTTTTAGGGCAAAGTGAGACAAAACCAGTTTTATGGGGTAAAATGAGACTAAATGACAATTTTAGGGGGCAAACCAATTAATAAACCTTTTATTTAAATGAGACTTGAAGAGAGGAAAGAACAGAGTGAAGAGAAAACGAGGGGTCATTCGTTAACACACTGGGAATAGCCTTATCTCTACCCTGCTATTTCTAAACTTGTTAAAAAAATCTGTTTCCACAAACAAAAAAAAAATACAGAAAAATAACCAAAATTATGAATTTGGCTACTGAGTACAAATGCAGTTGAATTAAAGAAAAAAAGGAAAGAAAAGAGTCCAAAAATGCAGTCCATCCAACTCGAAAATTGTATTTATCCTTCATCATCCTACACGGAAAGAAGTTTGAGAATTTAATAAAAAATTTCCATGGAAGGAAAGAAAGCCTGATGCATGCATATCTGTTATTGTAATTCCAGGAAAGAAAATCTGGATTTTTAATGGAGATAAGATTTTGAGTCATGAATTCATAGTATTTAAAGTAGTTCACCACTTCAGTTTCGTGCACTCAACAATGGCTAAGCACGGAGCTCCCCTTTTCTTACGCCTTCCCATCGGTTCTCCTTACTCGCCGCGAGCTTCCCGTAAGAACATTGATCACGACGATAGAAAAGTTTATATCGTATACATGGGGTCACTTCCTAATGATGAGGCGTACTGCCACTATCTCACCACCTTGGTCTAAGTTAGAAACAGTTGTTCGCGGCGATTCGGCTGCAAATGTCTTGGTTTCTGAGTTACAAAAGGAGTTTCAATGGATTTGCAGCCAAGCTCACCGACCCTGGCGAAAAGACTTGCTAACACGGAGGAAGTAGTCTCTGTCTTTCCAAGCAAGACTTTCCAACTTCAAACAACAAGATCTTGGGACTTCATGGGTGTCAGTGAGAATGTCACTCGAAATGCCACGGCTGAGAGTGATGTCGTTGTTGGTCTTATCGACACTGGAATTTGGCCTGAATCCGACAGTTTTAAAGACGAGGGTTTTGGCCTGCCCCCCAGAAGTGGAAAGGTGTTTGTAAAGGTGGCCAAAATTTTACCTGCAACAACAAGATCATTGGAGCTCGGTTCTACGACCCATTGGAGTCTGCAAGGGATACTAAGTTGGTCATGGAACCCACACTGCCTCAACAAGGCAGGGAACGCGGTAAAGGATGTGGACTTTTATGGACTAGCACAAGGTACTGCAAGAGGAGGAGTTCCCCTCGTCGAGAATTGCTGCATATAGCGATGCAATCTTGAAGGTTGCAGTGCTGGATGGCTTATTGGGTGCTTGACGATGCTATTGCCGATGGAGTTGACATCATTTCAATTTCAATTGGTCCCAGATTTGCAACTCCTTTCAATACGATCCTATAGCAAATTGGTGCGTTTCACGCAATGGGGAAAGGGATACTAACCTCAAATGCTGCAGGCAACAATGGTCCTTTTGAGGGTACTGTATCGAGTGTGGCACCTCATGGATTCTTACAGTTGCAGCAAGTAGCACAGATCGTCGGATCATTGACAAGGTTGTTCTTGGAAATGGAAGGACACTCGTCGATTCAGTGAACTCTTTCACATTAATGGAACAAGTTTTCCGCTGATATATGGGAAAGATGCTTCACATATTTGCCCTGAATTATCTGCTGGGAATTGCGAACCACAGATTGCCTAGACGGTGATTTAGTTAAAGGAAAGATTGTGTTATGTGATCAGTTCCGTGGAAATGTTGAGGTTTTCATAGAGCTGGTGCACTAGGCCTCAGTTTAAACACTTCCAAAGCAGATGTTTCTTCTATTGTCCCGCTACCAGCAACGGGTTTAAGCAAACCAAGAATACAGTGTCATCAAGTCCTACCTGAAATCCACGGAAGATCCTCAAGCCAACATATTACCAAGTGAAGTAATAAAAGATGATACTGCACCTCTTGTTGTTTCTCGCGTGGACCTAATCCAATCTTGCCCGAAATTATTAAGCCGGATATAAGTGCCCCAGGGGTAGATATTTTGGCTGCATATTCGCCTTCTTCGATGCTCCCATCACACAAAGCCGTGGTGACAAGAGAAGGAGTAAATACAACATAGCTTCTGAAACATCCATGGCTTGCCCCCATCGCTCTGGTGTAGCTGCATATATTAAAACAATCCACCCGATTGGTCTCCAGCAGCCATCAAATCAGCTCTTATGACAACTGCTAAGCCCATGAACCCATACCAACACCTCCCCTGGTGGACTTGCTTACGGATCAGGGAAGCATATTGATCCGGTAAAAGCTATAAACCCGGGCCTTGTGTATGATGTTTAAAGAAGATTACATAGTGTTGCTCTGCTCGTTCTTGAATGATTCCAAAGTTAGAATTATAGCAGGAGACAACACCACTCTGCCCCACAGGTCCTGGAAAAGGATCGCGACAGGATCACAATTACCCTCTAATGGCAGCAATAGTTACACCACTGAAACCGTTACGGTTACCTTTTCCTAGAACAGTGAAAATGTTGGCCCTAAGTACTTCCACTTACAAGGCTAAAATCTCACAGACCCCTAAGGTTGACATCAAAGTGGTTCCTGAAGTTCTTTCGCTCGAGTCCCTTGAATGAGGAGAAGACTTTCAATTTGACCATTGTTGGGAAAGGTTTGCTAGATGGATCTCATGTGGTCCCGCAGAGCTGGTTTGGTCCGATGAAACTCATAGCGTTAGAAGTCCACCTCATAAGCAACTCGGTAATGTAACTCACAATTTCATCAATGGAATCTCCATTGTTGCAAAGCAGACAAATTATCTTCTCTTGTATCTGATCCTCCTTGTCAAACTAACTAAGTTTTGAAATAAATGTAGCCAAACCTTGAACTTTAATGTGTCTAAAAAATATGATTTTCACAAATTCAGAAAGAAGGTGTAATTATTTTTATTCCCTTAGCAGCAGCAGTGACTAGAAGTTATACCTCTGCATGTTAACAATTTTTCTTTCTATGAAAGTGGGTGAAATTTAAGCAGTAGGGGGAGTTCAAGTTTACTTGATAACTACTCATAATTCATAAACTAAAACAGTTTACTGGAATACTTTCTGCAGTGGGGGAATTCAATTTTCTTTCTCTACGAAAGTTGTGACCACTCTGCTAGAATGGCATATAAGATTCATTTCTGATTAACTTGGGGATAGCTTTTTCAGGACTATTGCATAAAGATTTTGGGACTTTCTTGGACATGATTGTTTGAAAGAAGCCAAGCCTCTAAGGGATTCCCTCACTTGCTCCCATTAGGTTTCTTCCTCCTTTTTGTTATTCTTCTTCCCCAAGATCTAGTGTAAACAATTCAAGTCTCAAGATTCCTAAGACAGCTTAGTGGGCATGCGCCATTGCTTTACTGAAAGCATTATATTTTTCATTTTCTAAATCAACAATGAACAGTTTTCCAATGAAGAAGAAAGATATGTATGATTGACTCCATGCCATCAGGGAAACCAAATAGTAAGCCAATTAACCACTTACCTAGAGAGAAAGAGGAGGAAAAATAAAAACTAGCGTGCAATTAATGTAAACTAGTCTACATTTTGTAGCTGTTAATTAGCATCCAACTTTTCAATTATTTCAAACGCATCTGTAAATTAGCAGTCCAATCAGCAAAATAAAATTTCTCACATACCTGTAGTTTTCGGGTCCAATTTCTCTCAGCTTCAGACTCCAGCAGATGATCCCCATTGATTAGAGTGTATTTCTTTCATCAGCATGAACACTTCTCTTACCCATACATTGTACCACTTCTATAATTGAGGCTAAAAGAGCCAGAAACACTACTACGTCAGGTTGATTTAGGAAAAGTTGAGGACAAAGTCAAGTCTTCATTCTTCAAAAGTCAGAAAGGATACAAAATGTACTAAGGGTGTAAGAGCTGCCATGATTCTACTCCTCGCATAAAATTAATACTAATGCAGTTCTACATTTTTCTGGGAAAAGAAAGATGCCCCTGAAATGTAAATCTAATATGAGTAATCATTTGCACACAGGAAAGAATTTCTTTGAGTGATGAACGGCAACCCCTGTAATATAGTACTTCAAAGTGGCTATACACAGAACTTACAGTTAAAAGAGTAAATAACACATGAGTTGAGCAGATAACAACATGGCAAGAGAAAGTGTAATTAACCTTGCAGTAAAATAATGGGCAGGGTACAAGAGTAACAGTACTGACCTTGCTGCAAGATACCAGAAAACAAAACAATATGGAAATAATGGGATGCTAACTTGCTGTTAAAATGAAAACGTTATTGAATCACAGTTTTTACATGAAAGAACCAATTACAACAACATATATGTGCTTTGCTCTTTGCCTATAAGCAAGCCTTAAATCTTAAATCTTTCTAACACTATCTTCTCAAATATATCTTGTTGCTGTGAATTAGTTCACCAGCTTCAAAACCACTCATGCCAAATCCTCCCCTCAATCGTTTTCTTGACTACCCTCCGGTCTGCATTTAGCATGCACTATAGACCCAACTCTGACCTATCCATGCCTTCTGTTGATCCCCCTCAGGTGCATTGAAGTGGCACAGCATCTTTATACATCCATTCCTCTCTCATGACTATAAAAATCATCAAAACGCTCCCTACATAACGCACACAAAGTCTGATCTTCATCAGCAGGAACAGTTATTTCTTCATCACTACTCTTCTGTTCCACAATGGTCTCAGCAGACATAAAATTAGGAGCTGCATCAGTACCCAATGCCTTTGCAGCAATGAGACACATACCGTACTTACAAACCACTTGCGAGATGGCTTCCCGCTTATGGTTTTGACATCCGGTTCTTGGTTACATGCCAATCCATATGCTTTCTGTGCTCTTTCTTGGCACTTGAATCTATGGCCACAAGTTGCATTGTCTTGGAATATCACCGTATAGAGAGCAGTTATTACAGATTCATGACGCACCTTGAGAAGGTCAGCCTTAAACTCAACTCCTAAAGAATCTCTTGGGAGGGGCTTGATTTGTCAACGAGATCAAACCTTGGGCTTCTAAGAGAGAGAACTAACCAAACCAGAATATGCACTGATCCTGGCTGGTTGCTAGGGAAAATGGACAAGGATTTGAAACGAAATTGTGCCCTGAAAGTAAGGAGGAGAGGGGCCTGTAGAGGTGGCAAGGCTTCTCTTGTAAATGCAAAGCGATAAAAGGGCCTTGATTCTTCTGGTTCTGCTGCACTGCAAAAATTTGGTTGCACAGGGGGATTGGGAGGGGGAGAGCAATAATTATTCACGTTTACATGAGGCCGTAATCCCACTGATGGCACTGGCATAGCAGAGATTGAGAGGGAATTTGGAAATTCCTACTTCTTCCTTTGGCATCAAGGAGATTCTGTGAAGACTCAGAGAGATCACGTGAAGGCAAAATTGGGCATGCTTGTTGAGGAGGGTAGCGGAACCCAGATTATGATTCGCCGCAGATTGGAATGGGAAACCCTCCTACTGTCTTCTTTCCCATATGCGTGAATTAAAGCCCTGGTCTCTGACTATCAAGTCCCCTCCATTACTGCGGTTATTATTATATGCAGGTGCAGCACAAGTAGCAGTGTCAAACCCTAACCCTTAGCCCTTTGTGACTACACTCAAGATAGCGTTTTCTCCGGCTTTCATAATTCGGCTCCTCATCTCCGGCCAATTGTTGCCCCACCAAGTCTATAATCAGACACAGAATCAGACGGAGACGGAGACGCCCTTATAGATAACATATTAGAATTCAAAATCGAAATCTTTCTGTTTTTGGTGACAGAAACGCAAACGTATAACAGAGGTAGCAGTAGCAGATTTAGTTTCTAGAAATTAATCAACTGAAATTAGCTAGGGGCTTCAATTCTATATGGTCCTCAAACTTCGTTTCTGCTAGGAATCCCTAGTTCTACTAGGAAACCCTAAATCAATTAGGAAAATCCTAAATCAATTAGGAAAATCAAACAAACCCTAAACGGAAACACAAATTATAAATATAATTATAAAAATAAAAAAAACCCAAAATTGTCTTTAAACAATTCAAAATTAAAACGTATCTGGCTCACAGCGCTGTCGGGTTGAAATCGCCGACGGTGTTTCGGCAGCGAATGGACAGGGACGCTGGCGTTTGGAGAGAGCGAGGAAACGGAATCGACCAATTGGAACCCACACAAGTTCTTCAGAGAGAGAGCGCGAATGCTGAAGAAAAAAATGAGATTGTACGCGCTTTTTTTTCCGCTGGCTTCTGATATACAAGGCTCATTTGCTGCAACTTGCAACGGTAACTTGAAAATAATAATATATTATTGAAAACTAAAAGGGAATTTTCAGAATGGGCTACAAAGTTTCACTTTCTTCATATAACACCCAAAGATAAGAAAATTGTCCTTTGCACTTAGCTCCGCTCCGATTGATTGCATGGTAATTCATTAAACTAATGACGCGTGAGCTTGAGACCCTTATATAGGCTAACATGTAAGTTATATTTGCATCACATTGACAAAAAACTCATCAATTAAATGGATAATTAGAGGTCTGCAAGAGACAAAAGGTGTAAATTGATATAATTTCAAAATCTTAAAGTGCAATTTGAGAAAATTAAACCTCGTAATTTCCATTTTAAAAATTATCTCAAACTTGAAGGGTGTAAAATATGACTTGTCAATCCTCATGCGATTGCTTAATCCTACTCAAGTTATATTTGGGATTTTAGTTAGGAGTTTTAATCTCCAAACTATTTTTTAACCAAGCACCATAATAACTTTATTTAATGAAAATGGCACAAATTACATACATCAAGCCCTAAATATTAAAACTCATGGCCGGAAGCAAAGTCCTAGCACGCAACACTCCTATTTTTCTTTCAAGCCCTTGCCCTCTAATGGGCAAACGAGCCCGCATCCGTCAAACTACCGCAACTATCCCTAGAAATCGAACACCGGCACTCGCAACTATTTCTAGAACTAAACATTGATTCACAAGCTTCTAGAACTAAACATTGCCACCGCCACTATTTCTAAAAAACCAAATCTAAATGTATTAATTTTGAGGAAGCACTTATTTGGAAAGGAAGCCCATGAGGAGAGGATTAAACTTCTCTATTGGCAAAAATCGCCGGAAAAATGCCACTTTTGGAGATCTCGATCTCCCTGCATTGGCGTGTCCTTAACGTGTGGGTCTTGTATTCAGTTAAAGAGGGCATCAATACCAACTCGTAGCCTCCGACCTTGCGTGATTTCGTTATTGTATGAGAGACTTATGAAAATTTTAAGATTGGAAAGAAGGAAATGAGAGGGAGGGAACAGGTAGAGACGGAAAAAGAAACGGGCTAACATCGTCAAGGGCAAAATCAAAACTCGGTCAATTATTTTAGTTGGGCCAAATTTCCACTGGACTAGTTTGATGTTGGGTTTTGTCCTAACTATTAAATAAAGTTATTAAGGTGCTTTTGGTTAAGATTCAAAGTTTTAAAGCCCTTTTCATTAGTTTTCCTATTTTGAATCTATTTAGGCCTCTATTATGTTTACAGTTGTTATTTTCTAAAAGCAAAGTCAGAATTCAAATTTCTTTTTTCTGCTAGAACGGGTATGTATTATGAGATTATTTTTATGATTAACAAATCATTAGTGATATAGCTTTTGGTGGATAATATGAGATTATAAAATTTGGAGCGAATGAGAGAAACTGTTCAAAATCGAAAGAGGCTGATGAAAAATATGACCACAGAAGATATCCAAAGGGAATTTATATTAAGGAATTTCATAAATGCAGATACAAGCCTTTGTTTTCCGTAAATTCCTAATGTTCGAAATCACAACCGAAGAGACGTAATTTGAGGCTGTGAGGCAGTTCTACTTCTGTTAACTGCAAGGTTGAGACAGCTCTGTCTCGTCTTATCGGTTACTTCTGTTTCAAACCTCTTGTATACGAAACGCTTAGCAATCGACACATAAATGCAAATATTAACAGTGCTTAGTGCAGCAACTACCCAATAGAAGCAATCGAGGTGGGAACGATTGAGATTGTCAATGCCATTTTTCACCATGCTTTGAGCAAATTGCTTGCACCGCAGTTATTATTCCACTGCTTGCGGTTTCCAAACACCTACCACACTGAGGTAAGTATGCTGCTGCTCCCATGCTTCTCATTTCCTCCGGCATTTGATCGTAAAAGAATTCTTGATTCCGACCAATGCAAATGCATCAGATAAACCGCATACCATGTACTGTGGAATTAACCACCACACTCTCATTGGCACTACTGCTTTCAAGTGTTGTCCAAGAGGTCGTGGTCTCTTGCAATGCTAACCCTTTTCGTTTCCTACCAAACCTGACACAAACCATGGTGATTATGGATAGAAATAGGCCAACCCCGTCCTTGTAGGATGGTGATGCCAGAGGAGTGTCCCGTGAATTTTCGGGCTGTTGGGATCTAAAACACGGTCATAGATTGGAATGACAACTATAACTGTGAGGCTAACGAAGATTTGAAGTGATGCTTGGGGAAGCATAAAGTGTGAACCAATTGACTCGACCATTGTGCTTCCTTGCTTGGTGAATAAGGTCTGGAAAAGGACTGACTACAGCAAACATTAAGCAACAAATCCATACGGGAATTATGTAGGAGAGCTTTACTTGTTCACTTGGATTTAGTGCGTGAGCATAATCTCCATGGATTTCTGGTCGTGCTTGAAGCATCATGTAGTCGTCAATCTTATCATTGCCTTGTCCAAGCATCTAAAGTTTTCAACGAGTAAGACAAACCGTGGTAAAAGAAAGGATAGCCAAACAAATCTTAGTTGAATTACTAAGAAAAAGAACAAATAGTACCTGAATTTCACTATAATGCATTAGTTCTAAAAGCAATACAAATTTAAATTTTGTATATAAAATTCCATTTGGATTTTATGACAATGATGTTTTGTGTTTATAAAATTATACCTAATAAAAAGATGAGTCTTGGGATTATGGTGCCATGTTAGGACATACCTGAACTGACTGGTATGCGCCAAAGTCTTAGTCTCATGCTGACTTTTGTCATCTCTGTACACAACACCACCAGTGGGTGTTCCATTGACGCGCCACTTCCTCCCTGCCGCCACAAACACTTGAGCCACCGTGGTGAAAGGGCTTCCTAAGGGTCCCTGCCTTTTGCAATTCTTGTAACCGAACAGGAACAGAGCCAATGCGACCGCCATTGCCCCTGTCAATATTCCAAACCCTGCCGCCCACCCAACATTATCCTACACCAAGGGCAAGCATAGTGACAAATTCAATACGTAAATGACCACAAACTCCCCGAGGCCAAAGGTTTTTGAATTCTTACTAGATCTTTGGAATTATTTTGACATAATTGAACTAACACTACTATAGGGTCACCAAAAATTTTCTTAATATTAATCACTAATAAAGTTCCTCCGGTTTCTTATTGGTTGAAATAAATGAGGTCCGTAGTCGACTCACATAATAGAACGAAAAATTCACAGCCCAGGATTCAGAATATTGGGATTTGTTATCTTCATGTAGCATTACTCTAAACTAATGATAAATGGACTTTGAGTTTTATTTGGGCTAAAATTTGAGAAAAACTCTACTTGTGCATGTAAATATGATCAGAGGAAGAGTCTGTTGACCTGTACATATATGACTACCAAATGGCCAGAGGCACCACCACGATCCTCAAGAACCACCAGTTGAAAAATGAGCTCTTTTGCCTTCTTATCCCGCGGGGTGTCTTCTACTTAAACTGTCAGCTGCAAAGGTTTGTACACATGGTTTGTGCCCTGCTAGCCCAATTGATAATATGTAAAGCGCAACAAAGAACATTGCTTTCTGATAATGCAGAGGGATTACTGACACAGTTATGGTTAACAACACCATTGCCTGCAAGACACGAAAAATAAATAACAATCATGGTCTGAAATTAAAAGGGTAAGCAAGAATACTAATGAGAGTTTTGAATTTAACTGTACCAAGAGGTAAATGATCGATGAAATGAGGATGGTTTTGAATCGACCAAGAAAGGCGCCAGCTATGAAGGCTCCGAGTATTGGGAGGAGAGATGAGACTCCAACCCAAGTGTTGACATTCTTTACAGCCAGTGGGAATTGGCTCATGGAGTTCATTTCCAGAGGTATGTGACATGAGGTTACCCGCTCATGCCACAAAGTAAGCAAAAATGCCCCCTGCCACCTCAACAACTGCAACAACAAAATATTTAAATGAAGATCAAATAACTAGAAAAAAAATTTAAAGAGTAAATTAAAAACAAATCTAACAAGATTGGCAGTTTACAGATGATGAAAATGTCGGCAGCACTCCAGCCACCTCGAGAATTGGAATATTCTTCTTGGCTGATGAGATTCTTCTCTGCATCTTCATGATCAGAGCTAGTCATGGAAAATTGCTTAAATAAAATTTGGTTTTTGTTGTGTGCTTTTATCAAAGATTGATCCCTACAACGATTTTAGTGATCTCACCTTTTCATGTAGCACAGATAATAAAGCAACATATATATAGCTCAGTAACTGTTGGATGGAAAATTGCCTACATTCTTTGGGTTTAATTCAAAAAGTGAAAGTCAATATCAAGTAGGTAACTTTCTTATATAGTAACTAAAACAGATTATGTTGACCAAGAAAAAACTAAAACAGATTCAACTAATTCAACCATGTAATTAAAAGACATTGACTGAAAAAAATGTAATTAAGAAAGAAAGGAGGAGAAAGCAAGCTAGCATTTTATTTGGGCAGTACACACAGAAGAGACGCGAAAGTTTGAGGTTTTGCTGCCGCTGAAATGTTTTTTTTTGGTTAAAAAAAAGATGAAATAACATTACAAAGAGCATCCTCTACAGTTCATAACTTCATATTCCCATAAGCTACCATGTTAGTTTCTCTACAAATGTGACTAATCGTATAGTTGGAAAGTTTTTTCTCAGTAGTGGATTCTCAAACTTAGTGTTTCCTTTCTATGAAAGTGGGTAAATTTTATGCAGTCGGGGACTTCACGCAAGTTCCAATTTACTAAAGCAGCTTATGAGATTCTATTTTCTTTATCAATGTAAGTTGTGATGATCCTGAGAGAATAGCATATGAGATTTTATTTTGTAGTTAACAATTTGGAATTGCGTTAGATTTTGAAACTATTTGGAATTGATTATGAAGGCAGCTGCTTTCCTAAGGGGTTCACTCTCTTGTCTCCATTTTTAATCTTCTTCTCCCCCTCATGATTATGAAGGCAGCTTACTAGGAATGCGCCGTTGCTATACTGAAAGCATTATATTTCCATTCTTATAAATCAACAACGAACAGTTGCTAAATCCAATGAAAACGAAAGATGTGTGATATATTTATGCTATCAAGGCAGCTAAATACTCATCCAGTTGACCTGTTAGAGAGAGAGAGGAGGTAAAATAAAACACCTGTATACTACTTTCAATTTCATAATATAATTACAACAATCGTAGTCTATATTTTGCAGCTGTTAACTAAAATCTAAATTTCAGTTAAATCAGAATATATCTGCAAATTAAGAGTCCTATCAACAAAATAAAATTTCTCACACACCAGTAATTTTCGTCCACTTCTCTGAGTCCGAGCTTCAGACTCCAGCTGATGAACCAATTGGTCATTTTTTTTTTTGCATATCCAAGCTCACCTGTTGTCACACGCAGGACAAAATGGATTCATGCAGCTCCTTGTACTAGGTATGATATGAATCCCTTCTTCCACACCAATTTGATTTTTCACAATGAGTGGTGGACCTCCAGAGGAGTTGACATCCATGAACCCAAGCTCAGTATCTATCTGATTAACTACAATGCAACCCTTGCTAAATCCAAATATTAATGCTTTAGTTTGAATAAATCTGATGTGGATATTCCCGGAAGGGGTAGCTCTTTCTGTATCGCAATGCCATTCATCACCTGCCATAGTGACAAATTTCAAGTTACAGAGATAGGATAGGAATCAACCAATGCTAAGAATGATTAGGAATTCTGAGGACGAGTCTTTCAAATAACAGAGTCAATTTTATCCAATTCAATATTTAAACTATGGCTCGTAAATAGTAAAATCCTAGCAAGTAAAGCATTGAGCATACAGAACTTACAGTTAGAATTTTGGTAGTATGTGAAAGGCAGAGAGATGCTGCAACTCGATTGCAATAGGGTTCAATGGGACCTTGAAAATTGCATGCCAGCGGCCCATACCTAAGTTAACTTTAACTAAAAAATGACATTTAACATAACCGAGAATGGAAGGTGCAACAGTTTAGAAGAAACTAACAAGCAAAGCGAAATGACTTTCACAACATAAAGACAATTGAAACCGTACCAGAGAAACCAATGAACTATATATCTATGCCCTTCAATCGTAACTAGATAACAATATATCTAGTTTTCCAATTGGGTGATTTTGCAAATAGAGTAAAATAACACATAGAGTTGAGCAGATAACACAACGACAAAAGAAATTGTAATTAACCTTGCTGCAAGATAATGTGCATGGTACTAGAGTAAATCACAAGAGAATTTGTAATTAAATTGCTGTAAAAATGAAAATTGATCTTATTTATTCAACTTGAATCATAGTCTGTACAACAACATATATGTACTTTGCTCTTTGCCTATAAACAAAGCCTAAATCTTTGCTGATGCTCCAAGGTCGAAATCATCATTTCAAATATCTATAGCTGCTGTCAATTAGATCATCTACTTCCCGCAACCATTATGCTAAACTCCCCTGCAACCATTTTCTTTGACTACCTTCTGATCTTTGACTACCTTCAGGTGCATTCATATATAGTTGATGTAGATTAGTTGATCTACTTCTCCCAACCACTATGTTAAGTCCTCCGCAACCATTTTACATTTAGCATGCACTATAAGAGCAAACTCTGACCTATCCATGTCTCCTGTTGATCCCTCAGGTGCATTCAAGTACACAGCACCTTTATACATCCAGCCCTTGGTCTCATGACTATAAAAATCGTCAAAACATTCACCACACAACGCGCACCAAATCTGATCTTCATCAGCAGGAACAGAAATTTCTTCATCACTAGTCTTCTTTTCCACGGTGGTGTCAGGATCAGCACAAGTAATTTCAAACCCTAACCCTTTGAGACTGCCATCACGATTGCGTTTTCTTCGGCATTCATATGCAGGTGCTGCACAATTAGTGGGAAACCCACTAGTCTTCTTTTCCACAGTGGTCTCAGGCTCAGCACAAGTAGTTTCAAACCCTAACCCTTTGCGACTACCATCACGATTGCGTTTTCTTCGGCATTCAGATGCAGGTGCCGCACAAGTCGTAGTGGAAAACTCTAACCCTAGGCCAAACTCTTTGAGACTACCGTCACGATAGCGTTTTCTTGGGCATTCATAACTGGGTTCCCCATATCTCCGACCAATTGATCCTCCACCGAGTCTATAATCAAACAGTGAATCAGATGGAGATGGAGATGCCCTTACAGATAACATTTTCGAAATCAAAATCTGACAGAAAGAGAAAGCGATACGTAATTATAGAGTGAATATTCTAAATCAACGAGTAAAATCAAATCAAACCCTAAAAGTGATATCAAATCCCAATTCTACAATCAAATCCCAAATCTACAGAAATGAAATTGGATATTATAATTAACAAGTAACAGGAAACCCTAAATCGACGAGTAAAATCAAACCAAACCCTAAAAGCAAGCCCAAAATATATAACAAAATTCAAAATTCAGAACATATGTCTGTGGTGGGCTCGATCTCGATGAAAACGTCGACTCTTGTTTCTCGGCACAAAATGGGCGGAGGCAGAGGAAGCGAGAACCAGGGCCGCCGGCGACGTCGTTATAGAGAATAAGGAAAGGGAATCGACGGAGAGCGAGAGAGATGAAGTACGCGCTTTCTTTTGTTCACCCAGAAAAGTGTACGCGCTTTTTCTGCTGGCTTGGCGTATGATATATAGCCTAACGGTAACTTGAAAAAACTGAATATAATTTTTCTTTTTAAAAAAAAAATCAAAATTCAAAAGCGTATTTGTTATTTTTATTTTAGAGTTTTTTAGATTCCCCTACAAATTTTCAATACACTTTAGATCAAACATTAGTTGTTTTTAAAGATTTGATTAAGATGTTTAAATAATAACCACGTCAGCATTTTTAAATTTATTTAAATTACATGTTATTAATGTATTTTTAAAAATTAAAATGTTAATTATTAAATACCTAATATATCTCCTTTTGGCATGATATTTCTTTTTACGTGACCTTTTTTGTAGGAAGTAGTTTCTGGTTCTTCTCCCACGTTTGAATTTTGTGATCTTCCATTTTAAAATTTTGAATGGACTTATCCATTTCAATTAGTGGTTGTTTTCACAATTTTATTCTATTATTGTGTGAGATAATGAGGCGTATATATGATCGATTATTCTCCTACTTCATTCTTTGTTTTCGGGTTTTCGGTGGCTTGAGCCTGGTACGTTGTGCAGTTTTTATCAATATTCTCTACCGCTTTAGCCTTTGCTTTCTGCTGGTATGTTGTGTGATTTTTTGTAGCTTCAGACTTATACCAGTAACGTATATAGGAATGGTGGTTTGATATCGTATAATTCATCTTTGGCCGAGCATGAAACTTTTCTTGTTAGTTTGTGTTTAATTTTGTGATAAATGCTTATAGTTCATTTTTATTGGTAAGTTATAACATTGAGGGATCCGAATTGAAGTAGTTGTGCCGACTCCTTGAAGTTTTGAAGATTGCCCGTCACATGTTTGATGAAATGCCCCAATCAGCATTGGGTGCTGCCTGCAGTTTTGAGTTGCTGCCGTTTGCTCGGGAGTGCATAACTTATGAAAGGGCCTGTCTTTACACCATTTTTTTAACAAAAGAAGCAACTAATAATATGATAACAACTTCAAGCCATTTTCAACACTATAATGTTTCTTTAATTTTTAATTATTGATGTCCCTGGTCTGGGTATATTTCCCAACATTAGTTGATATTTGATTTTTACATTTTTAATTGCATTGGTAATCAGATTTTCATTGTTTTTGTATGTAGGACGTCATGGGAAGGAGCTATTATTGGGAGATGTACCCATAATGATATTACTGCTTCTATTCCCATTTTTAGCACACTTATTCGGGTTATTACAGCCAGGTTAGCTCAAGAGGTTCAATGGTTTGGTAGCTGGTTCGTTTAACCTTACATATACTATCTTGGATGTGCATGTTGTCTTTTGGAATGTGATACGGATGTGCGTGTGTTGCATATGTGTCTGTAACGAAGGAGAACACATATTTTGTTGATATATTGGTGAGATTAAAAGAATCAAATGAAAATGTAATGCTAGTCAAGATATTCGTACTGCAAAATCACTTTTGGTTGAGTGTAACGCACACTGATGGGAATGAATTTTGGGAAAATTTAGAACACCTGATGCTAAAATGTATTTATCGCATCCTGGAAAAATATATTAGCCATGTTGGACAGGATTTTTGAGGGATGGTGCAGATGAGTTCAGGCTTAACTTATGCAAATATGCTGTTGAGATGGAGTTTTGAATTTGAGTATGTGGCAAATGAGCATAAAGGAGTAACGGCTGCTTGCATTAAGAAGGATGTCGAAGGTTTCGGTGGCGTCTGTTCATGCATCTATATGCAGTGCTGATGGTCATTTTTATGTCAGTGTGAATTTGCTCTGCATATTTTTTACTACCTGCCAGCTATTGTCCTTTCTAACTTTTTTATATTCTTTTGAGTTTGGTTAAAATGGCGGGTATTATTTAGTTATACGGATTTATCTAAAAATTTAATCGTTATAAAAGATTTATTAAATTTTATATACATATATAAATTCAGTCGTTGATGTTTTAGATAACTCAGTCGTAATTTTTTTTAAGTTTAATATAATCCATCACCTATTATTAAGTGTTAAATTTTTATCACAAATGTCTTGGTAATATTAAATTATACAATATTACATTATATTTTTTTATGTGGGACTTTATTTTTCAAACGCGTTTGAAAAAATTTGTTTACTTTTATGTGTGAAATAGCTTTTTATTATTTTATGATAGCCGAGGAGGCTGAGTGGGTTAGCAGAAGTTTGCTTTATTTGTTGGTTCTTTGTAATTTGGCTGGAGGATCCCCTGACTTAGTGTGATGTCCTCTATTCAAGGTTTGGATTGTAATCTTGATTGATTTTTAGTAAATTATCGTTTCAACTAAAATATATATATATATATATATATATATATTAAACTCATAGTTCATTTGAAAATACTTTTAAATGACTAAAAACGTTTTTTTAAGAGAAAATATTTTCAAACAAATTCTTGAAATAAAAATGTAAATTAATTAATATTCATTAGTAATTGATGTAAGGTAACATAAGTTCCCTTGGATGATACTGTCCTCCGCAGTTGAATTGAACTGTTAAACAATTGAAGAGTAACTTGTGCAGACTCTGCCTTACAAATCCTTGTTGGTAGGTTAGGTTTTTAGTAGTTCATGTGGCAGCACATGATTGGTGTGATGGGCTCCACATAGTTCCAAGTCATCACACTAACAGATTTTCAAACAGCGTTGGGATAGCAAAAACAACATTAAATAATTGGAGCAAGACATAAATGACGAAATTCCAAAGCCTGTTAGAAATAACTATGACAAACTCATCCCAAAATTTACATCCCCACGTTACAAAATAATTATGATCAACTATTCAAAATTCAGAACCACTCTTCTTAGTTCTTTATGTTCTGAAGCAGCTGGCCGGTTTCTCAAGACCGCTTCCCCTTCGAATCCGTAGAGAGCGAAATCCGAACTGAGGAAACGGTTTATACAGAAACTTGGGCAGCCGGATCTGTAACTTGTAGAGTTGTATGTATACATATTTTCTTGTACATGTATACCCCCCTCCTATGTATTCACAAAAAAGGACTTTCTAGGCTAAGAGAATTTAATTCGCCTCAGGACCGAGCTCCATGTTCTCCTCCTTCGATTGCATTCAGGGGCTTGAGAGCCTGCGCCTTTTCGCCATTTGCTTTCCGAAAAGAAGAAGTTGGAAAGCTCCAAGGTTTTGGAACGCCTTTGCTCCCTCTTTAGCCTGTTTTTTCCCTGCTAGCCAAGCAAACAGTTCATTAACAACCAGTTCAGAAAAATGGGATGGAAACTGTGCGATATCAGAACAATATTTTTAACAATGTAAAACAAGTATGTGGGCGTACTTTGGGGGCCAGAGAAGAGTGGTGTTTGTCAATTGGCTCTTTCATTTCAGCACCAGACGAACCATTGTTCACCCAGATGGAGTTCCATCCCAGGTTCCCAGATCACATAAAATACTGAAAATAATTATTACATCGAAATAACTAAAAAAAACAGAGTATTTAGAACAGTTGAAACTAACCTTGAAGCAATATATCTTGCAAAATCGCCTTTCAGTTTCAAAGCATGTCCATCAGCATGACACTCAACGCAAGACTGAAAAGACTGAAAGATCTCGTCACTCATAACGCAAATGCTGTAATCTCTCAGTTCAATGGATCCTCTCAGGAGAAAAGAGACGTTCTAAGCTATGATCAACGTCTCTTGAGACTCGACTATCATCTCTCTTTTATCCACAACTACAAAAGAGAAAAAAAGGAAGTTGTTTTTTATAGACGTTTCAAAAACAATTCCAAAAGAAACAAAAAGTGAGAAATGAAACTCAATTACAGCTCATCTGCGAGTGTTCAACACTAAAAATGTCGTTCTGTAAATGTGTGATGTAACCCTGTTCTAGTAACATAATGTCTTGGCCTTCCAACAAGTGCAAGCATGATGGCAGTGCTCTAAAAAAACCTGGATCTCATTTTGTTTTCCCATTCTCACTAACAGCTGTGTATGTACAGTACATGAACATGTCTGCACCCATGAAGATGGCGGCGGCATCAAGAGAGAAGATGAAAATGCATGCCGCTTGTATTGAAAATAAAAAGCGGTGCCTGCAGTAAAATATCATTTCGAGGTCTTACCAATCGAATTGAAGAATCATATTCATGCCAGACGGCAGGAGAACCTTTCACGGATAACTGAGTGACGGATGTTAAATCGTTGGCCTTAGATAATCCTTTGTTTACAGTTTCCCATGATTTTTCTCTACTGCTTAGGTTAAGCCAACAAACACGTTAGTGGCATAATTTTCTATTTGAGAGCATAGTGAATTTATGTTAACAATATATAATCCTAAATGATTAAAGATAAATTCTACAGATAGATGTAACATATTTACAAAGCCTCGGCAATAAGAAATGCCTTCATATGTTTGGAATTATGTATACATTAATTTGGCTACAATATGTATTTCAATGCAATCACCATCTTAAACGGTCAAATTTGGTCTCTTAATCAAAGAAAAGATTGAATGAGTTTTACCTTAGCAGTAGCTTCCTTACTTCCCTTCATCATCAAATTGAGAAAATGCCTGTTAATTTCTTCTCATCAGTATCCTTCTTATTTGTAACCTCCCGCGGCGTAAGGTTGTTCCACGACGTCGTACCTTTTCATACCTCGTCTCGGAAAGATACCTAAATTCCAAAGATGAAGATACAAACTTTGAATGGCTTTTACAGAATCTGAATCATGGCTATGGAATGAAACCTCTGCGTTGCTACATCTCTTGTGGTATTGTATGAAAAATGGTGCTATGTATTGTACGTACCTGACTTTGACTAGAGATCTGAAATAATGACTTGACCATCTATCTGGATCCAAGGAATGCGAGCTATCTTATCCACTCTTCTCCCGTCTTCTCCTGCCACCTCTTCCTCAGAAGAAAGAGCCCCGGATGTTCAGAAGAGAGAGATGCCGGTAAACCCTCTTTTGGCGGAATTCGAGGCTATCACATCTTCTAATTTCTAGCTCTTGAGAAGTGAGATTGTTGAAGTCCCCTTTCCCTCAAAGATTTCAGACCTTCCATTCCCTCGATTCGGAGAGTGTGAAGAGTGGTAGGGAGCAGCTGTTCATGAGCACCATCTCCAACACACCCTCGCTATCGTTGCCGATCAGAAATTCTCAGAGGAGACAAGTCGTTGCAAACCCCAGTACTCCACTGAAGAAGGCCTCAGCTTCTCACAACCAACGATTTGAAATGATTGTAGGTTTGGGAGGCAAACCCCACTGTGCAAATGACTCAACATTTGGAAGATTAGATATCCTCAAATATCGAAGGGCGGTGAGGGTGTGTATTTGGTCGGGCAATAACTTCAAATTCTCGCATTCCGGGGCTGTAAACAAAGACAGGTTGGGAGTGGGCAAGCCCCGTAAAGGAAAAGAGACCAGATTTGGATTTTTCATCATCAGCTCCTTCTCAATGGAAAGGGATTCAGATTCTCACAACCAATGATATAAAGAGATGAAAGTTTGGGGAAAACGCCCAGCTGGAAGGACCTCCAGTGAATCACAGCTCTTGTTTAGATCCAAAGATTGAAGGAATGTCAATTTGGCCATCATCTCATGAGATAGAATTCTAATCTCCTGCAATTTCTTATTTCAAGTGATGTCAACGAAGTGGGTAGACCATTTCAGGGGAACGGCACGAGTGACGCGCAGTTAACGAGACTCAAACGTTGAAGACGATTGCCGGTGTTCTGCAGCTCTGCGCGGCTAAAATTTGAATGTCAAGTCTGAAATGAGGACAGCGACTCCGTCTCTAGTAACGACGACAGACCAGGGCATCCAACTATCTCAAGTTCTTGAAGAGATTGTCGCAAGGACTCCGTGTTAACGATGAGAGACCTTTCATGTAGAACCCACCTGATCACGCACACAAAGTTTTTCAAGGAAGGAAGTGATCGGGCAAGTTTCCTCTCAGCTTCGGACAATTCTCTAAAATCAGCTCCTCAAGACGAGGAAAGTCTGGACTACATTGACCTCTACCTGAATTTGAGCCATTCCTCCCACTCGAGGCATCTCCCTGATTTTAGCTTCTTGAGGGTCGAAATGGCTGACTTAGAGAAGCTCCATTACCCCCGTAGAACTCCAACATCAATACTCATAACGGTTTTCATCCTCTCTATATAGAGCTCTTTGAGAGCAGGTAGCCGCCCAACTGGTGGCAACGACCAGCAAGCACTACAATCACTGAGGCGCATGACTTGTATGTTGGAGAAGGAAAGTCTCCCAACCAATCCGGAAAGTTGGTTCCACCATAAAATCTGATGGTCAGATTCACCAAATTATTAGAAGGGTGTAGTCTTTCTGATACATGTCTCTCTGTTACGGAATCATTGGCATCCTCACGACCCCATGCCAACTCTACTTCGTTGAGATCACTTCTTCTCCTTCAAATTGGCCCCCAAGGCATCCATAGGATTGACTACATTCTCCAGATTCAGATAGAGTTTCCCTCCCAGATTGGGTAACTCCTAGTTCTCCAATGCCACCTGACATCCCAGTAGATTTTCCCAACACATAGAGTAGTCAATGTTCTCAAACTTTTTAGCCTACCCATTTGCACCGGCATCTCTTTTATACCAGTTCCATTAATATCAAGATGGCGCAAATTAATCAGTTTCCTCATGTCCGCCGGCAATTCAACAGAGAGGAACAACCTGACAACAATAGAGTTTGCAAACTGTAGAGACTACACAGGGTATCTGGCAGCCTTTCAATTGCAGTGTAAGAAAGATCAATGTATGGCCTGAAGTGTGTGTTTACCAATGTTATCAGGTAATTGAGTGATATTTTCATATATTGGCAATGACAACACTCATAAACAATTTAATTAATTTGGTAACAAATCATCTAAAACCTTACTACTTATATCGGCCCTGGATAAAACCCCCTTGAAAACATGAGTAAGAAAGTGCGCAAACATTTAACCATCTAATAGGTACAAAAACTTTGGAGCGGTATCAAATGTTCCCATCATATATGAAAATATCCGAACTCTTTAGGAACTTCATGTGATCCTTCCTCATCCAGCCTAGAACAAAATTCTCTGGATACGAACATAGCCAAGTCATGAATGAGATCGTGCATTATGAAACTTGACTTCTCGGAGTTCTTGATTTTTAGTAACGATCGTGATAATAGTTGGTCAAAGTAGTTTTCGCAACCTCCTCCTTGTTTCCTCCTCTCCAGCTTGTGGAATTAAACCCACTGCCATCCAAGATAGAATCACATTTTGCTTATCAAATTCGTAGTCCTTTGGAAAAAATTGAGCAATAAGCAAAACATTGTTTTAAATGAGTAGGGAGGGGTAATGATGGCTCAATCTTAGAGATGGAAGAATACTATTAGCGTGCGAGTGGCTCCAAAGATTGCTGTTCAATATCTGATTCCATTTCTTGTAGTCTATGTTGCAACTTAGAGACCTCCAAGTGTTTCGCAGCTAACGGCAGACCATTGCACTTACGTGCAATTTTTTAGCGATTTCTTCCAACTCCTGGATGATCACTTGGGCTTTTGTTTCCTAAATGCATGTTTTGCAAGTAACGAGCAACAATCTTCAGGCGACAGTTGTTCCAAAGAGTGAACGGTGTGCACAATGGATGTTGCTTTGGTTCCTTGTTGTCACTATGACCTTACTTCCCCTTGCCCCATAAGTGAAAAGGGCTTGTAGAACACTCCAATCATTATAGTTGTCGTTCAAGGTCATCAACACAAATAGAGAAACTTTTTCCCCTTACTTGTTCCCTAAGTTCAACTTGAAGCAAGCTCATATCCAATGAATCACAGGGCTTTGAAGCAATTGACTGAAGAAGGTTTTAGTTACCCCTAACAGCGTCCAAATCTTCAGAAACACAGGCCCAAGCTCGAAGATCAAATGCTCTTTCACTGTCATCATTGTAAAGGAGCTGAGCAAGGTTGTTTACCAATCCCTCCCATTCCCACTATGGGGATTACCGATATACCGCTGCTTCTTCCATCTTCCCGATGTAACGCTGTTTTCAACTTTGCTTTATCTTCATCCCTACCGTAAGGACAAAACTCATGCTCAACGAGAAGGATGTTGTGGGAGTTCTTTGAGAAACCATGCTAACGCTCCTTTAAGACCAAACACATCTTTCTGGTTTGCAAGGTGTTCGAGTCTTTCGAATAACTCTTGAATCCTACCATTCATGCCTTGGTAAAAAGGATTAAGAGAAGTAAGAGAGGAAGTTCCACACCTGGGTTTTCTTAGTTTGATATTCAGCTTCCACCTTGCTTCCATAGCTTCAGCATCGATCTCATCCAGCAGGTCCTCCGCGTCGAAGACGGCATGTTTGAGCTCTTCGAGCCACTTTTCCACAGCAGGGTTGACAATCTGCTTCTCCTCTGCATCATTGAGCACTGCCTGCAGTGTCATCAACGTCAGCTCAGCTTCTCCATGAGTGAACGATCAAGCTTTTTCCCCCGAAACAAATCCAACAACTCGCCAGAACCGATCTTGTCGCACATCGTCTGGATGGAAGCAGAGAGAAATGCTTCTCCAATCAAAGCTCCTGCCATTTTCTTTTTCTTTTCTTCCTGGGAAACTAGAACTGAAGCTTAATTAAACTCTTATGAAATTCAGTTTGGTGAGTGGGACGACTGGATATTGTCTTGGTCAATAATTCCAGTGGACCACACACGTTTAAACAAAGAGAGTTTAAACGTTTTCTTTCTACTTTTACTTTGCATAAAGTAATAATCGAATAATCGTGCAATCCAGATTGTTATGTTTCAAACAATACATTATTTATTCAATTGATAAATGTCATGTGGTGTTGCCAGTTTATAACTTACAAGCTAGTTTTCTCGTTTTTTACGGTAAGTGCATGGTATTGTTTAATTAAAATTGAAATTGAAATTGAAATTGTTATCAAAGCGGACTCTAAATTTCTCTTAGTGAAAATTTCATAAAAGAATGATGTGTCGGTGGGTGAGTAAAGGTTTATTCTTTCTACTTGTTGTCACATTTTTCAAACAATACACGATTTATTCAATTGATATTTGTCACACGATTTACATGCATCAAGCCCAGTTTTTAGTGCAGAAGCCTCTTTTGTCGGTCTACCATCTATACTGTTGTCCCTTTCCCTAGCACATGACAAACATCGAAATAATCATCCAGGCAAAACAAAATAAAATATGCCGTGCGAATGTCCATATCGAAATCAAGTAAAAGTCAGCCATGCCAAGCCACCAAAAGCGATAAGCAATAATAATAAAATCTGGTCATGCCAAATATCAGGATTGGAGAAGGTCAGTAAAGAAAATCCTCATCATGCCCAAGCTAATCATCATCTGCATAGCGCAACCTTACTCGTATGGCACTATCAAGCAAATGAATTAAACAATAAACTATCAAAATCCCAACAAACAAGCAGAATCAATGTAAGAAGCTCGGACGAGAGAGAGTACATACCAATAACACTTATGCAAGAAGAGTTTGATAATTTCCAACCATTGCGCAAGTCATTCAAGCGTCAGATGTATAAAATCAGAAATTCTCAACCACAAGTGATAGCCAGACCAGAAACAACGAAATTTTTTACAGCACAAAAGCCTGGGTCCTGATTTCTGGAAAGAGCGGCGTTAATTTCCAGCATAGTCAAGTATTCTGAAACCCAAATCCTGAAAGAAAAAAAAAAAAGGAGCCAAGAAAATTAGCGAGAGAAAAGAAAAGAAAGGGGCCAAAATCGAAGTTTAACGAAAATTACATACAGAAATCAAGGTGCCTCCTCAATTCCCAATACTACCCTAAGCTTCTTTGTGGGTGGATTGGGATGATAAAAAGCGCTTCGCTATCGAAATCCGAAGATAACGACGGCGGTTTGTACAGCGCACCCTCAAAGGAAACTATTAGGCACTCCTTGATACTCACCACGACTAATTCTCCATAAGAAGTGTCAAGGGAAAGGCTATGTGCCCTTGCTTTCGATTTGGAAGTCAATTGACACCACGAATCAGGAGCAAAAGTGATAAGACCATCATACGCGCAGAAAAGAAAGTCACGTTTTGAGTGTGGCGTTAAGTTTTGATTCTTTGGTCAGCTCAATTCTCTCCCATGAACCAAATAATCAAGAGGGCTAATGTTAGGGCCCGAAAATAGAGGCTCGCAAAGTGCAAAGTAAAGTAAGGGTGCAAATTCCCACAATCATGCCACGCAAAATATATATATATATATATATATAATAATAATGTTCTGATTTGGACATTCAGGAGTCATACTAAACCTATACAAAAATCACACATATTTATCCTGCCATCTTTCTTAAACAGCTTATACATTAGCATTTCGAGATCACGCCAAACTACTCCTCTAAAACAAGCTTAAGTGGGTCCAAGCCACATAGCAGGGCTTGCCGAGTGGGTTTGTGGTATGGATGGTTACGAAAGTTCATTGGGCCTACGTGAAATTAAAAACTTGTGAAGATTTTGGGCTGCCCCAGGAGCATCAAAATCCAAGCCCACGGTTTTAATCTCACTTCAGGAAAGTGAGAAATAATCCTTACCTGTTCTTTCAGCACAAGCTAGCTAACATACTTTGAAACCAACCAGATTCAAAATATGGTTGCCTAGGTTCATGTCGACAGAACCCGACCTTGAGCCGCACCTTACTTTGACGTGCGAAAAAGACCTTGCATGAAGTTCCTTTCGGGAAGCCCGGAAAGGAAATGAAGGAAGAGACTTAACAAAAATCAAAGGGAAGAAAACCAATGGATTACCCCATTGAGGGATTTTAGGGAGATTACTGCTACAAATCCAAGCCCTCAACACGTTTGAAGGGGAGGCAGAGAGAGAAAGCGGGAGGAAGGCATCGAGGCAAAGCAGCGCAATCTCTAGTGCCGAAACCTCAAATTTATGAGTTTTAGCTTTTCCTCATCTTCCTTTCCCTGAGCTAAGTTTTCCCTCATCTTCCTTTCCCTTAGCTAACCTTTCCCTCATTTTTCTTTTCCCTGAGCTTTCCTTTTCTTCATCTTCACCCTCTCCACGAGCTTTCCTTCAACATATAACCTATCCTTGCCAAACTGGTGAACTTTCCAGCTCCCATACCACGCGTCGCTCCAGGCAAGTTACAATTTGTCATTATAACTATTCAATCATTGCAAATTGGAGTCATTGATTTTAACTGAGATACCTCTTAAGACACGCTTATTTCTTTCGAGATATCCCGGGGCCTGGTGCTTGAAACGAACCAGAGGGGGGGCTCAAGTGTCTCAAAGCCTGATTTTTGCTTGATCAAAAAAGCTCCCCAACAATAACTTACAAGCTAGTTTTCTCATTTTAGAGTAGATTGCAAGATATATATTGTTCAATTAAAACTAGAAATCAAATAGTTGTAAACGGATCCAAAGTTTCTCTCCTAATACAAATTTCAGAAAAGTAAAAGGAGTAAAAAATTTGTGCGGTGGGATGAGTAAAGGTTTTTTCTTCTACATTGCATAAAGTAATCATCATATATGACGGTGGAATAGATGATTGTCTGTGTTCTAAATAATTGTACAATCAGTGCAATAGACGTTATGTTTCAAACCAATACATTATTTATTCAATTGATATTTGTCACATGGTGACACCGGTTTATGACTTATAAGCGAGTTTCTCTCGTTCTACAGAATAGGTGCATGATACCGTTTAATTAAAAACTGAAATCCAAATAGTTACCAAACCGGACCCTAAATTTCTCTCTAATGAAAATTTTAGAAAAGTAAAAGGTAAAAATGTGTCGGTGGGATGAGTAAAAAGGTTTTACCTTATATTCCTGTAATATATTTTCCATTCCATATGGACAAATATTCTTATATGCCGATTTATTCAATTCTTGAATCAGACTTTTACTTTGCATAAAATAATCTACTTTATAAAAGTAAACTACTTTGAATAAAGTAATTATACTCTACATAAAGTAATCGTCGTATGGCCAAGTGAAATAGATAATTATCATGTGTTCTAACAATCACACATACATTTAATTGATATTTGTTTTGTGGTATCACCTTTAACAAGAGATTTACTAATGGTTCTGCTCAGGTGGACCATAAGTTTCTCTCCTTATTGAGGGGTAAATTTTTAAAATAGTGATGTCTCTAGATGTTTGATTCCATCACAAATACATAAAGTAACAATTTGTTACTCAAATTAAAACAGAAATAGCAGACAATAAACAACTTACTAACTCCGATGTCGTACATTTTGCCGGTCGATACTTCCAACATCCAATTTCCGGCCTTCCAATCCATCGATGATTAGAGTCCCCTCAACTACTATATGAAAATGTAGAATGTGGAAGGACTTGTATCTCGGTTTTGTTCATTTTGGTATATCAGCTTAACTTTTCTGGGAATTTATCAAGTCAGTTTTTTCCCAGTTTGCAGGAAAACTCCTATTGATTAGGGTTTGTAGGAAACTCCTACTGATTAGGGTTGTACTGTTATCTGCAATAATGTATATGATCACTACCATGGTTTAGAGTTATTACCAAGAAAATTTCTAACATATGACGACTGCTCTGACACACCCCCTCGATACCCCGTGGATACCGAGTTCGGGCGTCTTTGGCCAACACTCGTAAGTAGCGAAGCCATTAATGCATGACAACACTTGGTTTAAGTAAATTACATTGACGCATAAAGTTTATGAAATTTAATGCCAATATGCTGGTTGAGTGTACTAAATTGAATCAGTGGAAACAAAATAATGAATCAAGTTCCTAGAATTTCTATCCATAACAGGGATGGATATTATTAAAAAGAAACTGAATAAGAAAAAGTAAATCCCTACATGGTGGGAGGGAAATAGAATCGGGGCGCACTCGGATGCCTCGACTTCACCAGATGCTCTATCACTAGGTCCTGAAGGGGCTGGGCAGGTGTGAGTGGATGAAAAATAAAAGTTTTCAAGAAATACCTTTCTCTTTTTCAACATAGTAACCCCCTGTTTTGAAATCCAGTATATTTGTGCTAAATAGCACTATCGTTGTATAAATCAAAATGTACTTTAGGTATAAGCATTTGGAAACATATATCAATATAAAATCCGTGAATAACAAATCATATTTCACATAACTCGTTTCGCCAAATATTTCGATAATATGATAATAGGAAAACCAACACAAGGTATATGAGCAATCACCCATGTACGTGTTGAGAACGGCCTCTCAATCCTCGTACAAGCACTTTTTACGTTATTCAATTAATTTGTACTCCTAGTACCACACACATGTAAGCACTTGCGCATTAGCGCGTCACACCGAGTCCTCACGTAGTGGGGGCCATTTCCCCAAAAATAAACATAAACGTAAGACAAGCTTGCACTAAGGTATTTGCGGACAATACCCTTGGGTACGGTGCGTGTGACCCAAACATGAGACTTGTCCTACGACCGTGAGACGGTACTACAAGTAGTGAAAGCATACAAGTGTTTGAAAACATACATATATATCATGTATTTAGATATAAGGAGTAATATCCTTTCATAATCCCCAAATATTTAATATCGCATAAATAATATTTCCTCTCAAAATCATATATCAAATACCAATATATATTTGCGCATAAGTGAGATCATAGTATAAACCATTTCATAAAATATATTCATACTTTTGTACATAACCACAATCACCATATAAACCCATTTCATAAAACTTACATATATATATATAAATATATATATATATATATATATATATAATATCACAAAACCATTTCATAACATGCATAAATCATGCTTCAAAATCATTTCATATAATAAAACTATCAAATTATAAATATTTTCAAGCATGAAAACCATTTAATAAAACAAAAGTCCACTCACGGGTGATCGGGAGTGGGAAATCTCCTTCAGTGTTGCCCTCCTCAAAGTGTGGCGCCGAAGAATTATCCATTTAATATTAGGGAAAAATTAGAACCTCCCTAATATAAATTAATATAGGCCCTATAGAAACATATTCCAAAAATAATACTATTTTAGCGAAAACGGGCTCAGCGATTTCCGAGGCCGAAAACCTTACAGCCGCCGGCGCTGCCGTGTGCCGCCGCCGCCATGCCCGAGCTGATGCTGCGCCATGCGCTCTCCGGGGGCGGCCACCACGCTGGCCACGCTGGCGAGCTGACACGTGTTGCCATGCGCTGGCGCGTGTCACCCACGCTCTGCCGCGCGCCCTGATGGCCCGATCACCACGCGGCTGGCGCGTTAGCCTTGTGACGCGCGTGTCACACGCTCTGCACGCGCCACGATGACGTCACCCCACCTGGCGCTGACATCGACACGCGCTGGCAGCCGTCAGCAAGATTCAGATTTAACGAATATACCTTTCTGACGAATATTCGCGCCGTCGAAGATATTCCGTGCCTGACGAAATATTCCCTCTTCTTCCTCCTCTCGCCCATTGCTTGAGCCGCCGTCTGGTTCGCAAAATTTGGAAAAGTTCTGAAAAATGTCAAAACTTTAAAAATTCATAGCTTCTTCGTTCTTTGTGGCCAAATTCAACGTGCCATATATCAAATTGAAGGTATTGACGAGTAGAATATTTTTCATACCAATTTGGGGCTGGAAAAATGGCCAGAAGATGGCAAATTTGGCCAGGGAAAGCTGGAAACCTAATTCCGTTCTCCTTAAAACTGCACCAAATTCGGCGTTCTTTATATCGATTTGAACCTACTCAATGTAATAAAACCAATGGTAATGGTCTTGAGGCATACCTTGGTCTGGATTGTACACAGAAAATTGGAGGGTGAGTTTCTTGGAAGTATCGTTCCGACGTCGGTTTGGTAGATTGGGTTCGAGTTTGGATATTCTGAAATCCCAGCCTCGTCGAGAATGGCGAGACGATCGTACTGGCTATAGTCTCGTGTCGCGGTTTCAGTGGTTTTGTGATTCATCAAAATCTAGGGTTTGTGTATGTGGTTTGTGAGGTTTGGCTGAGAGAATGGGAGAGAGAGAGGGATAAGTGTTAGTGGGTGTGGAATGGCTGTAGAGCAGCTAGGTTAACCCAAAACCTAATTAACAAGCGCAGGGTGAAAATTACTAAAATACCCCTACACTTTAAAGCTTCATAAAACGTTCGTTTTAACTCCAGGTGAGTTCCGCTTGCGTCCACGCTCGTATCGGCAGAGTACATCATGAATATGTAAAGTAAATTTTCACAAGTCGTCCGCGAAAAGTCAACAAAAGTCAACATTGACCACTAGGGGGGTATTTTGGTAATTTCACACAACATTTTGGGACGAGAGTTGTAACATGCTCAACCATCCTCCATCAAATTAGGTTAAGGCGTATCATCAACTTTTCCAAAAGCATCATCCTCTAGTACGGTTAATGAATCCGATGGTCGCTTCCTTAGTGGACGACCTGCGGATTACAAATAAAGATGTTTTATTAGATTGTCTATCAAAGTCATGTCATCGTACATATAGAAAACTTGCCTTTTTGTCCAAATACAACTTTAGATGTTCAAGTGATTGTTCATAAAATCCACAATGGTAGAGAAAGAATGTTGTAATCTCTTAATTCCTTCGGATCCTTCTAGGAGAATAAGGCGTTCACAAGGCGTGATACTTGAGCACAATGTTCAGATAACAATATTAATACTTTATTTAAAGATGAGACTCTACGGATAAAGCGTGGTACATTACTTGAAATGCCTTATTGGTATGGACCCTGTCCTCCAGAAAATGCAACTACAATTATCCTATGACATTGTTGTCGTCAGTTCAACGAAAGCTACGAAACATAATCTGTGAATTTGACATTACCTTCTTGACACTGGGATTAAATAGGCTTCAATAAATACATTACCAGATAAGGCACGCCTCATGTCCCCAAAATGTACACTAGTCCAAACACCACGATCTAGTCTGTGTTGAGCAGCCTTAGCAGATGCAAGCTGAAAGCCTCTGGAAAATACAAAGTATCCATATATATATGCACTTAACTTAGATTAGTTTAAGTAGAAACTACACTCATTTCAGACAAAGCACCTGTCTTCAGTTATGTTTGATCTATCAATAAAGTTAGCAGCACATACTTTACCCTCAAGAATAAATTCCTGATTGATCATACTGAAATGGCAGAATGCGTCCTTCAAATTTCTTAAAATCTGTACATACAGTAAACTATGATGAGACCAAATAAAAAGCAAACACTAATTATAAAGTAAGTATTAATTTCTTCAAATTTCTTAACATCTACATCTAGCAGTAAGAACGTTTCTTTTTTGGAAAAAATTATCAGTCGTCAGACAAGGTTGCTGAATGTATAGTATGATTAGGACCTGTGGATATTGTACCAACTTAGGTCCATTTCACTAAATATATGGTACCAACTTATGGCAGGTTCGTAATATTCTGACAAAATATACAAAAATTACTTTCAAAGTAGGAGGATGTGTGGATACTCTAGAGCATATAGAACCAAAGAAGTAGGAGGAAGAAGCAAAGAACAGCAAAAATAAAAGCAAAATCTTTGAAAGTAAAAAACCACTTGTAATAGCATTTTGATTTTGATTTTAGTTTACACCTTTTCTGTACGTTTCGTGTGCATCTAATACTAACACATTTGCCCTCTAATACTAACACACAAATGAAAAATAAAAATAAAAGTGGTTATAAAAACGGGCCTTTAAATGATGAAGACCGTGAGACCTACATATCTACTTTTGGTTTGCTGCTATATAGTTAGTATTAGCTTTTGTTTTCCTATACTGGTTTTGCTAATTTCCTTTGTGTTTGGTACATTTTGCTACCCAAAATGTGATTTGCATTTACTTACATTTCTTCTTTGTTATTCCTCTATTTGCTCATCTGCTTCTACATACATCTCTGTCTCTTATTTTTGTATTTCTCATCTTTTCCCCCTTCTCGCAAATTGAAGAGTCCATTGCCATATCGGCCGCCCGTCGATGAATTACTCTCAGCGGAAGCTCAGCGGTGACTCTCAGACTGAAAAGTCCGCCTCTGGAACCTGCGATTCTGGTGTCCAGGTACTGCAATGGTTGAATCCCTGTTGCAACCCTATGTTTACACTGAAAAATACACGTTGGATTTATCGAGGCTTAATTGGGATTACAAATTGGTGGGGCAGGCCTAAAAGTGAAAGGCCGGCCCAAGTCGAAGAAACTGAAGGGGAAAAGGAAATATCTACTCCTGATAGAGTACTCAAGTACCTGTGCCTACCCCGATAAGAAGACATTCAAAATGCAAAGATATTGGCGGCATGGGAAAAGGCATTGAGGACGACTAAAGTCAGATGACGATGGCCAATTGAACGGCGAGCAACCACGTAGGGCATCCAGCTGTCCATATAAACTTTGAGCCATGACTTATAACTGAGTGTTGGATTGGGCTGACCCAAGGGCCTGGCAAACTAATAAAACAAGACAGAAAGAGTCTGAACATCATTTAATGCAAATCGCGGGCAAATTGGAGGGAAGCGATTCACGAATAAAGACTCTTTCTCGGTGGGAGTAGGCTGATCAGACCAAGTGATGTTCTGCTTCCACAACAGGGGGCAGTACCGGCAATGACGTGGACCCTTTACTGGCCTATAAACAGGAGAAGATGCAAGTATGAACACTCAAACCAAGCAAAACAGAACTCACACGTTCAAACCTACGGAAGAAACCTTTGAGAAACCCCTCAAGCTCTTTCACCCAGATAAGATCTTTATCTTTATCTAAAACTCTCGTTCGCACTACTTGTGTAGATACGCGACTCTGAGAAGTTTCAAAGACCAGTTACCCAGGATCATACACTCAAAACTCCCCACATGGAATAGTGTTTAGCTCTGCTATACAACCAACTTAGCGATAGTATCGATTAGAATCTTGGACCCGAGAGGGTCTTTGATTTGTTTTCCCTTAGGAACCAGTATCCTAAACCCTTCCCGATAGACTTGATAGACCATCCCGATGGAACAATACCCATCCCGAACGGAGGAGGCTATTATTTAGGCTACGATGGGCTTGAAATGTAATAAATCGATCTTATCTTTATTTGATGTCTTTTACATTCAGTTCGATTGCTTTGCCTTCATTTAAAGCCTTTATTTATGATCTTTACATACAGTCTTTACATTCAGTCTTTACATTCAGTTTTATACAGCTTTTACTTAACTGTCTTTACTTTTTATCGTTTGAGTAGTGGGAGGTTCTTGGCTATAACAAGTTATATCAAATCCCACTCTCAAACTATCTCTGAGTATAACATCAAGAGAATAAAAGTCCTTAATGAGCAAGGCAAACAACGAACCTAACAGTTCATATATATATACCTATATATAAGACGCCAATCCAGTGAACCGGAAGTCATATTACTTGTGGCGCAAGTATCTAATAAACACTACATCTTTCTATTGGCAGAGCCAATAGTGGCACGCGACAAATATCAAAAACAACACAAGGCCCCGCGAACATCCTACGAAGGGATGGGAGCTGAGCCTGTTGGATCCAGTCGCCAAAATAGAAAGGTTGGGACCGACGGCCGGGCCGACTACGATATATTCCGAGCATGCACTCCCGCAAAAGGAAGCCGCAGACACCCCTACACTGTTGCAAGTTGCAGCCCTTCCTTTTCACTCTCCCGCACTCTTTGCTGTTGTGGCATTTGTGAGGGGATATTACGGCATGCAACTGCGTGGGAGGCACTGAGAGGATCTTGCAGTGAAGGCTGCAATGACTCTACTCTGCGACGAGGTGAGAGAACGGATGCGCAATGTTCTGTGTCTCTCTCAGATGTCACGCGCTCCGATTCAAAAATCCTGTGATATTTGTTTCTGCCACTGTAAGTATTTATCACGATTTGCTTTCTACCCATTCGTTATTAACCCATCTTTAAGATTATGTTAGCATTTCCCATTTCTTAATAGGAACCATTTCCTACTGTTGAGAATAACTTGACCATTGTATACGACTCCTAGTAAGTCGTCATGGAATTTAAACGCGTTCTGCATCAGTAACTTAATCGGTTTCTAGAGTTCAAGTGCTTTCCATCTAAATTGTGATGTAGATAAACTGGCCTGCATGATTTAACATTGATAAATACGTTATCGATGTGGCGTGCAATAATGTGACAGATGTTTTCTGCTTATGAGACTCAATACTCTGGTTATCAGTGGCTCTAACATGCTAAATTGTGATGCCTGGCCTTGCAGGCATTAGAAGTTACTGTTTGGCGTGATGGAATGGAATATTAGCAGAAGTATTCTCGTGGAAGAGAAAGCGTGTGACAACTCTATCTTGTCATGTGCTTCCTTCAGTTGAATTCAAGACCGGCAAGGAACACACATCAAATTCTGGCTTGACAAGAAGGTTTTCTTATATCCTTCGAGTCACGGTGAATTTGATACGGTAGTAATGTTGTGGAGGAGTTATTATTAGGATTCATAGTTGCGTGATCATTGGTACTCTTGTCACTTCCTATTGATTAGGGTTGTACTGCTATCTGCAATAATGTACGCGAAGAACTACCATGGTTCAGAGTTGTTACCAAGAAAAATTCTAACATGTGTGACCGCTCAACCATCCCTTCACCTAAATTGGGATTTACGGAGTATCATCAATTTCCGCGGCATCTTCTTCTAGAGCGGTTAATGGAATCAGATGGTTGCCTCCGTAATGGACGACCCTGCAATATCCAAATAAAGATGCTTGTTAGATTGCATTGGCACTCACATGTCACCGCACATACAGCTAGAAAACATACCTAGGTAAACCAAAATATTTGTAATCTCTCGGTTCAATGGATCACTCAAGAGAAAAAAGACGTTCTGAGCTATGATCAACGTCTCTGAGACTCGGACTATCTCTGTCTCTCTTTATCTCTCACAAGCTTCCGTTCATCATCAAATTGAAAATGCGTGTTAATTTCTTCTATAAATCAATATCGCCTTCTTGTCGTAACCTCCGCGGCGTAAGGGTGTTTCATGACGTGTACCTTTTTCCTTACCTCATTCTCAGAAGATACCTAAATTCAAAGATGAAGATACTATTGATTAATTAAACACAATAGAGATGACAGTAAACAGTAATTATATGACATGTATACAATTAATTATCCACGTGCAATCAAATAGAGAAGGTCTTGTAACTCTCCATTTAACTATACATTTTAACTTGAATTTTTTTAAATTCAACAATACAGTGCTTTTTTTGGTCAAATAACAATACATTTAACTATGCCACCTATTATTTTAGTGAAATAGTCTATCTTTAACTTTAATCACTCGACAAAAAAAAAGCTTCATCACGGAATAATGTATCCATTGTTTATGTTACCGAAAATAATTTACCCTACTGTTTATGTATTAGTAAGATAGAATTAAATTATGAGTAAATTATAAATTAAAAAAAATAACATATATGAGAATATTATATGTATTACCTACAATATGGGAATTTTATTTATATAGGTAAATTAAAAATATATATATATATATATGTATATGTGTATATAAGAATATTATATTTTATTACCTACAATATGACAATATATGACACATTTTACTATTATATATAAGTAAAATAATTTACCCTAAAATTATGTGGTTATGAACTAAAGATATATGGAAATGTGTATTATTATATATTGTTGGATAAAAAAAATACTAAAAATAGCGTTAAGAAAACTTCATTAGATTTTATTACCTTTGATTGAGCCAAAATTCAAGTCTGGTATAAATTGTATGTGGCATAAGCTGTAAATAATTTGTATTAGTAGGTTACTTATATTCTTATATAGCAATTTATTTGGTTTTGGGTTTTTATTGGATGATTAAATATAGATGGGTTTTGCAAAGAAATATGAGTTGTAGTGACACATCCCGATTCTGACATGCCAGGTGTCGGAAGTGTTGGCCGACACTTGTTAGTGACGAAAGCCAATTATGCATGTAAATGTGAAAAGTGAGTAGATTTAAAGTTGGAAGCGGAAGTAAGAATGCGGTGAAGGGTAAAAGCCATTATTACGTGCATAACAGTCAGATCATAGTAAAAAGTGCCTAGGATAAAAAAACATTCCACATCCTCGTAATGATGGATAAGTAAAAGTTTACTAAAAGTAGGAGCAAATCCTACATAATTTGGAGAAGGCTGTCGGAAGCGCAACCACGGCAGTAAGCCCTCTTGTCAACTGGTAATGATGTCGGCCTCTAAGTCTGGAGGAGTGAAAATATAAAAAGTAGAGTGGGTCAAAAGCAAAGGATTTGATAAAACCTTTGTTTCAATGATATACTATCCCCTCAACTGGAAAACATGTATAGTTTTGAAAATACGTCATACTCCATGTTATGATGCTCGAGCTATTATAATAATAATCTGGGTACTCGAAGCTCGGATATTTGCTCATCCATATGTAAACACACAAACCCAAATAGATAAGCTACAAGGAACAGGCTAGGTATCTAAGAATTGCGCTAGTACTCCAAGCTGACACGAGTCTAACGCTAATCTCGCTGTGTACAAAATGCGTCACACAAGTTCAGAGGTTGCCTAGTGCAGCACAAATGGCCTTGTTACCTACAATGGATCCAAGTTGCGTGGCGATGCATTAGTGACAACTCAAGCGTCAAGGCTAGTCTGGCCATGGGGCGAGTACTGATACACGAGGTGTTATACATCTACTGACGAGCAACAGTATAGAAATATGTATGGCAAATATAATACAAATGTTTTACCTCCAACAATCGTATATGATATGAGTTATGCTAACAATTTAAAGAGAAAGCGTGAAAACCATACATAATGGTATATTGTGAAAATCAAAACAAAAGACCCACTCACTCCTACTGTAAGTAGTCGGTTGTAGCCCTCTATCCTAGGTAGCCCCGATAGTCCTCTAGATAAGTCTCACCTATATGAGATGTATCACTATAATAATGATTAAACTCATAAAGGTTGCTAATTAAACTAGTGCGACACTTGTCCACTTGTTTGCTCAATACGGAGGTCGAGAACCTCCGAAAAATACCACCACTTCTTGCCCCTAGGTAGTACGCAGCGTAGATCAAGAGTCGCCTCGCATCGATGGAATTCAAAATAATGTCACACGCTGGAGTCAGCACTTGCAGTCAAACTAACGGAATATTCCAGCATCTCATTAAATCTAACGGAATCTTCTAACGCCGTTAAAGAATATACCACGAATATTCTCGCTTGCGCGTCATCGCTAACATCACCGCCTGATTCGGCAGTGTGACCTCACGGCCAGTTCTTGACATCAGCGCCGATCCACGCGCCGTCGTCCGAATTTTGGCCGATTTCTCGAAAAATTTCAAATCTCTATAACTAGCTTCATTTCTTAGCCATTCACGTTCTTTATACCAAAATGAAGCTAGAGAGGTAGAATGACGGTGTGCCTTTGGTTTTGGTCTCATTTCAAGCTAAGAGTAGCTAAATTGGCTTGAAAGGCAGCGTATAGTAATTTTCGGTCTACATCAAAAACTCAGCAAATCTAGCAAGCAACACATGAAAATTCATCTACTCCAACAAGACTCCATTGGTTGTAATTAGAAACCTCACATCGGTCTAAAAATGGCGAGAAAATGGCCGGGAAGGTCCGGTTCTTCCGTGAGCTTTTAGTTCGTCTCCAGTTCGACAGTTTTCGTCAACGTGAATAAGCGGTGCGAAGAAAACAGAGAGAGAAGAAAATGAAAAGATAAGGAAAAAAAATGGCGGAGGAAGAAGATAAGGAAAATAAAAATATTTTGGGTTTTTTGGGGTATTGTGCACCCACCAAAAGATTAAATTACACGATTTTGTGTATAAAATAATACACGTATCCAAAATACAAAATATCCCTCGGGAACGTATTTTATAACAAACTTTATGGGATGCTACGGTAAGGGTCAATATCTAAAGAACTCTTTAATCTATATATCGATCAGTTTCTCCTAACTTTGACATTGATTTTTTTTCTAACTATACAACTAAACCTGTCAATGGATCCAGTTTTGACCCCAATCCGATGTAATTAATAAGATATGAATCCACGACTTTCAATCGGATTATCCGAATAAGTTATGAATCCAATAATCCGATTATAAATGCACTCCGGATATGAATCGATCGAGGCTAATCCGATCCGATCATAATCTATCAACTTAATATAATATCTTCTTTTTTTTTATTATTATTTATAATTTTGTGTAATGGTAGTTTAAGTTTTTATGCAGTAAAAATACGGTTGTGTCCTATTTTTCTTATGATTTAATATGGGAAATTTTTAATTAAAATAAAAGAAAAATATAATAAAGAATGAGGTTGCTAATAGTATTTTAATCTTTTCTAGATCTTAAATTAAATTCGATAAGGATCAATTCGATCCGAATTCATTATAATCGGATTATATTACACAATCACATTATCACATGTTAATATTATTCACAACAATTTTTCTTTTTTAAAAAAAAATTTCAAAATTCAAAAGTGTATTTGTTATTTTTATTTTATTTATTTCTTTTATGCGTATTTGGTATGGTTGCTATTATTACCACTCTCAAATCTCCTTGTGCACTATGCACTCTTAAAAATATAAAAAATTTAGAGTTACACAATAAAATTTTGAAGTGCTATCTTTCTTTCATTTGTTATTCTAAAAAATAAAAGCAACAACGTTAGGGCAAGTATGAATTTTTAAGAACGCCACGTGTACCCTAGCAAGGAATTGGATGAGATTGCTCTAGGGTTGTCATCCAGCACTTGGCCTCGTGTGGGCTAAGCATTCAAGGCGAAGGGTGATGTCCAACAACCTACTCATCATATGAAATGGGTTCAATGTCCATTTATGATACCCCCTAGAAAAAAAAGATGAATCGAAATATAGCTGCTACGTTAAAATTGGGAGCAAGAATTAACCAGACTGACCTAACTGATAAATTAGAAATACATTAAAACAGCAATTGGGCCGGAGAATGTGATTGCATTATAAGGTGCAATTGAACATATCGGAAACAAGCTCAAATTGACATAACATAAAACCTATTAGTCAAGTGCCATGTAGAGCAAAGTCCATAGACCGCCTAATTGACACCAACAGTAAAATCTCCTTGACTTCAAGACCCCACATTAACAACAACGAGAGTGCGCTAAACTATTAGCGGAGTAAAAGCTAATAAGTGTAGTTGAAGTTACAACCTTCCAAATAGGAACTTGTAATCCATGGGTATACCATGGCAAGTTACAAAGGTTGTACATGTAAACCAACCATCCGTAACAGATTCTGGTTGCTCTGTTAGGTCATCTCACTCAGTGAGTTGGTGCGGTTTGCTCTTTACCTATCTTCTTTATTAAATCGAATCATAGTTTGTACATTGAACAAATAATCAATAGCATATATATGTACTTTGCTTTTGCTATAAACAAACCTTAAATATTTTCTTACGCTCCAAATTATCATATACTTGTTGGAGGATAGAATCCCACGTCATATAACAAAATATATACAATTAATATATGCGAGTTTTTCACCACTAATATAATGAGGCTTTATGATAAAACCTCACATAGCCGATAAATAATTAAGTAGAGACAATATCAGTGATGATATTGGTAGTGGAACTGCATGAGCATACAAAGTTTATGTACTTTATGCAACCACTATGTTAACTCCTCCGTTCATTTCTTGATCATCCAGATTAAGTCCGTTCTTTCTCCTCGTTGGTTACTTCTGCTGCAAACTTTTTTGTATGCAAGCGTTTATAGTCACAGATAAACGCACAAGTTCAAAGTGCTCCAAAGCTGCAATTACCCAGTAAAAGTAATCGAGGTGGGCACGATTGATGTTACTCAGTAAGCCATTTTGCACCATGCTTTGAGCTAATCATTTCCATGCTTCTCATTTCCTCCGGCATCTGATCGTAAAGAATTCTTGGATTCCGACCAAGGCAAATGCATCAGATAAACACGCCTCCATGTACTGTGGAATTAACCACACTCTCATTGGCACTACTGTTTCGGGTTGTCCAAGAGGTTGTGGTCTCTGCAATCTAACCTTTTCACATACCAAGCCTGACACAACCATGGTGATTATGGATAGAAATAGGCCAATACCGATTCTTTGTAGAATGGTAATGCCAGATGAATGTCCAGTGATTTTTTTTTTTTTTTTTTTTTTTTCGGGCTGTGGGACAAAAACACGGTCATAGATTGGAATGACAACTATAACCGTGAGAAAAATAAAAATTTAGTGATGCTTGGGGAAGCATAAAAGTTTGAACCAACTGAGCGGACCATTGTGCTTCCTTGCTTAGTGAAGAAGGTCTGAACTGTTAGTGTTTGAATGAATTACTTGTTTCTATGGAAGATTTGAGGAAGAAGAGGAATCGTGGGAAGAAGATACAATTTGAAGGGTACTCTGCTCACTCTCAACATCTGGGGACAGCTTTTCATTTCTGTGTATTCCTCACACACACAGCATGTGATGCCTGCCGTTTTCCTTAGTGGATAATACGATAATCGATACAATCTCGGCCCTTACACTTGTCATAATCTAAGACTAAGTGAATACACAATTAAAAACAAAGGCTTATCTATTCTAACTTTACTTGGCTCACAGCTTATACCCTAATACTCCCTTTAAGCTTTGAAGAACTGATATGACTCCAAGCTTATCTCTCTGGAATAGTTGAATCTTTCTTTTGGTAAGGCCTTGGTAAAAATGTCGCCACTTGTTCTTTAGTTGGACGGTATACCAAATCCACAATTCCCTGCTGCAGAGCATCCTTTATGAAATGATATCTTCTGTCAATGTGCTTAGTCCTTTGGTGAAACACTGGATTTTTGTTATTGAGATTGTGAATGTGTTGTCACACTGCAAAGGAGTTGCTTGACTTGTAACTCTCCAAAATCCTCAAGAACAAACTGAGCCATATATACTCGGCCTCTGCAGTGGAAAGTGCAACACAATTTTGTTCCACAGAAGCCCAAGAGAACACTCCACTGCCAAAAGGAAAAGCATAGCACAGAGGTACTCTTATCATCTATTGATCCTCCGAGTCACTATCCTGAGAATCCTACTAAAAGCGCCTTCTTGCCTTTCATGAGTATAAACCGTAGTCAGTGTTCCTTTGATATATCTGAGCACTCTCTTAGCAATCCCATAATGCTTGTTAGAAGGACCATGCATATATCTAGCTAATAAGCTAGCAGCATACATCACATCTGGCCTTGTAATAGTAAGGTACAATAAAAATTTTTGCCTACCAAGCTTTCTGTATTTCTCTTCGCATCTGCTGCACCACTTCCATCTTCTTTACTCAACTAGGTATTCTAGAGGAATAGAAACTGTTTTGCATTCTTTCAATCAAACTTATCCAACATAGAGGAGGCATACTTCTTTTGATGAATGAAAATGCCAGATTACGTTTGAATCACCCCATTCCCTGAGAAAATGGTGAAGAAGGCCAAGTTTGACATCTCATACTTCTCCTTCATATCTTCTTTGAACTCATCCATCATATCTTGATTGTTTCCAGTATACACAATATCATCCACATAGATGGAGACTATTAGTATATCTTTTTCTCCCATATGTCTTTGTGGAGAGGTTGCTTCTTAAGCTTTTCTCAAACCCACATAGTAAAATAGGCATGTCAATCTCCATACCGGGCTCTAGGCGCTTGTTTCAAACCATAAAGAGCCTTATTGCAGCTTGTAGACCTTATCTTCTTGCCATTAATCACAAACCCCTCAGGTTGATCAACATACACTTCTTCTGCCAATATTCCATTTAGAAAGGCAGACTTAACATCTAATTGGAATGGCTTCCAGCTTCTTTGTGCAGCAAGTGCAATCAATATTACGATGAGTATTGTCAACTGCGACAAAGAGGTCTCATTGTAATCCGAGTCTGGTTTCTGCACATATCCTTCATAGCAACCAGCTTTGCCTTGTTCTTTTGTACTGAGCCATCAAATTCAGTTTGGTTTTGGACACCCATTTCACACCAATAACTGTTTATCTTAATTACGTCTACAAGCTTCCAAAGTCTCATTTTTCTCAATCATGGACAGTTCTTCTTCCTTAAGCTTTTACCCAAGCTTTATCTTGTGCAACTATTCATACTTCTCTAGTTCCACACAATACACAGATTGCATTGTGCTAGGATATCACTAATATTTCTCCATTTAACTGGTGTATGATCATAAGGACCGAGTGATCTCAACGGTTTGAACACCTCTCTCTGGTTCTTCATTTGATTCTTGTCTTCCACTTCTGACACTTCATGTAAACTGGAATCACTCTCAGTCATATACTGGTTTTACTGAATGTTGGTTACTGCAATAGACTTCTCTGAACTCTGCTCCCAATTCCAAGGTATAGTTTCATCAAGACCACGTCCCTTGATAAAGTGCTTCCTTGTACTTGGATCAATCTGCAGTGACACCCTTTCTCACGGGTTGCATAACCCACAAATACACCTTTGATAGCCTTTGCATCAAGCTTTTTGTCTTCTTTCAGCTGGCATACATAGCAAAGTAGTCAAACACCTTTAAGTGACCAATTCCTGGTTTTTCTCCCACTATAGGCTTCAAAAGGAGTTATGTTGTAAAGGGCTTTTGTAGGTGATCTGTTTAAGTATAAACGAGTTTGTATGTACAGCTTCTGCCCACAGAAAGTATATGGCATGCTTTTATCATGTAGCATTGCCTTAGCCATCTCCACAACTGTTCTATTCTTTCTCTCCACTACTCCATTTTGCTGTGGAGTATAAGCAATAGATAACTGCCTTTGTATACCTTGATTCAACAACTTGCTGGTCGGTTGAGAAATTCCCCCTCATTGTCACTCCTTAAGCATTTCACTTTGAATCCACATTACCAACTCACCATTGCTTTGAACTTTCTGGAAACTTATTAGTGCCTCAGACTTATGTCGTAGGAAATAAAAACCCATGACATTCTTGTGTGATCATCAATAAGCAGCATGAAGTATTTGTTCCCGGCAATCGATTCATTTTGCATGGGACCACACAATCTGTATGTATCAATTCCAGGAGGATTCTTAGCTCTCCAAGCTTGTCCTTTTGAAACCAATCTCTATGTTGTTTTCCCATTTGTAATCCTTCACACTCCATCAACATCTTCAAGATGTGGAAGACCATGCACCATTTCTTTTTCCTAAGCTGCTTGAGGCTTCTAAGATTTAAGGTGTCCTGGTCTCTTGTGCCAAATCCCAGGTACATTCAGGTACACACTAGCCTTCAATGCCACTTGATCAGTTTGCATTAAAGACAGAGGGTAGCACCTGTTACTTTTCATCTTAACCTTGATAACTAGACAATCAAGTGAAGGACCATCAAAGATACAACACTCTCTTCCTCCAAATAGCAAATAACTATCATGTTCATCCATCTAGCCCACACTCAACAGAATTTTCCTTCAAGCCAGGTAGAAACATGACTTCTTTGATGCATTTCTACCAGAATTTGTATCAATCATAAGTGAACCCATTCCCGACTAGCATCTACCAGATTTCGGTGGGCATTTGTACTTTTCCAGTAACATTTGTCCTTATATCCACAAGTAGCTCAGTGATGAGTAGATTTTTATATATATTTATCCTATTCTTTGTATATTTTGATTAATATTTTGGAAGAATTTTGATACTTTGAATTGTATTTTTCAATATAGGACTTTCAACTTCCTCTGGGCAAAACGTAATCAAATGGACGAATTTTGGAGTAATTCCAGTTGGAGGAAGTCCGTGAGTCACTGAGCGTGATCGTATCAAAATATCAGATTTTCCACCAGGTAGTTATTTTCTGGCAGCAAAATAAAGGAGCAGTGCGCGGTGCTGGAAAGTCACGTTTTGGTTTTTTTAAATTGCGTTTTTGGGGCCCAAGATGACCTCGGATGGATTCATGGCCATCTGGAGATGTGTTCAGAACGTTCGTATCTTTAAAACAAGCTATCTTGGGCCGGATTTGGAGGATATTTGAAGCTAAAACGTGGCTGGACAGTTTATGTGTAGATTCTCCTAGATTAATTAGGACTCTATTTTCTATTTTTATTTTGTTATTATTTAGTTTCCTAGTTGGAACAAAGACCATTTATTTTAGGGATTGTGAGAGGGCATGGATATATAGTTCTTGCCGATCACAATTGTAAAGGGAGGAGGCTTATTCTTATTTAACTTTAGGGTTCTTGGAGACTCTCTATCATATGGTGTTTCATTCCTTTTTCTTAATAATATTTTCTATGATTTCAATTATGAATATGCGTAACTAATTTCCATTAGCTGAGGCGAAACCTTAAGCATAGCATGAATATGTAGTTTTATTTAATTGCTTATGATTGATTGCATGCACGCTTTGAATTATTGATCACTGTTTTAAACTATCTAATTGTCTTGATGATTGGCCACCATTAAAATGTTTAGAAGTAATTGGATGCAATTCGGTCGGAATATCACCGGAGGATTGAGTTTTGCTTCTTGTGATTAATAGTTGTAATTTCACCTAAGGCGAATATCACGCTCTTAGGGGTTGCATGGTTTTTCAAAGGTTTCATAGCACTTAATGAGTCTTGCATGTTTATATTTGATACGAATATCCTGGGGCAACAGTTGCATGTTAGATATACGTTCTTGCTTGAATATCACGAGGAGAATATATATTAGGAAAACCTAACCTTCAAAGTAACATGTGTGGAATCATAAGTAATTGGTAGAAATTCATAAGATTGCTAGATGGTGGAACCTAGTGCTTTCATATTTGGTTTTTAAAATGCTTTTCTTTTATCATATTTGTTTTTAATTAAAATTCGTTTTTATATTACCTAAAATCAAAATCTCTTTTCTCAATTTTAAATTCTAAGTAGTTAGTGGAATTGTTTCTGCATAAGTATCCAAATAGTCCTTGAGAGACGACCTTGCATGAGCATCTATACTACAATATCCTTGTATTCTTTTTCAAGAAGTATTTCATGTGATTTTGAGCCTAATTGCATAGACATTAAAAATCATATAACTTCGGCATTTTCCAGATCATGTGATTTACTGCAACCACTCTCAATGCCAGTTCTCATTCACCTTGGCCGGTAAATTACATATTAGCATAGAACAAGTGCCTGTCACTTCTGGCAGTGCTGGTTTGCCTTCTGAACAACCTTGCCTACGTAAGAACTACAATGCCCAAACCTATCTGTGATTATGACATTTGGATTGCCTTGAATCGACATTCTCCAAGTGAAACTTAGAGCACACCTTGCATTGTGGCTTGGCTTCCCATCTTGTTTCATGAATCTGCCAGTCTTGAGTTCTGTGCAGGATTAGCAATGACCTTTCAGCTGGGATGAGACTTTGAATCCCACTTCTTGCCCTTTGCATTCAGTTCTTCTTAGAGCCACTTGGACATAGAGTACCTCTATTTTGTTGCCCTTTTGAATTCTGAAGGACCCAAACGCCTTTATAGGTGGCATAAAAGTGCATATCAAATCGTTGTTCTGGCTCTTAAGAATTGCTAAGAACTATTGTAAAATCAACCTTGTCTATGCATTTCGTATTCTCAATCCACCATGATTGGATATACAGGTTTTGCTAAGGCTGATTAAAACCTTTTGCACAAGCCCTTTCATTAGATAATATTTCCGCAAGCGTCTTCATTTGGGTAATCAAATCATTCAAAGCGTGTAAGATATCAGATAACGTCTCATCATCGCATTCTAGTATGCTCAGATTCGTCGAAGATTTTTGGAGTTTATCTGATCATGCACAGTCCACCTCCCGTGATATTCACCTGGCAGTCCCATGCTATCTTATTGTATCGGCGTTGTGATTGAGAAATATTTGGTCCGAGACGGCATTGAATGAAACACCCCCGAGCTTTCGCATCTCGCATGTGTTTACAAACCATTTTCATCATCTTCTTCCTCTGAGCTTTCCACTTCCAGCCTTCTTCTTCTTCTTTGATTCTGAGATCGTAACCCTTTTTTCAACCCAATTTTCACTTAGCCCATGAGATTTGAAGATCGTCACCATCTTGATTCTCCAGGAACTCGTGGACTCACCGGAGAAGATCAGGTTCTCTTTTTCGAGCTTCCAGATCCAGCCATTTCCAAGCTTTGATGATACGAATCTCAAAAATCAGAAAACCAACCAGAACGAAGCCAGGTATAGCTCGATTGATTTGACAACGTCGCACGAGTCCTTGATTTGGTCCGAACCGGGCTCACGAGGATGCATGTTAGTGTTTGAATGAATTACTTGTTTTCTATGGAAGATTTGAGAAGAAGAAAAGATACGTAAGGAAGAGAAGATACAATTTGAAGAATTATGCTCACTCTCAAATCTGAGAGTGCGGCACCTCATTCTGTATATTCCTCACACACACGGCATGAGTACATAACCCCGTTTTTCCTTAGCTGGATGTACACGGCTAATCGATACAATCTCGGCCTTACACTTGTCATAATCTAAGACTAAGTGATTTCATTTATGTATATTCACCACACACACACAGCATGGAGTACATAACCGTTTTCCTTGGTTGGATGTACACGGCTAATCGATACAATCTCGACCTTACACTTGTCATAATCTAAGACTAAGTGACACACAATTAAAAACAAGGCTTATCTATTCTAACTGCTTAGCTCATAGCTTATACACTAATATGAACAAAAAGTTGGACTAAACCAAACAGCAAGCAACACGCCCATACCGGAATGAGGCGTAGGATGAGCTTTACTTGTTCAACTTGAGTTTGAGTGCATAATCTCCATGGATTTCTGGTCATGCTTGAAGCATCGAGGTCGTCAACAGTCATTGTCCAAGTATCCTAAAAGTTTTCAACTAGTTAGACAAACCATGTAGGTCGCTTTGTGCATAGTGCTACAAGCAGTACAAATTTATATATAATTTATAAATATATGTAACCCAAATTCTCACCTGGAGTGGCTGGTATGTGCTAAAGTCCTGCTAGTCTCATGCTCTTGTCATCTCTGTACACAAAACCAGTTGATGTTCCATCGAGGTGCCGCTTCCGCTGCCGCGACAAACACCTGGCCACCACGGTGAAGGGGCTGCCTAAGGGTCCAGCCTTCTGAACTTCTTGTAACCGAACAGGAACAGGCCAAGGCACTACCATTGCCGCTGTCAGTATTCCAAACCCTGCTGCCCACCCGACATTCTCCTACACCCAAATCATAGTGACAAATTTAGGGCCTCCAGTATTACTGTTATATAACTTATTGAACTAAATAATACCCAGGATTACCGAAGCTTTTAATCACTAAACAAGTTACATCCTCGAGCTCTTAGTAGTTAATAAGGTTCGGAGCAGACTTTGCGTAGTGTATGTAAATATGTTCAGAGTCAGAGTCTGCTGGCCTGCACATATATGACTACTAAAATGGCAGCAGAGGCACTAAATATGATCCCCAGTACCACCAGTTGAAGAACGATCTCTTCGCCCCCTTCTCCTCGGAGAGTCCTCACGAAACTGGTCAGCTGCAAAGTTTGTGCACACGGTCTGTGGCCAGCTAGCCCAATTGACAATATGTAAAGTGCTACAAAGAACTTTGATTTCTGATAAGGCAGAGGAATTACTGAAACATGATGGTTAACAACACCATTGCCTTGCATTACAAGAAAAGATACAACAATCATGGTGTGAAATTAAAGGGTAACAAAATTAATGAAAGTTTTGAATTTAATTTTACGTACGAAGCAGTAAATGATCGAAGAGACGAGGATGGTTTTTGAATCGACCAAGATAGGCGTCGGCTATGAAGGCTCCGGTTATTGTGAGGAATGGAGACTCAACCCAAGTGTTGACATTCTTTGTAGCCATGGGGATTGGCTCATGGAGTTCATTTGTGAGGTATGTGATGAGGTTACCAGACATGCCAAAGTAAACAAATCTCTCTGCCACTTCAACAACTTACCAAAAAATAAAATAAGAAATACCCCGAAACAGAAAAAACTTGCCCACTTAGTACTACAGTTTAACGATATTTCTCTGCTTGATAGTGCTTGTAAGTAGGAGGTTTAAAAGTTGGACTCTAGTAGATAGCCTTCTATACCAATTATTATGGTTAGTCCATTGTGTGACTTATCCCAAATCTCACACCCCTCCATGTAAATATACTGGTGTCTTAAACAAACAAAAAAAAAAACAACAAAGCTTTTAAGAAGGTTTGGCAACCTACAGATGATGGAAATGGCAGCACTCCAGCCACCTCTTGAACTGGAAGGTTCTTCATGGCCAGAAGGTAGCCATAGGAAATTAGTGAAGAAGAATTAATTTGGGTTTTTTGTTGAAGTGAATGTTTTAGTGTGTCCTTTTGTCAAAGATTAATCCTACTACATTTTCTAAGTGATCTCACTTTTGGCTTAATTAGGATAATTAAGCAACATATATACAACAGTCGTTGGTCAGAAACTTGGGCCTTAAATTCTCTGGGCCGGTATACTTCAAAAAGTTGCATGTCAATGTCAAGTAGGTAACTATAACAGATTCAATTCATGGAATCATGGAATTAAAAAGAAGGAAATAAAGAGAGGAGGAGAAGAAGACAAGTTGGCATGTTACTTGGACTGTGCACACACACAAGAGACGTCAAAGTTTGAGGTTTTGCGATCTGTTCCAAAGATTATTTTCTTTTTCTTTTTATTGTAAAGACGAAATAGGGGTGGGCATCAAACCGACTGAATCAACCAAACAGATAAATTTGAACCGTATTAGTTGGTTTGGTTCGGTTTTAAATAAGAAAAAAGGTAAACAATTTAAAAATCAAACCAAACTGATTTACTTTTGGTTTGGTTCGGGTTTACTTTTGAAACCAAACCGACCATGTATCGTTTAATTATTAATTTATTTACTTTACACATGTCAATATATTATAGGTTATTTAGTTTTATTTGACTTGACGAATATTTATGTTCCAAAAAAACTTAAATTTTTTATTAGATTGGAATGTGAAAGAAGTGTGGATGTTTAAAAGATTAAAACTCTTGAAATGTTGATATTTTTTTTATTTATGTGTTGGATTAGCCTATTAGACTTAAATTGACCGAATCAAACCGAACCAAACCGATTAATAATGGTTTTGTTTGATTCGGTTGTATTGGTTAAAACTAAATCAAACCAAATCGTTGAATGCTAGTTAGTTCAGTTATACTTTTGGCATCAAATCGAACCGCGTCCACCCCTATGCAGAAATTTGATTTGCAAATTGAAAACAAAGAGTAATTTAGCAACAGTGCTTTTGAAATGATGGTAAAAACACCAGCACAAACTCTAAATATTTTGACAAGATCACAAGTGTCTGCACCTCATGACAGTCTAGTCCGATCTATCTAAATTATTGTGCCTAGCCTTTGAAATAAAACATTGTAGGAGGTGAGCATCATCATCCCCTCTACAATCACGCACTAGGTCACCCCCAAGCTAAATTTGAAAATAAATATAATAGTACATCTATGAGAAAAACAATGCACGACAAAAACTAATGCCAAGTTTCGAAATAATGCATGCTTTTATAACTTTTCCATCTAAAAATCAACTGAGTACTCAAAGTACATCTACAAAACTGATGACTGATCTATTGAACGGGTTCACCGTCACGTGGTGTTTTGTATTCAATAGTATATTGTTAAGTGCAAGTTTTTCTCCACATAACAATGTATTATGGAATTAGAACACCGCGTGACAATGAATCTGTTCCATGCAAGTTGCTCTCAAACCCTGGATCAGCTTCTACTGTCATACCGTCTAGACAAAGGAACACCCTCCTAGAAGGTAGTGGTAGTGCATTCGTTCGTAGTGGCCTATCCGAAGATTTAGGGGATCAAAACCTAGGATCATCGTTGTGCACCCTTCACTCCCAAGTCATCCATCGATATGTACGTAGCTCAGCAAGCAACAAATTCAAATGGTAGAAAACATAAGTGTGTGAGAGTGGAAGAATTTGTTGAGTGCTTATTATTTCTAGGTATAGCTACCCAAGAGCCTAGCTAGCTAGCACACTAGTGATAGCTGCAGTCAGTTCAAAAAACACTTAGCAGATGCTACCTAAGAGTCTATAACTCGCACCTGCCCAGTTTATCATGGCCATGTTCGATCAGAAATCCAACATTGAAGGTCCTTGTCAATCGAGTACTTGCCTTTTCTTTTTTTCCGATGAAACGTCAACACGCAATCTTAATTTTCTGTACATGACCAGAAGAAGAAGAAGAAGAAGAATCCCTCTGACATCGATTTGATCGAATTTGTCAAGGATGATCTGATGGTGCTGGCAGACAGAGAAAGCGATCAATGCACATACATTGCTCCCTGGAGACTTTGATTTGGGCCTCATAAAGTGGAGAATATAAATAAACCCTTTTCATGAAGCTTTATTAATTGCTTGAATTTTTTTTGTTGTTACATGTAGAATTCATGGAATAATGAAATATTGGAATGTTCATGTGCTGGTCAGAAAAGTTGGTTGGTTTAATTTCACATTTGATTAGGCCCTTGTGCATATACACTTGTCAATGTCAGTTATTGATGCATTGCAAAGTCCGCTATATGCATCAACAGTTGACAACTATTGTCAGAATAGTTTCTTCATTATGTGATCTTAGAATCCGCCTAGAACGCGTACAAGCAGCATTGTAGCCTATCCCGTGATCTTGCTCCAAATTCTTGAATTTCTTTGAGTGTCTTCCCAAACAATGCACCGGTGGTCTCACTGAGCATGCCAAATGATGTTCACCCCAAATTTTCAAGCCGAGTCATAGGCCCAAATAAACTATAAATTGGAAGCGTGCCACTGTCAATCAACAAAGTGATATGAAATTGAATACTTGGGCACGAAGAACTACTTATAATCATGGAGATTGTAAATTGGGTGGGGAATTTGGCCATACAAGTTCTTTCCTATTTGTCTGGTAAGTCTTTAATAGTCGATCGGCAAGTAAGCAAAGATAGTATTTCCTCAATTCAATCATGACTGTTCATTTTTCGTACTACTGATTGCAAACAAAAAGAAAAAATAAAACAATAAAATAACTACCAGAATAGAAAATTCACAGTGGTAGAAAAAACGATTCTGATATACACTTAACAAAAAGGCTGTTGTCACTAATGTACGCCTCCTGCTCGCTTAAAGAGACTAGGAAAAGTCACGCTACAACAAATAAGCGTTTTAGCGAGGAAATGTTCAGCGGGAATTTCATTTCTTCATTGAAGGACACATTCAAACCCAGAAGAGGTTTCATCAAAGAAGATGATCTTCAAGTTAAATATTAACCAGAACAATTATTCTAGCCGTCGTTGTAGAAAGAATCGAGCAAGGGGTATCAATTATACCAATCGGTATTGGAGCTGAGAAGAAGTCTAGCAGAGCAATGGACTTGAACGTACGTACATGCCGCAGAAAGGCTTATATATCTAGGGAGAAGGCAGTCTCTCCACATCGTTAATTTTTTTCTTTGACAATAAGGTATGTTACTTAAAACGAGATAACCCCTAGGTGGAGTCGCCGGAGAAGAGAGAGATTAATGGTGTTATGGAGATAGTGAGAGAGGTTTACTTGACATACACAATAATTGTATTGGGTCACATAAGTGGTCAGTACCCAAAAATTATTCTAAAATTACACCATGCACCATAATTAGTGAGTACACACTACAAATATATATCGTCATCGTACTCATGCGAATTAAACCCGATTCAATTAAATAAAGGCAACTACGTACAAGGCCAAATGCATAGTTTGGTTCCACAACCTTTCTCTTTAATTACAAAAACAAGTGGAACAATTTACAAAAACAAAAGCGGAACAATTTTAGTTCTGTTAATTATAGGTAGGGTGAAACAGGAATATTTATTTTTTTTCTTTTTTGTTATTATTATTTTTGTTCTTGAGGGTCCGGTCCCGGCAGGAGTTGGTTATAATTCTCTTAAAAAAGAGGAATGGATACACAGAACCCTAATAGCTAGAGTGGTCAAGTGGATTGCATGGTCCCTTTCTCCACCCAGTGAATGTGGTGCCCTGAGATTTTTCCAGAAAAAACTTTGTAAAAGTAAATGAATCGAGGAGCTCTTCTTCTCTGCACACGTGGGTTGTTCATAACTCGGCTGAGCGACATTGACGATGAGGCCGGCGACATAACAATCAAATATCAACTTTATCTTAACAACGATATATATTGACATATTGATATCAAATTTTTATGCCATATCACCAATACCCACCAGATATCGATAAAATATTTACAGATACGTTGACATTTTGTTGCACTATCGTCGTCAGCATTACTAGCGTCGCTAGCCGAATCATGCGTAGCTTATGCGCATAACCCCATATAGGAGAGTAAATTCTATGAAGAGAGATACCAAAAGATATGCACTTACGCACTATTATAGTTGTTTTTAAATAATAATAATAATAATAATAATAATAATAAACAAGACAATCTTAAATTATAATTTGAGGTGCAATATAACCTTAAATATTTTATGATGATATAAACATAGTACACTTAGCTAAATTAGAAAGATGGAAACACCTCCTCCTCATTACTTGAAAACATGGGAATGGCAGGGGAGGGTAGTGGAATGAGTCAAATCGATTTGACAAAAGACGCACTTAGCTAAATTATATGGTCCGGCTTCAAAGTTGGGCAAGTACAGATGCACTATTGTATGTCTTTCGTTTAGAAATCAACTAGCTCTTCTCGGTAGTAATATATTTTTTTTAATATTAGAAGAGATTTAAAGTTTGAATGTCCATCTATTCTTCTGGTGATTAAAAGAGAATATATCTTTATGAAAAAAGTTTTCGGTGTAAATTTCTTGCTGAGTCATTATGCGATCAATAAAGATATCAATAGCTTATATTTCGTAATCAAACAAGTAACATCTTGATTTTATTTTCAATTACAATGCATACTAAGTTTAAAATTGAAATATTTTTTGTTTCTTTTTCTTACCATGGAAGAAAACTGAATTCTGTTTTTTTTTTTGTTTCTAATTACAAACAGATATTACTATTATATTTTAGACTAATGGGGAGAAATGATGGATTGAACTCAGAGCAATGGATAAAAAGAGGAAGAGAATTAGACTCTTGCTCAACATAATAAGTTATTTTCCCACTCACTTTCACTACTTGGAGTCTTGGACTAATTAACCTCAAGGTCCATGGACTCTTTCCATTTTAAAGCACTAACAAGTTTTGAGTTCATATGACCATTTTGAGTATCTAATGTGACCGTCCCACATATTAATTTCGTGTGGATGATTGCAAGAAAACTTGATGCCAATTATGTCCTTATCATGGCTTTGATAAAGAGAAAATTGTAGCAAAAGTTCATGAATTTTAACTGAATTGAAGTAATGGTCTCTGAACTTGTCAAAATATGGAGCAATAGTCATTTTTGTCAACTCCGTTATAACTTTTGTTAAAATAAAGACGTGTGCGGCACGTGAAGTTGAATTAAAAGGCAAATAAGGAAATCAACTACCATTTTACGGGTGAAAAAAATCAAACGCAGCAAAGGGGTAGGGTTTTGCGAGAGGGGTGAGATGTGAGTGGTTTGGGTGGTTTGAGTGGTTTTTCTAGAAAATCTCAACCTTCTTTTATAATTTGTTATTCGATCTATGGGTGTTTTCGAGGAGAAATTCTATCTTTTCTTAGTTGATTTCTTCCTCCTTGTCATGTTGCTGCTTCTTTTGAGATTCATGTGTCTGCAACTTTTAGCGAACTCCATCTCGGCCATGCCTTCGTGTACCAATAACATAAAGGTCCCTAACATAAAGCTTATTCCTCCTGATATATGGTAGTGAGAATGATGAGTTTCTTAAATAATTAGATGTTCATTCCCTCACTAAGGCTGAATATTGCGAAAAATAGTGGAAATTTGAGGAATTGGAGATTGGGCATGGAGGGAAGTTTCAATTTGAGATGAATTTTGTCTCTAAATCGACTAAAACCCATTTCCTCATGAAAATGGTAGTTGGTTTCCATATTTGTCCCTTAATTCAGCCTCACGTGCCACGCACATGTTTCATTTTGACAAAAGTTATAACTGAGTTGACAAAAAGAACCATTGCTCCACGTTTTGATAAGTTCAAGGACCAATAGTCATAGATTTTTAGTTCATGGATCATTGCTTCTATTAGGTTAAAGTTCAGGAGAGTATTGCTACAATTTTCTCATTTTTTAAACTTCTCATTCAAATTATTCAATAATGCATATAAGTGTACTAGAGTAACACCTTGAATAATAGAAGCAAAACAAAAAACAAAAAACTTTGATGAAGGTAAATCTAATGAGGAATTTAACTTGAGAATCGTATTGTTGTGGCTCCTCTCTTGAAACGCAACATCATGTTTACTTACAAGGAACATAAATTGGATTCGTTTTGATTCTTGAGTTCTCTGTGTTTTTACTTAGACATAAAGAATCAGAAAAATATAAGTTTTTTCTTGAAATCCGTAATTAAATACTTAAAAGTCAGAAATTAGATCGACTACAAGGACTAGTTCTGATTCCCTCCTTACTTTTCTTATTTTTAAGTTTTCTGATTTCTTCCTTTTTCCCATTATTGTTAAGCAAACATGATTAATTAAGTCCACACTCAATGTAGTCTTCCACAGTAGTTTGAGTGAGTGTGATACCTATATATAAAAATTAGGTATTGAACCCATGAGTTTAATATATCAAACTCATAAATTTAATATATCAAACTCATAAGTTTACTACATTAAACTCATGAATTCAATATAGTGGTATCATACTTGTTGGAACCAAAATTGTGCACCTCCGCGGTTGGAGGTCGTTTGCAAATCCGGTCACCTGTAAGAAAAAAGAAGACCCATGAATAGTCTAAGGTACAGGTGGGGTACATGCTAAAGGCTCTCTGATGGTGAAGGTAGTCAACAATAAGACTCAAGCAATAGGCAAGAGAATATGCAAAGAACTAAGTATGCTTAGATTGAGTTACCAGAGATTTGCGCTAGATGAGGGTTTATATAATAGTCGAGAGAGAAACCTTTTAAGATATTGGATCCATATTAAACCGGAAGAATCCTAGAGAATATCTAGCAATATATATTGTTTTCTCTTAGAAGTGTGATTACTTGCAGAGCACGCCAATCCCTAGATTGTAGGAATCTCTAAGAATATAGGAAACATATAGATCCTAAGTCAGATATGGCTTCTGTATCTTGCAGAACAAGAATGCTCGATCCGTCTACTCCGGCCCGAAAAATTTATGGTCCCACAACACTTCAATTTTTCGTCCACTATGGAAGTGTGATTCCTATATAAGTTCCATATATTGGTATCACACTTACTTTTTCAGACCTACTGTGGAAAACCCACTTTTATAAAATCAATGGTGTTGTGACATAAAATCTAGAGAGAGGGTGGAGAGAGAATCAGAAAAGTGAGGAGAAAGGGCATGAGGAATTGTGATATATATTCCTCATGTCTAGTGCCTTTATTCATAGTAATAAGAGGGAAAGAAACTTGCTATTAACACTCCCCCGAAAACATAGAATATTATAAAATATTCTATACATAATCTACTGCGGATTATGAATATATTAAATAATATTATAAAATATTATACGAATATTAAATAATATTCACAACACTCCCCTTTGAGTGCGTAAATACTCAAATAAGCACATTAGATCTTCAGCCAAATGTAGAAGCAGTTGATGAAGTCGTCTTGTCCAGTCGGCACAAGTAGCAAACGCAAGTCTCATATAAGGATTGCACATAGGAGTAAGTCTCACAAAACTTTGCTATGATAAAACACAAGGTGGGACAAAACCCATAGTCTAAGAAGAAAAATGAGTTAATGCAACATGTCGATACTTACATCTTCAGGACGTAAGTAGTAGAAAATGCACACAAGGGTATGACTAACCCAGAATGGGTGCCTCGTCAAAACCTCGTCAGACAACAAAAATCCAATGGGAAAAAATGATCATGATCGTAGGGAAAAAGAGTACATTAAGGTTAAGTGAGTATACTTCAGAATACTATCCCTGAGTTCGAAAAAACTCTCTCTAATAACTACAAACGTTGCAAATGAGATAGTTACGCATACCAATTCCTCGAACAAACTTTTGGAAGGTTGTATTTGACATTGACTTCATGAAGAGGTCGGTAAGGTTGTCTTCGGATCATATCTGCTTAACTTCAATCTTTTGATGCTTTGCTGATATGAGGTAGACGCAACAAGCTTGGTGTTGACTTTGTGGATTGTCTGATCGGTATAAACGACATTGTCTTCATGAATCGTAGTTCGGACTCAACAAAGGATGAAGAACCGCAGGTGCTTCGAATATGCTCCCATGTACACTTGTGGCTTCGTGTATGGCGATGAGCTCGAAGACGTCGCAACTAAGGTCTATTTGGTTGACCTACAAGATATTGCGGTGTTTCTAATAATAAAGACATAATCCGTCTAGGAACGTGCCTTGCGCAGGTCAGACAAGTAACCGACATCAGCAAACTAACAAGGCAAGCATCATCCTGAAGACCAAAGGGGTAGTGGTCTATTCTGAGATGCATCGGGATAGAATAAGTCCAAATCCATAGTAATGGAAAAACTTGTTTAACACCAACTTGGTGGTGGCATGTAGGCGCAATGTTGTATCTTGCCAAAAGATAAACAACAAATGAGATGTCATGCCTAATGCAATGGACTAAGTAAAATAAAGCGCTAATTGAACTTAGATATAGAATTTCAGGTTCCACAACCTTTTTAAGGGTCTCATTTGCATCTAGCGTATAAACAATTGTGGGTGTACTCGAAGGCAACACCTTATCGGTGTAGTTCGACTGGTGAACCAAAATACCATCTGAACTATGCTCGAAACTTCAAGTCGAGACAGAAACGAGTTTATCCAAGATCTTTCATCTCAAATTTCAACTTCAGGTGCGAGGCAGTTTTCTTAAGCTATTCTAAAGTCTAAGTGAGATTCATGTCATCGACATAGACTACAACTCTAACAAATTCGATTTTGTACACACAGGGGCATAGTTTATTCACATATCCCTAACTCATCAAATATTCACTTAGACGGGTATACCACATTTGCTCGGATTATTCCAATCCATAACATGAACTATTTAAATCAGTCCATGAAAGTCCTTCGAAAACTTCCATGTAGATTTTCGTATCATTATCCTCATAGATACGTTACAACTACGTTCATAAGCTGTAATCAATCCAAGGCGTTATGAGATAAGCCTTGCACCATAAGACGGCGTTATATCGCATTATTTCATTCATCTCATTACGCTTTCTTTTGTGTTGGATGGTGTTGGAACTACTGGTCCAAACTCTTTATGCTTCGCCAAGGAATCTAATTTGATATGGATTGTTTTTAGTTGACCCATCAGTTCTACATCAGCATACATCAATAGAACATGGTTCGATATTGTTGTTTTTCACTATTTCAAGAAGCTACCATATACGTGAATATCATCGATAAGAATCTCATTCCAATTCCATAACTCATCTATGAATGCATAATGGACCAAGACTACAGGTCTCGGGATAATCCAGATTAATTTCATGAGATGAGATGGTTAAGATAGTGATCAAATAAAAGATTCAGTTGTGCCATGTTTCTCTCTTTCTAGGGGTGAATTGTTCGAACCGAGTGATCTATCGCGCTTCAGGCCAAGGACGATTGATTGGCTAGCCGTCGATGTACCGGGCCGTCCAACAGGAGCGACTAACCATCCTTCAGGTGCGGCACATCTTTTGGGGATGTTAACTCAACATCTGTTACGTACGTCTATCCTTGCAAGCATGTTTGCAACTGGTATATGTGATCTCGTCACTTTTGCTATATTAGAGAAAACATCTAAAGCAACACTCTAGGATCTAGAATACGAGGATCGAAATGAGACATAATGGGGACGTCCACTATAATTCACGCCGTTCTTCAAGAACGTTGACGTTCTTATCTTCCCCTAACGGCGAGAAGACTGTCTCATTGAAGTGGCAATCCGCAAACTGGTGGTAAAGAGATCATGTGCAAGGGCTCAAGAGAGCTAATTTGAAGGAGAATCATAATCAACAAAGATTCACATCCTTATTTGAGAACCCATATTGGTACATTACGGTGACGCAATATGGCACACAAGGCACACACCCAAAATGCATAAGTACAAAACGTTAAGTTCGTACCCAGTTACCAATTGTAACGCCAAAATAGTGTTAGGTGGCAATGGACCTTAGGTAGACCAACATAGTTGCATACAAGATTGCGTAGCCCTAAGCAAAAATTGAAATCGAAAGCTTAGTGCGTTCATCAGGTCCGGGAGATCAACTGAACGCGCTTTATTATCTCTTCTGCGAGGTTGTTTTGAGGTGAACATGGGGAATGCGATGTTCAAAACCCAAAATACATGAAATACATATTGAAAAATCTTTGATATAAACTCTTCAGCATTATCCAGTATTCCAGACTTTATAAGATAATCAGTATGGTGAGCCCTTAAGTTAAAATCAGCCAGAAGGTTAGTAGTGTCATGTATTGTCAAACATGTGACCAATGTGTAGATAGATCAACCAAAACTATAAGTATTTACATGGCCAACATTTTGGTTGGATTAGCCCACAACTATTCCTTTGAATTCACTGTGAAAAGAGGGTTATGTAGTATCTTTGCTAAGGATGATATAGAAATCCAATTTTTCCAATAAGCAAACTTGGCAAAGTGTGCTTGTAGGCACAAAATCCTTACTCCAAGTAAGGTAATGCATTGTGTAAGACATTGCATCGTGTTTCGACCTAAATGTCCCAAATGGTCGTGCCAAAGCAAGTAAACTGCTTGAATCGCCCGGCTCAAGGCCAGCCATATGTGGTGCGTTGCATACGGCGTGTTGTCCATTGGCTTTAAAAATATGTTTTGGGTCGTATTCTTAGGAGGTGATGCAAAGGTATTCCGCTCTATTTTCTTCAGTGGTTTCATGATCATTGTTCTCTCAAATATTCTTAAAACTCAATGACGTTCTTCCATAACAGAGAGAATATAAAGCCCCTTAATGGTAATTTAGGACCATTAATACAATGAGGAGCGGTGCTAACGCCTTTAATCAGGTTGGATAAACCTGAATTCGTTGCTAGATGGGTGATTTAGGTATGAAGTTAGTGTGCGTGGTAGCACATTCATCCAGACAACTAACTTCCCCACATTTATACTTAATCACGTGTTAATTGAATTCGGTCACAAGTAGACAAGAAACATGATTCAATTAACTCATATTTGAGGACAATATCCGTAACATTATTCATAACTAAAACAAATACCAATCTTAAATCTAGAAACAAAGGAAATTATTCACAAAGTAAATCAAATGTGTTAGGTGGAGTGAAATGAGTCTCACATATTGATTACGGGAATGGTACTCCTCAACAACATTGGTAAAGGCACAAACAAGTGCATAACCAATGATCTCGTCCATCAAAACGAAAGTAAATTCTGCACAGTTGAGGTTTAGGAATACTGTCCCTTATTCTTGAAGTTTTAGGTCTTTGGTGCTAAGGGATCACGCATTTGGTCGTGATGCCACCCTCTTGGTAGGCCCTGATTCTACCACTATACAGTACTCTCTAGCCGAAGATGGATGAGTAAATTCTGTAGGCGTCTGTCGAAGCAGAGCCTTCTGTTTGGTACACCTCTGCCGAAGCAGAACGTGTCATTTGGTACATGCATGTCGAAACAAGGCATGCCTTTCGGTGAGATCCAGCAGAGAATGGGTCACACCTTTCAGTGGACTCCAGTTGAAGTTGGGTTTATACCATTTGGTACTTCCCAGCTAAATCACTGGGTATCTCTCTCTCACTGTTGTGCGTTTCAATGAGCAATGTGGTAGTAATCAGATCCGAGAAACCTCCACTCTTTAAAGTACTTTTTCAGGAGCATGTTAAGAAGCATGGAAGGACAAGAAAAACTTCTCTAGTCAAAATTCAATCAGATTCTATAAACTTTAGAATTGTACCTATTTACGGATGAGTTTCAATCATGTCTTGCGTCAGGCAGGATATGCTTTGCCTCGGGCAAGATTATCTTTTCATGATTGGAACAATCCATAGAGCGAGTCATAGAGCCATGGAATCCTCTTCATCGAGGTATTTTCATTTACAATGCTTCAAGCATAAATCTTCGAATGAAGATAATGGCGGTGGCTTGATCAGCTCTATCGATGCCATTGTTGGCTTCAATGGTTTCTCAACGTCTCGGTAGTCAAGTGGAGTTTAGCAACTCATGCCCACATAAAGTAGTTTTTGCCAAAAACTTCCATGTCAGTGAAATCAAACTTGTTACGGTTTGACAATCCATTGGATGGATGGAACAAGACTATGGTTGGTGCTTATAGGAAATAAAAACTCCATAAGCATCAAAATTAAAACATTCGTGTTTAAGACATGGTTTGGTTTAAAGGATTAATCATGGAGAACTTCGGGTCTCTACATGAGTGGTGAGTGTTTAGGAAACATAAAAATGTTTCTATGGAACTTTTTCGAAACTTAAGATTCGAATTAAAAGTATGAACTTTAGGTTCATAGTACCTGCAAACAAACGCAATATATAGAAAAATATATAAAGCAATTGAAAACAGATATAATGAATGTGGGTAACTTCGGAACCTATGGTGTGATTGGCACATCCCAAAAATTGGAACAGGGCGAGATTGGAGTTGCAGGCCTAAAAGGTTGTTGCTAGGCTTTAGGCTAGTAGATAAAACAATTGGGTTGGAAGCCCAGGCCCTTGCGAGCTAGTTTTAGGCAGTGGGGTAAGCCCACTTGGGCTAAAGAAAGAAGTAAGGAGGCCCAAACCCAAATTTGGGTTAAGATTGGACACGAGCCGGGAGCCAAGGATCTCAACAAGGGCTCGGATTGGTTGTAGAACAGCTCGGTTGTAGCTGGGTGGGGATTTGTCGGAAAAACCAACGGCGCCGTTTGTAGACGGCTTGATCTGGAACTAAAGGAAGGTCGGGCGAGCTGTGAGGTTCCACTAGAACCCACAAATTGTGACGAAGATGGGTATCTCAACGTCGGTGTCCAAAGCCCGTGAAGATTCGAAGTTGAATCTCACGAAATCCGATGAGATTTCTTTGAGAAATCTCAGTTGGATCATTGTGGACGACTGGTTTCCACCATGGAGTCGGTGAAGGGTCGAGGTTTCAATTGCAGGCGAAACCCAAGCGGTGGTTTTGTCCGAGGATAAAGACGACGATAAACGATGTCGTTTTCTGGGTTTTGGGTGGAACGGTTCGGCTTGGCGCGGCTCAGACAGGTTCAAGCCGTGGCTCACGCGGCTAGGGTTTAGAAAAACCCTATTTTGCTTGTTTTTTTTTTTTTTCCCACACAATCATCAAATCACCATAATAATATATAACATATGTATAAAATTAAATGCAAACACCATATTAAGTAGAAGATTATAATTCTTTTAAAAACGTAAAATTTAGGTTCATGCATTATGGTGAAGACTCATGCAATCAAGGCTGAAAAAAATATCAAAATTGAAATCGTGTTTTAGAAGTACTTGGATTGCTGATGATGATGGTAGATCGGTTTGTAGCAAAAACACTTTTAATTCCGAATTTCCAGCTTCAATACGTTGTATTACGTTCAACATAAAATAAGAAGGAGAAAATTAATCAATAACTAGTAGATTAATTAAATAAAATAAAGAGTTAATCAAAATAAGAATTATTGAAAGTAATACTCCCCATGATTGAAGATGGTTGAACTCTCTTTAGCGTAACGTCAAGAGCGTGTTGTGATCTAAAATCTAGAGAGAATTCGCAGAGAGAGAGGAGAAATAGGGTACAATTCCTCATGTCTAGTGTGTTTATTTAATAAGAGGGAGAAAAACTTGCTCTCAAAGTAATATAAGTTGTACAAAAAAAAACTTCTAAATCTCGTAAGATTTTTATACATAATTTACTACGGATTTACACAATTATAGAATATTAAATAATATTCACAATAAATGGACTATTGAAGGGAAATTTAGATATTGAAAGATTCGAATCATGGAATCTTACTGTGAGATATAAGCACGACATGCGGTCCCCTAAATTCAAAATCCTTCTCATATTATCTCCTTAATTAGTGAGGTTCTCATGCATAATCCCATTATTAATTTTTTTTGTATATTTTATAGACTGGTGGATACGCACTCTGGCGATCGATGTTAATCTCAAAGATTTAAAGTCACACCCCGCAGAAATTGCAGGGTACACCGACTACCAAACTCCACTCTGGAATTTTACAAAGTTGGAAGAAAATGACCCTAACACTGCGACTAATTATTATCTTTGACAATTCCTCACAATACATAACGAAATTAGTTCATTTGAGATTATACCAAATTGCCAATACTATATTTAAATTCTATTTTTTTAATGAGTTTGACATTCCAAACAATGACAATTCCTTCGGGACTCCATAAAATCTTAAAGGCCTCCACTTCCAATGAAATTTATGCATGGTGTGTCAACTCACACAAATTTACATACAACAATAATAAGAGAACTTTAACCAATAAATTACAAATTGTTAATCTATTTTAGACATTTAAATAAATTCTCACCAACCCAATAAGAGAGATTTTCTTAATTGAGAGCACAAATAATTTTCCATATATGTATACATGCATTTGTTATTCATACAAATAGTTTGTCGTTCTGCACTTCAAAATCAATATTTAATTATTTTAAAGTATTTACAAACAAAGTGCAGGAGTACAAAGTTAAATCATGAGGATCGCTCATGACTATATAGTATAGTGACATGAGTGCCATAGTCCACAAAAAGTTGTCATTGCTTTTGGGGCTTTTCTTGTCTATATAAAGGACCCATAAAACACTCGAAGCATTTCATCAAGACACTTCCCAAACGTTTTACACCAACCTCCATCCCCCTACACAATCACTCTTTACCATGACAGAGAATGGCCACCAGATGCAGTTATCCTGCAACAACCCCTCCGCCACCCGCTGCCACAAACCCTCCAGGGGTGGCTGGAACGCCGCCATTTTCATCATCTGTAAGCCCTTCAATTTGTTCATTTTTTTTCTTCTAAAAATTAAAACTTAATTAAATTACTGCTCTAATTGGTGTTTTCTGTTTTGGTTGTGTGATTATTTCTGAAATATTTATATCCAATTAATGTGCAGTTGTAGAGATAGCAGAGAGATTTGCTTTCTATGGCGTGTCTGGCAACCTCATCATGTATCTCACAAAAGATCTCCACCAGGCCACAGCCACGGCGGCCAAGAACGTCAACATGTGGATCGGCGTGTCGTCACTCTTCCCTCTAGTTGGCGCTGTGGTGGCCGACTCCTTCCTCGGCCGCTTTGTGACCATCATTTTCTCCTCCTCCATTTATTTCATGGTAATTTTTTTCCATGTTAGTCTTATCATATATATACACTGATTAATGTGCTCTAGCTAATGCTGCTTTGTCACACGCACAGGGAATGTTTCTACTATGCTTATCTGTCTCCGTTATTCCTCGGCACTATCGCGAAGCAGTGTTCTTCGTTGCGCTGTACGTTTTAGCAGTTGGCGAAGGCGGGCACAAGCCTTGTGTCCAAACCTTCGCCGCGGATCAGTTTGACGAGGACTCGGACGAGGAGAGAAAGGCTAAGAGCTCATTCTTCAACTGGTGGTATTTAGCGATAGTCGTTGCTGCCACCGTTGCCACACTTGTGGTGATCTACATTCAGGTGACAGATAGTTCTCATACTATATATTCCCATTTCCCACATAATCTTGAAATGTTGTGCATTATTAATTGTGTTAATCATTCAACTTGAGTTTATCTCGCATTTTATCTAAATTGTTGATCTTTAATTTAAACGCATGCCATCTTTTAATTGAATTTTTTTGTCACTTTGCACTGCTACGTGTCAAAAATCACCTTATAAATTAATACATTTTGTAAGATAGGGATCGAAGTCTTCAAATCCGTTAAATTTTTCTATCATATACGGCAGGACAACGTGAGCTGGTTGGTAGGCTTTGCCATTTTGACCGTGGTCGTGGGAGCCGGCCTCTTATTGTTTCTACTAGGAATCAAGAGGTACCGGAGGCAAGCTCCGCTCGGGAGCCCCTTTACCGCAGTGGCACAAGTGTTTGTGGCGGCGGCACGGAAGTGGCACGTGAAGGAGACACATGATTGGGATGTATATTATGGAGATGATGAGAGGAGTGGTGGGACTGATACGGAGGTTCATGAACTCAAGCGTAGGACTTTGGCTCGGACTGAACAATTAAGGTATACATCACTTTTCAACAATATTTGGATAGATTATGAGGTGTGCTGTTCACGTACTATTTTTTACTTTTTACACATTCATTTTAATTCCAACCATTGAATAAATTAAAAAAAATTTAAAGCCAGAAATTAATAAAAAGTATAAAAAAAAGTGTAAATAGCACAACCTTAAATTATTTGTCAATTTATAATTAATGGAGTTGTACAAAAAAAAACGTTTAATTAGGTAAGGTATAAGTAGTCAGTCCACTTGGCAGGCATGCCCAAGTGTGGCAGGCTTTGCCAAGTTGTCCTATTGTTGGACTTTATGAGAAAATCACAAGGTCAACGTGCAAGGGTCATATAAGTGTTGGAAACGTTTATGGTTGTGGAGAAAGAACTTAAAAAAGGTGACGCAAGATTGAAAAAAGATAAAATAAAAGAAGATAATGTACTAGTAGAGTTAAAAAAAAAATTGGAAATTGCATTTGTAGATCACGTTGTAAATCGCATCTCTAATTTAGATATAGTCTATTTGTATAGGTACATCGTCTCCTATTGATCATATACCGTTATATGTAAACTTGTAATTGAGCTATTTCACTAGATAGCTACGGGGAGTAACTAAAAAAAATAATGTAAGATTAAAATTAACAATTAAAAGAAGATGATGTGAGAGTTGAGTTAATAAATTTGAACTGCATTTGTGGATCACGTTGTAGATGACATCTCTTATTTATGTGTGGTATATTTGTATTGGTACGCGGTACTTTATTGGTGATATTTTCAATTTTAGTTGGGTGGTTAATAAAATTTGGTTTCTAAAGACAAGAATTTGGTGGCTATACAGTTGAGTTTATTGCAATTTTGGAATTCCCGGGTTAGTTTCTTGCACTATATATCATTACGAGTTTATAAGAATTATTAAGTTCTCAATTTGGAGTGTGATAAGCTAAATTAAGTACTTAAAAATATTCTAAAACGACAGGTTTCTGGACAAGGCAATGATCATTGACAACCTCGATGCATCGAGCAAGATGAGGAACCCTTGGAGACTATGCTCTCTAAATCAAGTGGAAGAAGTGAAGCTGGTCCTGCGTCTTATTCCCATATGGTTGAGTTGCTTAATGTTCAATGCAGTTCAATCCCAACTCCACACCTACTACACCAAACAAGGTTCAACCATGATCCGATCAATCGGACCCCATTTTCAGCTTCCTCCAGCGTCCCTCGGAGGCCTCGTCGGCGTCACAATTTTAGTCACCGTGCCAATGTATGACCGGATTTTCGTCCCAATAGCCCGAAAACTCACGGGACATCACTCGGGCATAACCGTGCTGCAAAGAATAGGCATTGGCCTATTCCTGTCCATACTCAACATGGTTGTGTCAGCCCTAGTGGAAGCCAAAAGGGTTAGTGTTGCTAAACAATATGGGATCATTGACAACCCTAAAGCAATAGTCCCAATGAGACTGTGGTGGCTGCTCCCACAATACTTCATCTGTGGTTTGTCAGACACATTCACAATTGTAGGACTCCAAGAATTGTTCTACGACCAAATGCCGGAGGCGATGAGAAGTTTCGGGGCCGCGGCGTATATCAGTATAGTTGGTGTTGGGAGCTTCATAAGCAGCGCTATTATATCTGCGGTGCAGACAATTAGCTCCAAGGCCGGCGAAGAATGGTTAGGCGACAATCTCAACCGCGCTCACCTCGATTACTTCTACTGGGTGCTTGCAGGATTGAGTGCTTTGAGTTTGTGTGTTTATGTCTGGATTGCAATGAGTTTTGTGTACAAAAGTGTTGAAGGGAAAGACTCAGCTGGGGAAAAAGAGGAAAGCACTAGGGTTGGAGAGGCATGAAAGGCCATATAGATTAATGGTTAGTGGTTTGAACTAGTTTAGTGAAAAAAGTAAATTCTAGTGGTGATAATTGTACTAAATCTACTAGTTGAGTGCGCAAAAACTATACTATCTTCTCTAGCAAAAATTATGCCCATTGATGATATAGTTTATTACACACAATTTTGGTTTAAACCCCAAAATTTCATGTTCAAGCTTAGCCATCCCAAGATGGGTTGGGCTTAAAACCCAAGGGGACACCACAACTAGTGTTTTAAAAGGCCCTGTTTAGGCGCTAGACAGCTGGCCAACGCCGCAATTAATTTCTAGGCATTTAAAAAATAAGAAAGGGTATCTAGACTCGCCAAGCCCGTCTAGGTGGACATAAGTGACTCTTACTTAGACAAAAAATTAATAATTTTCAGTCTTCCATTTTGTATTTCTTGTTAGATACTTCGATGAATACTCATTATATGTTTGTGCTCCAAATTTTCAATATGTTCTAGTACTTTATAATTTATATATTATTCTATTTTGCAATTTATATTTACCAATACAACTATGTATTCTTTTTAAGTATATGTAAACACTTATTTATATATTATATAATAAATTTAATTAAAAAAAAAAACCGCCTAAACCTCGCCTAGTCCCGACGTTAGGCCTCTCTACCTGCCGCGCGCTTTAGAACCTTGTTGCCAACACCCAACTCGACGAATATTGGACTCGACTTTGAATGTGGATTTTCGATCAAAATGGGGTTTCGGATTTCGGGGTTTAAGCATTGGTTCGGCTTTTTTGCTTTGAGCTTTAGGTTAAGATTAAGGATGGGCTTATTCACAAAATGCATAGGCTTAATGGCCACCAAAAATACCAAATTTTTTCTAATGCACATTCCAATTTACACATTTTTATTATGGCCATCAGATTAATCAGACGGTGGATATAAAATCTTGGGTTTAAGGTACAATCGGGTATGAAAAAAATCAAATCTCAAAATGTAAGACCCACGAATATCCTCTAGCACCAACACAACACCAATATCCATTTTCCCCTGCCGTACCTTCCACCTCGCCGCCCATCGAAAGAACCACCTTTCCGACTTCAGTCCCCTCTGAAACCACCACCCATCGAGGTTGCACCGAAGAAAATGAGAGACGACCCCGTTTTGGCTAGTAGTTTGGTACTTTATAAGGGTTAGATGTTTGGAATATCATGTCTAAGCAATATGGTTGAACTTAATATCTTTATGTTTTAAAATTATATTTTTTTATGGTTTTTAGGAAAAAAGAAGAATAATTTTTCAACAATTTATAAAACAAATCATAATGCCTCTAACTGTTGGATCTAAGAAATTTTTAATCCAAGCTTTTTATTATGCGCGAGTGCATCACAAATAAGTTGTTTTGGCACGTGATGGGCCTTGTGAATAGTGATGACTTGGATTACCAAATAAGCTACAAATAGAAAGCCCTTTCACCATTTGGCCCTAGAATATTTTTTGGATATTCTTTTTGACCTTTTATTGAAGACAAATTTTAGGTAAAAAGGGGCTATTTTAGTTTATTTGACATTCTATTGGAGATGACCTAAGGTTTTATTAAGCTTAACCTAAAAAGAAAATAAAAGGTAAATAAATAATTTTATACTTCAACTAAAGTAGTCATTTTTTTTCTAGTATAGATAGATGTTGAAAATATTTTCTAAACTATAATTAATATATATTTTAACTTCATATTTTTAAGTACAAGCGATATTTTATACTAGAAAAAAACGCTAATTATCAAAACAATCCACAAGCTATTGATGTGAATTTTGTGATGTTTTTCAATTTTCAGTTTCCTCTCCCTCTTCACGAATCACAACCAACCTTTACACCGTACGCAATCTCCATTTTGCCCTCCTTATTTTGACCAATCCAAAGCCAAATTTCTTTTTCAAACCAAAACGGTCAACGAGTCCATTCTAGTCATTTCACTCCCCAAACCCCCACACACCACACACTCGGTAAAACAGCACGGCTCCAAAATTTAAAAAAAAACCAACCTGTTTTTTATTTATTTATTTTTCCTCTCGAAAAACCCAGTGGTGATCTATGAAATTACCAAAAAGTCCAAAATTCCCAGGTCCTCAACAAAATTCCCCTTCCTTCATGCAAAAACCCATTTCACTCTCCCACCATCTCACTCTCTCTCTGGTCATCAGTCTCAGAAAAGAGAGAGTGAAAGCGACAGCGGAAGAGGGAAACGGCGCCGTTTGAGAGAGTAAGCTCCCTCTGCAGGCCAATTTTTTGTGTTATATGCGAAAAAAAAATTACCGAAATTGTTTTTGGTTTCCAAAGCTTTGGCGAGTAGAGCTCTCACTCCGTTGGAAAACCCCTTTTGGGTTTTTGGTTTTTAGGGTTTTTCAGGGCTTAATCTAGGGTTTTGGAGTCAAACCCCCAGTGTCAGAGTACGGAGGAAGCGATTAATTGTGGTAATTTTTGCTCTAAATTGTTTGCATTTTGCTATTTGGTGTTTGGTTGCTGAGAAAATGAGTGACTTTTTAAATGGGCCTTCTTTGTTTTACTTGGGAAATTTAAGGGGAAGAAAATGTTGGACATTTGGTTAATTTTCTGGGTTAATTTTTTCTCCGTTTCTCAGTGACCAAAAGGACCATTCTCTCTCCCTCTCTCTCTCTCTCTCTTCTCTTTCTCTGTATGTAACGGTGACGCTAAATACATTTGCGTTGTGTTTTGTTTTCTGGGTTCCAGTTAGGGTTTTCATGCCTGCAAAGTAGCTGTGAGTACGAACAAAAGTGAAGACTCGGGTAATTTTGCTCTTTCCTTTTGCTGCATGTTTCTCTTGTGTTTGGTAGTTGAGAAATTGGATGAAAATTTGTACCTTGTTTCGGTTTTTTGCTGAGTTGTGCTGGCTTTTTAATTCTTTCCATTTTCTCAGAAACCAAACATACTACATTGGGTTAGATTTCTTGTATTTCATTATTTCGTTTGCCTTTAACTTATTTGATTATTATATTTAATTGTTTTAGAGGTTACTACCTCCCACAAACTATTTTTTCGTACATTTTTAGCTTAATAATGCTGTCTGTGGTATATTTGCATCTTGATTTTGCTGTAGTAGCTACAGTCCTCCCTACATGTATATATATTTCCCTCTCTCTTCCATGGCAGTTTCTTAAGGTTTCGTAAAGGAAATGGAGGAGGCATCGACCTCAAATATTTTAGATGGGGAGATCGTTGGAATCAAATTTGGTCTAGCAACTCATCAAGAAATTGTAAGTAGAAATTTGACATTTAATTGAGTAGTTACTGAGTTTATGCCATCTACAGCTGGGTGGCGTTAACTGCATTAGTTTGTTTCAGTGAAAATAAAATTGCATTCATTTGATAGGAGTTTGAGGGATAATTCTGTTTTGTTTCTTGGAGGGATTGGTCTTTAGAGTCCATATTGAATATTTATATTTGGAGCTCATATAAGGCAACATTTAGGGAATTATATCAAAAGAAAATTATGGCTTTCCATTGATCAAATGTAATATGCCTTCAGCAATGTGTTCCTCGTATTGTTCTTATTAAAAAAATAAAGTAAAATATGCCTTCACAACTAATGCGTGACTAGTGTCTATGGGAGAGTAAATTAGAAAATCACCTCCAGCGAAGTGTTTTTTACAGTTTGTTTTATTACTATGAAATTCAACCATTGGATAATTTGTTTTATAATTTTATGTTTACTTTTTTGGCAGTGTACAGCATCTATTAGTGATTGTTCTATCAGCCATGCAAGTCAGCTTTCCAACCCATTCCTTGGCCTGCCCCTTGAGTTTGGAAAGTGTGAATCTTGTGGCACTTCTGAACCTGGGAAGTGTGAAGGTGCATAAATTTCATTTTCAACCTTTGGTACAGTGAGTTAAATTATACAATGTTGTGAAACAAGTCAGATGTAAGAAACATATTATAAATTGAAATTTGAAAGCATATAATTGGAAACGTAAGAAAGTGTATCCTTTATCCCTTTTCAGGTCATTTTGGGTATATTGAGTTACCAGTACCAATATTTCATCCTAATCATGTTTGCGAATTGAAGCGGATGCTGAGCTTATTGTGCTTGAAATGCTTGAAAATGAAAAAGAACAAGGTACCCCCTGATTGAGTTCTTCATTGTTTATAATTGTTGCTATGATCATTACTTACAAAGCAGAGACAATATATCCCCTTGGTTAGCTTGTTATTTGGACTTTTGTTGTCTGTTAAGGGAGGGGTTGCAGATTCTGGTTGTGTTTGTTATAATTTTCAGATGAGGAACAAAAAGAACAAAATGATTTACATGAAAAAAAACAGTTGAATTTTGAAGCTATTTTTACTGTGTCATCCAATCCAACCATCACTAAAATTGCCTTTTTGCTTTTTAATTTATCATTTTGTACAAGTGCCCTTCATTGCACCGTATTTGTAATCTGTGGATTAATCTTGTTTCTTTTCTTTTAAAATTTATAAGTTGCTTTATTTTCCCAATTTTCTCAAAGGAAGTCTGAAGTTTGAACTTAATACTACATAATCCACGATTGTATTATGTGAATAGTTCTTTGTCAACCACAAGTCTCACAATATTTTTGTCATTATTTTTGTTAACATGTCATTGGAGGAAAAATTGTCAGTGATTGAGGGTTCATCTTCAGTTTCTATAGTTCTGTAAACTGGTTGTGCACACTTTGTATTTGAGTAGCAATTTTTTATTTTAAAAAGAATATAGTTAACTGGCTACTTTTTCTTTATCATAAAAATCTCTGTGCTTATATTCTGTATCCATTTTTCTTTACTATTTAGTTTCCAACCAAGAATGCTGGCTTAGCAGAAAGAATGTTAGCTTCATGTTGTGAGGTACGTATGAATTGATCGTTTCCTTTTTTCATGATGTGAAGTATGCTTACTGTATCTAGTAATTTTGTGGATCTATTGCTCTCTGATTTTCTCACGGGTGCACATGCACGTTCACACCCACCCACCCACCCACTAATTCTAATTTAATCAAATACATGTTTTTTGAACCTTAGTTGCACAACTATCACTACATGGTTCTAGTTTCCAGTTAGAAATGTTTCACTATGCTATGTTTCTATTGCAAGTGCATCTTTGGTTTATTGAAGTTCTGTTTTAGTAATTCAAGTTTCCTAAAAGTTTTATTTGGAATGGCACTACATTCCATGAGCTGCAAAAAAGATCAATACTTGAAATCTTGATGGAGTCAGTATTCCTGGTTTAGTTTGTTTTTCCCCTAAATTCTTGTAAAAAAGGTCAATTGTGCATTAGGTTATATGTTCTAGAACATTATGTGTGTTATCTCATATGTCTTCCTTTGTTGGGATGCCCCTGCACTTATTAGGAGTTCAGAGGTTTGATTCTTTCATTTGGTGTACTATGTTTAAAGATTAAACGTAATATAATTAGATAAAGTTGTTTGTCGACCGTCAAGAAATGCTATACTTGTGTGGTTTTTTTTTTCATTTAATTTTCCTCAAGCAAAATGTCTGTTTTTTACGGTAGTGCACGCATGAAGAATTTAGCCTTATTGATTTGAGTTGGCTTGTGGAGGGTGAATGTTTCTGATTTGCTTCAGAAAAGGAGACCTAGTTGTTGTCTTTCTCCTATTTGGTGTATCATGTGTAAAAGGAAAGGAGATGATGGATATTATTTGTGGTCCACTGTCTAGGAGCTCTAAATTTGTGATTCTTATTATTCGGAGAAGCTGGAGTGAGTTGGGTAATTTCAGAAGGGTTCCAGTCACTGCATAGTGAAAGTCTTGTTGCTTTTGGTAGAGGTAAGAAGGCTGCTTCAGGATGGCTGTTTTGTGGGCGTTATGGATGGAGAGGAACAGGAGGATTTTTGACAATTCTAAGGGGGTGGGGGTAGAAGAGCTTTCACAATGGGTGAGGTTTTTGTTGTCTCTTTGCCCTTCAGTGTCATCAGAGTTCTGGGGTTTAACATGTTCTTCTCTTTTGCTCAATTGGAAAGCTGCTATAAGATAACTTGGTTGTTGTAGTTTTTGGTTGCAATTCTCTAATGAGTTGCATGTCTTTCAAGATGGTATTTCTCTCTATAAATGGAGCATGTAATCTTCTGTCAGCCTATTATCCTCTCCATGGATGAACTTTGGAGATAAATGCAGTATCAATAGTTTTGTTTTATAGCAACTGTTTAGTTTGTGGGTTTTCTTGCAACTAAATTAGAAATATTCTAATCTAAGTTGCCTCTTTTGCTAAAACTGGGGCTCTCTTGATGTTTGGATACTTTTTTGATATAACAGTGAAGGCTTTCTCTTCATTTTCCATTTACTAGTTTTATGCCCTGTCATTTCTTCTGTAGGATGCTGCACAAGTGTCTATTGGAGAGACTAAACCAACAGATAGCTCTTGTTCCTTGCAATTGAAGCGACCTTCTAAATCAAGAACACCACCTGGTTTTTGGAATTTCCTAGAACGATATGGTTTTCGTTATGGTGATGATCATATACGAACTTTGCTTCCTTGTGAGGTATGATTCTTACTTCCTGACTAAATTCCTCCTTGCTCATCTCACATTCTTGGAACTTGAATTGAATTGAATTGTCCAGTTATGTGGATTGAAGTCTTTGTTTGCTCATAGTTCACTTTTATTTCTATGCTGTTTTTGTTAGTGGAAAAGTTTGATGTTTTCCATTACGAATTTATTTCTAATGTATTAATTTGACACAAATGCAAAGAAATCCTCACTTATCACAGAAATCGACAAAGTGAGCACCTTACTTTGGATTCCTCTTTGACTTACTTTATTGTGTACATTGATCAGGGGTTGCTATTGCTTCTGTCAGCTTCCTTTGATGTCAACCCACATGATTGATTTTAGCTCCACTAATTGTTTTGATGGCTAAATTAGATGAAGTCCTTGTTTGCACATAATTCATTTGTGAGAAAGGTTTTCTGCTTTTCTGGTTTACTGTGATCACTACGTCTTAAATCTAGTATGAGGCACTTACGCACATGCAATCATCCCCCCTATCACAGTAATCTGGCGAAGTGAGCACCTTACTGTTGGATTTTTTATTGAATGGATTGATCAGAGGGTGCTGTTGCATTTGTTAGCTACCTGTGGTTTCAACTGGCACAGTTTATTTAATTCACTAAATAAATTGATGGTTAACTTAGTTGGCCAGATGTACAGCTCCATGTGGTTTCAACTGGCCAGTTTATTTCATCCACTATATAGTTTGATGGTTAACTTAGTTCGCCAGATATGTATAAGTAGATTCTAACCAAATGATTTTAATACCAATCACTCGTAATCAAAATCATACTGATCTTATAGAATTCTGTTGGCCTTTCCTGTTTCTGCTGATTGTAACCGTTATCTTTAATGCTTTTTATCACACATATTATATGTTCTCCTGATACATATTATTTTGGCAATGACTACCAGGTGATGGAGATGCTAAAGCGAATCCCTCAAGACACCAGGAAGAAACTTGGTGCCAAAGGCTATTTTCCTCAAGATGGATACGTCTTGCATCATATACCTGTCCCTCCAAACTGTTTGTCTGTGCCTGAAATTTCAGATGGTGTTAGTGTTATGTCCGCGGTAAGTTTCTTAAGTTTCTTTGTATGGTAATGGACCGTAATCATTTTTAGTTGGATTGGTTATAACTTGTTCTTCTGTCTTTTCCAGGATCCTTCAATTTCAATGCTCAGAAAAGTTCTAAAGCAAATTGAAGTCATAAGAAGTTCAAGGTCAGGCATACCAAATTTTGAATCTCAAATTGTTGAAGCTAATGAACTGCAAGCAATAGTTGATCAGTATCTTCAAGTTAGGGGTACTGGGAAGGCCTCACGGGATATTGATGCAAGGTTTGGGGTGAATAAGGAGCTTAATGCCTCTTCAACAAAAGCATGGCTTGAAAAAATGAGGACACTGTTCATCAGAAAGGGTTCAGGCTTCTCTTCCCGCTCAGTGATTACTGGGGATGCATTTAGAAGGGTGAATGAAGTTGGCATCCCCTATGAAATTGCTCAAAGAATCACCTTCGAGGAGAAGGTTAATGATCATAACATTAGGTACCTACAAGAGCTGGTAGATAGCAAGTTGTGCCTAACCTATAGAGATGGTTCATCAACTTACTCACTAAGGGAAGGTTCAAAGGGGCACACATTTTTGAGGCCTGGTCAAGTGGTGCATCGGAGGATAATGGATGGGGACCTTGTATTCGTAAATAGGCCCCCAACTACCCATAAACATTCACTGCAAGCACTACAAGTGTATGTGCATGATGACCATGTGGTGAAAATAAATCCTCTGATATGTGGGCCACTAAGTGCTGACTTTGATGGTGATTGCATCCATTTGTTCTATCCGCAATCGCTTGCTGCAAAGGCAGAAGTTTTGGAGCTTTTTTCAGTGGAGAAGCAGCTGCTTAGCTCTCATAGTGGAAAGCCAAATTTGCAAATGGCCACTGATTCACTGTTGTCATTGAAGATGATGTTTAAGAACTATTTTTTGGATAAATCAGAAGCTCAGCAACTGGCCATGTTTGCTTCATCTTCGTTGCCACGACCTGCATTATTGAAAGCAAATGCTGCTTGCTCATATTGGACTGCTTTGCAGATATTACAGACTGCATTGCCTGCTCACTTTGACTACTGTGGGGAAAAGTACTTAATCAATAAGAGTGAGATACTGAAAATTGATTTCAGTACAAGTGCAGTTTCAGCGGTGATGAATGACGTTGCTACCTCAGTTTTCTTCGAGAAAGGCGGCGAAGATGTCCTCAAATTCTTCGATTCTCTACAGCCCTTGCTGATGGAGAATATATTTTCAGAAGGGTTCAGCGTTGGCTTGGAGGATTTTTACATGTCAAAGACATCCATACAAGATATTAAGAAGAATATTCAGGATAGTTCAGATTTGCTGTATCATCTGAGGTCAACCTACAATGAATTTGTAGAGTTTCAGTTGGAGAGTCGAATCAAAAACTTGAAAGTACCAGTTTCAAATTTTATCTTGGAGTCATCTGCATTTGGTGATTTAATTGACTCCAAGAGTGATTCAGCAATTAACAAAGTTGTACAACAAATTGGGTTCCTAGGCCTACAACTCTCTGATAAGGGAAGATTCTACTCAAAGACGTTGGTTGAGGATGTGGCCTCCCTCTGTCACAACAAGTGTTCTTTTAACATGGAGTATCCCTCTGCAGAATATGGACTAGTTCAAAGCTGTTTCTTCCATGGGTTAGATCCATACGAGGAGATAGTTCACTCCATTGCTACACGAGAGGTGATTGTTCGGTCCTCAAGAGGATTGACTGAACCTGGGACCTTATTTAAAAATTTAATGGCCATTCTTCGTGATGTGGTTATTTGCTATGATGGCACTGTCAGAAATGTTTGTAGCAATTCAGTTATCCAATTTGAGTATGGAGTCAACGCTGGATCTAGTCCCCCGAATCTATTCCCTGCTGGTGAACCTGTTGGCGTGTTAGCTGCCACTGCAATGTCAAATCCTGCGTACAAGGCAGTTCTTGATTCTACCCCAAGCAGCACCTCCTCATGGGAGCTGATGAAGGTAGTTAGTTTTGCTATTGATTATGATGGTGTTTTTCCTTTCAACACTTGTTTTTGATCTTATATTTTCTTTCGCATAAATGTTTTTGAGCAGATGGAGGTGCATGCATAAATGTTGATCATAACTTGAATTTGCATTGTTTTTTCTTCAGGAAATTCTACTTTGCAAAGTCAATTTTAAGAATGAGCTCATTGATCGCCGTGTGATTTTGTACTTGAATAACTGTGGTTGTGGAAGAAAGTACTGCCGAGAACGTGCAGCATGTTTGGTTAAGAATCAGTTGAAGAAAGTCAGTCTTAAAGATACTGCAGTTGAATTCATGATCGAGTATGCTCTGTCTCATCATACTTTTTTTAGGCAATATTACACATAGTTTTGTTTAAGTATGCTTCTAGGAATTTATTTCTCAATCCCTTAGTTCATGTTGATTATGTTGTCAATTGTCGTATACCCTGCTTTATCTGCGTCAAAACCTTTTTTGAAAGCTAACCCCACCCTCAGTTGAACTGGAAATGAATACCTGTTACTACCTCTTCCCTGCTTTAACTTGTTTTCTATGCTGACATGCTTCGTCTGTCTCTTCCCACACCATGGCACTACTAGCAATTTTAATATTTATTTTCAGCTCTCGGTATCTACTTAAATCTGTTGGTATCTAGTTCTGCAGATCTAATACGTGGTTCTGTTTTCTAGAAAATCTTGCATGTTTCTCAGGAGATTATGTTTTAAGAATTCTGGAAAAATTATTTGTTACACGAACAAGTGAATGGGATTCATTTTATTTTTATAGATGCCTTCCATGATTTGCCAACTAGAAAAGGTTTTGCCTTTGCTATTTAATAGTCTGCAGCTCCTTTTTGCATAATTTGTGTTAACCATGCAAGGTTCCAGTTTAATAATAGTTAGATACCCGAGAGCTGATCAGTTTAGTATAGTTGTGTACCTGATAGATAGCATTTTGTATTTCATTAAATAAGTTGCTTTAGCTAAGTCATTAAACGCCGAGAGTGTAATCTTCTCTTCCACTTTTGTTAGAATAAGTTGCTCTATTACTAACAACATATTATTTGGTCACCATGTTATTGACAAGAAATTGAGTTTTGCATGTACTACACATTGTACTTATTTGCAGTGGTATGAAATTAATGTGACAGTGGGCTTGAAAAAATTTATGTGTCTTACATGCAGATATAGCAATCAGCTTTCTAGTTTGGGAAGTATGGTAAATGATGCAGGCCTAGTTGGTCATATTCATCTCAATGAGGTTTGCATTGTTCAAAGTGTTGGAACGTTTTCTTTATATTTTCGTTTACGAGGTTGCTATTACTTCCTAGTTTGGGATAACAAAAGCTTTATTGAACAGGAGTTGTTACGGGAGTTAAATGTTGGTGTAGACGAAATTCGACAAAAATGCCAAGAAACTGTCAATTCATTTCGGAGGAAGAGAGTTGGGAAGAAGAAGTTCAATATTGGCTCTCTTTTTAAAAATACAGTTTTGTTTGCCAGGTCATTTTTTTTTCCTCTCTGATTGGATCATATTTATGTTTACCATATTGACTTGATCATTTATGTTTTCCTATTTGTGTGATGAACTTTTGATACGTGAGAGGAAATGAGGCGAGGACACAGCTGCAATTGATTTTGGTCAATATGATATTAATAATTTTACTGAGGAAAGTTGTGGAACATTGTGAGCTGTGCTTTTATTTTTATTTATTTTTAGAGGTTTTTTGTTTGAATTTATATGGCCCTTTTAGTTGTGCTTCACTAAGATAAAGGAAGGAAAAAGTTCTGAAAGGAAAGGGGAGGTGAAAACACAATAGTTTGATAAGAGAAACACCACCAGTACAAAGTCCACCATAGTAATTTGGGCAAATCATTCTTGTTGTTACCATAAAATGTATGTATTTGTGGTCTGGAACCCTGCCTGCTTACTGGATTTAAGACCCCTAGAGAAACTGAAAATTTCATGTCAAAAGAAGATTTGTATTTCAAAAATCGTTTGCATGTGGAAGTTGCTTACTGTCATAATCATATACAATGTTTGTACTTTTATGACATCCCCTTCCCTTATTGTGCTCATAAATTTACTTGTGTCTCTGCATTAAAACTACTTAATGATAAGTGCTTTATTGTTTGCAGTGAGCATTGCTCTTTTCATCATTCATGTGCAGACAAAAGATCTGACTCCCCGTGCTTGATGTTCTTCCTTCAAGCTACTGAAGAGTTGGAGACCACTTCGCAATACTATGCCGACTTGATTTGCCCTGTACTTCTAGAAACAATAATAAAAGGTAGCTTTCAGAGTTGTTTTCTAAAGAGTGAAAAACTATTTTATTATTTGAGTTTCCTTGTTTTCTAGTGAATATTGGTCTTTTCATTTGTTTTGCCAACTCACATCTGAAACAGAAATGTCAGTGATTATGTGCAATTTGAGTGTTCTGCTTCTGTCTGTCTGATTGCAGTCCTACTTCTATTTGTTTTTTTTTTTTTGAGAAAAATCCTACTTCTATTCTGTCTCATGAACCCCATCTTTATTCTTTTTTCATCCCATCCCAAGGTACACATTTTTGTTTTGTTAGTTGCGTATGGGATGGCCATTAGTTGTGATCATATCCAATGTAAGAGGCCGAATATGTACCTATCAATCGTTTGGTGTTAAATGTGAAAGAATGCAGTATAAATATTCATCATTTATTTCTAGGTTGAGTTCTGCATTTTCGTTCTCTTTTATAGTAATTAATTTATTAGTTGAAAACATAGTACTTTGAGGAGGCAAGTAAAGCTTTGTGGAACTGCGTGGGTATGATTTTTTTTTTTTTTGTTGGGGATTTGGTTGGATACTATTGCTAGAAAATTAGAGGAAAAGTTAGGAGAGATGCAGTGGCCTTGACGGATAGAGTGAAGCTTTGGACATTTTAGCTTTAAGCATTAGTAATGCCTGAGTTGAGAGATAGTCCTTTCATGATACTTGATCAAATTGGTGCAGTTAGCCGATCTTTGGAGTTTTGATGCTGGTGATAGGAGCAGTTTTATTTTTTTGACTTAATGTAGTTTTTACTAGATGGTGGACATGTTTACTGCTGGAAACTATTTTTATAACTCTGCTATTAGTAAAGTCTTCATGTCTCTAAAATGGACAGGTGACCCTCGGATTTCCTCAGCAAATATAATTTGGATTGATCCAGATACAACAACTTGGATTAGAAGCCCAAATAATTCTCAGAAGGGTGAATGGGCCTTGGATGTTGTTCTGGAGAAGTCTGTTGTCAAGCAAAGTGGTGATGCATGGAGAATCGTTCTCGATTCTTGCCTCCCTGTGCTTCACCTAATTGACACCAGGCGTTCCATCCCGTATGCCATCAAACAGATTCAGGAATTGTTGGGGGTGTCTTGTGCTTTTGATCAAGCAGTTCAGGTAAAATCAGAGGCTCACAATTATCCTTCTTTTTAGTGCGAATCTTGTTTATGACCCTGTATCAGAAGCAATGCTAGCTTTTGTGGTTAGTTGTTTATATTGGGGGTTGTAATAAGGTCGTGTATATCATGTTTTGGTGGTGTCATTTAGTATTAGGTAAGATAACTAAAAATTTTAGATTAGGACTTCATTGTCTCCAAGCCAAGTTCATTACTCAATAGTCAATACACCTTCTGTCAAGTGAAAAATGCACTCAATCCGTGTGCAAGAAAATCTAGGAAAAAACTCCTGATTCTAGAAAGATTCATCCAATACCAATCAAGTATTACACAGGAAAAATCTGAAATTTTCTTTATACAATACCAATTAAATAGTTTTGTGTGTCAAAATCTATTGTTTGACACAAACTCCCAGTTCCAATCGAAGCATATAGATCCGTAAATGGATTTGTATGTATAGCCACTTACATTTTTTGATTGATTATGCAGCGCCTTGCAACAGCAGTTACAATGGTTGCAAAAGGTGTTCTGAAAGAGCATCTTATCCTCCTGGCAAATAGCATGACATGTGCTGGAAATTTTGTTGGCTTCAATTCTAGTGGATATAAAGCATTATCTCGCGCATTGAATATTCAAGTACCATTTACAGAAGCAACACTTTTTGTGAGTAATTGAACTCTTTTGCCTAATTCTGTGTATGGCATGTACCTATGGTTCGTGGTTAGATGAACTACAATCACAACTAATTGTAGTTTAATTATATGTGGTTGTAGACACCAAGAAAGTGCTTTGAAAGAGCAGCTGAAAAGTGCCACACGGATTCTTTGTCAAGCATAGTTGCATCATGTTCATGGGGTAAACATGTTGCTGTTGGTACTGGATCCAGGTTTGATATCCTGTGGGACACGAGAGAGGTAATCATGATTTTTAACGTACTTGTAGCTATTCTCAGTTGTATGGAGTAGTTTAATCTGCTGCTGGAATGTTCTGTGCCATTGAATTTAAATATTTTTTTTTTTTTCAGGGAGGATTGAATCAAGAGGGTGGACTAGATGTTTTCAACTTTCTGCATATGGTGAGCACAGCAAATGGAGAAGAAGCAACTACTGGAGCTCTGGGGGCAGAAGTTGATGATCTGATGGTGGTAGATGAATTCGCAGATTCGTGCTTGTCGCCAGAACTTGACTCTGGTTTAGATAGGCCTGTCTTTGAAGATCTTATTGAAGTTGAGGACAAATTCGAAACTCTTCCTGGAAAATCAAGTTGGGAAAAGGATTCCTCTGTATGGGGGACAAATACTACAAAAGAAGATGCCACATCATCTTGGGGGAAAACTCCAGCTAGAGAAGCTACCACATCTACTTGGGGGATAGATAAGGCAGCAGAAGATACCACTCCTGCATGGGGGACAAGTACTGCCAGAGGAGATGGCACATCTTCCTGGGGGGCAGATAAGGCAAGTGAAAATGATACATCATCGTGGGGGAAAACTCCAGCTAAAGAACCTACAGCATCTACTTGGGGGATAGATAAGGCAGCAGACGATACCACTCCTGCGTGGGGGACGAATACTGCCAGAGAAGATGCCACATCTGGCTGGGGGAAAACTGGAGAGCATACCACTTCTGCAGGGAGGGCAGATAAGTCAAGTGAAAATGATACATCATCGTGGGGTAAAACTCCAGCTAAAGAACCTTCTGCATCTACTTGGGGGATAGGCAAGGCAGCAGAAGATACCACTCCTGCATGGGGGACAAATACTGCCAGAGAAGATGCTACATCTGCCTGGGGGAAAACTGGAGAGCCTACCACTTCTGCCTGGGGGACAAGTAAGGCAAGTGAAAATGATGCATCATCTTGGGGGAAAATTCTCGCTAAAGAAACTACCACATCCACTTGGGGGATAGATAAGACAGCAGAAGATACCACTCCTGCATGGGGGACAAGTACTGCCAGAGAAGATGCCACACCTGCCTGGGGGAAAACTAGAGAAAATACCGCTTCTGCCTTGGGAACAGATAAGGCAAGTGAAAATGATACATCATCTTGGGGGAAAACTCCAGCTAGAAAACCTATCACTTCTACTTGGGGGATAGATAAGGCAGCAGAAGATACCACTCCTGCATTGGGGACAAATACTGCCAGTGAAGGTGCCACATCGACCTGGGGGAAAACTAAAGAACATACCACTTCTACCTGGGGGACAGATAAGGCAAGTGAAAATGATTGGAGTGGTAGAGGGGCAGAGAAAGTTGCACCAATAGACCTCCCGCCGACAACAAAAGCCATAGATGAAAAGGACAATGGATGGGGTGCTGTTTCTCCTGGGGAAACAGAAACAGGGAATGACAATGCTTGGTCTAGTTGGCAACAGAAAAAGTCTTCAGAAATTTCTACTGGTTCTTGGGGACAGAAAAATCCTCCTGAGACAGAAACTCAACCTGCAAGCTTGTCTGGGTGGGATTCACCTAGTGGAGATGGTAATACTGGTGAAAGACATCACCAATGGGGACAGAACAAGAAAAGTCGTTTTGAAGGTTCAAAGAGTTGGGTTTCTAGTCCCGGGGAGTGGAAGAATAAGAACCGTCCTGCTAAACCACCTGGTATGGTGAATGATAATTCTAGTGTGGTTGGACTCTATACTGTGACAAGACAAAGATTGGATATGTTTACTAGCGAGGAGCAAGATGTTCTTTCTAATATTGAACCTGTTATGCGCTCTATCCGAAGAATAATGCATCAATCTGGGTTAGTTTTCTATTTATATTCTTTCTTAACAATTAGGACTTGACTGATCAAATTATCAAAGTATACAATACTTTTCAATTTTGTAAAGGAGAAATGAGTTTTTGACTTTTAGATGTCTTGTCTGAAGTAAGAATCCATTTAAATCCAGGAAATTTCCTGACGAAATCCTCCCTCACAGTCGAAAATACTGCTTTTAACATTTGAAGTATCATAAATCACATGTAGTGCAATGATGTTGTTTCATATTCATCTGTCAAAACTCTAGTTGAGCCTGATTCTAAGACTGAAGTCCCTCCCAAAACGTCATTGTAGAACATAGTTGGCTTTGCAACTCTTGGGAGTCCAAGTTTAAAGTCAAAGTTGGGGAGGTTGTGAACTATTTATGAGAGGGCTTGGGTTTTGGCACCTCTCTGTGGGCTTCGGTCTCGTTTGTGTATCATGGTTGCCCCTGCCCTTTCTTTTCAATTTCTACTAGAAAGCTGCTATGTCGTGGTTGTCCTGATTGTGGTGTTTTCTGCGTTGTTGGATGCTGTACTGTCATACTTTTAATATCTTGGTTATTGCAGGTTGTGGGCAGCACATATGTGGACTGCTGGTCCACTTTGATTGTGCTTCCCATTCATATTAGTTACTATTTGTTTTCTATGGATGTATGAAGTCTAAATTCTATCTTAAGCATAACAACTATAAAGGAAAGGCATCTGATAACTTAATGAATTTGACATGTTACATTTGCTTTCCTTTTGAGATGTCTTAGGGATATCATATCTTCACTGATCTCGATATGAACGGATTGATTTCATTTTGGGGCATTATAGTCACTTTGCATATGTTATTGGTGCATTATTCTGCAACTGTTTGATTTTTTTCTCTCTTCCTTTTTTGAATGTTTTAGTTGTTGCAACATCTTTGCTTGGTGCTTGACAATGTTCTAACCTAATATCGGTTTTTAAATTATTTTATTCAGGTACAATGATGGGGATCCACTGTCAGCTGATGACCAGTCATTTATACATGATAATGTTCTCAATTACCACCCGGATAAAGCTGTTAAAATGGGTTCTGGAATTGGTCATCTCACAGTATGTTTATCTACCCTGTTCTTGCTTAACTACGTTTTATTTAGAATTATGTTTCTGTGCACATTTGATACATTATGCTAGGAATCTGTGACTGATGATTTCATTTTTATATTGGCTATTCTAATGTTCTTTATATTTTTTACTGAAGTATAACGTTTATACTGAATTTTGTACATTGTCCATTGAGGTAAACTTCCAAGTGTTCTGTTGCATGCCTAAATTTGTTCTGCTTCTCAACCCTTTTTTATGTCAATATTTAATTTTTTGCAAAGGGCCGTTACACATAGGAAGATGATCTAGATGGGGTTTAGTCGGAAAACCATTTTTCTTCTCTTTTGGTTTAGCTATTCACTCATGGCTCCAGCCTGCCAAGGTTGAGGAGATCTAATCTTTCAGATAAGAAGACATTAGAGGAGTATATACTTGTCTTTAAATACGATTTAAGACTCTGGTCCATTTCGAGGGTTTTTAAGTCTGGACAAGTAATGACGGTGAAGAGGTTTTCTTTCATAGTACTTGGAAAACATAGCCAGGCCGGAATACCTCGTCTTATTTGCCTTTTCTCAGGAACTACTTGTCTTGTAATAACATCCCCTATATTGCTTATGTTGTGTTCTTATCGAAAACCAAAAGAAACACAAACTTCCGAAGCTGTGTTGTTTTTGAATGAATTTGGCTTATGTATCAATGGATTTATTTGGTCTCATATTGTCCTAATTTACACCGGCCATTGATGACAGGTTGATAGGCACGGCAGTTTCCAGGACAGTAGATGCTTTTTTGTTGTGACAACAGATGGTCACAAGGAAGATTTTTCATACAGGAAATGCCTGGAGAATTACATTAAGGAAAAGTATGGTGATGTTGCCGAAGCATTCATTGGCAAGTATTTTACTAGGAGAGGAGGTAATCGGGAGCGAAACCCCACTCCAAGTCAATACCCCATTTCAGAAGAGACTCCAAGTCAAACTCCCATTGCAGAGCAAACTATAAGTCAAACCCCCATTTCGGAGCAAGCTGGGAACGAGGAGACACAGTAGGACACGTCTATTCATGGGCATCGGTCATTTTGAGATTCTGATGTAATTAGGTTCTGAACATTCTGCTCCTCTGCTTTTTGATTTGTATATATTAGGCAGTCGTTAGCAGCTCCTGACAAATTCAGCGTCGTTCGTTGCTTTTATGTTTAATCTGAGAGCATTGATTAGTTAACTAGTTGGTAGCTACTGGATGCAGTTAACCTGAACCCTGAATTGGGAGAAAAGTAAGCTGCTTACGTATGTTGCAGTTGGAAAAAATCAAGTTATAGATGAAATGCTGTAAATCTTGTCGATGGCCTTCAATGGCTTCTATTGCTCGGTTTATTATACTTCTGATTTGGAAATTTTTTTATTTAATGCTCCTTTTTTTCTGTTTTCTGGCTTAGTGCTTCTGATTATGGATGTAAACAAACTGAATCACTTTGCTCGAGCTTCGACGTGCCAAACACGAGCCTAATCCGATATAAGCTCGAGCTGTTTCGAGCCAACTTACAACTTTACTTTTGATATAGAATTAATGCATACAACTGAACTGGGCCATGATAAATAGCGTTTCAAATGGAAATGATCATGTGGAATTGGTGGGTACTGGTCGGAGTATTTTATACTCTGGAGCACCTTAGAAATTTTGGTCTAATAAAATGTGATAAAGAATGTGTCACTCTCTCCACTTATCATCCAAACGGCTAACTACGTATTGAAGTTTAATAATCTAAACCATTTATTTTTCGAAGTTTCATTCATATATTATTGATACAAAAAGTCAGCCAAATAAGAGATTATTGAGAGATCAAAATGTGATCAAATAAATATATGAACTCATTTTGTTCAAAAATGATAATCGACTTTGGCCATTGGAAATAGACGGTTCAAATTTGTAGAGTATAGTGTGGAGTGGGCCTAACGAATAATTGGGATGGTGGGTAAGAAACTGGCCGAACTAAACCAATTTGAGTGATTTGATTTGGTTTGGTTTTTTCCCAATAACGTGTAAATTGAACCAAGTCAAACTAAATTCGGAGTTAAATTTGATTTGATTCGTTTTGCCTTATTTGAAAATCGCTTAAACCAAACAAAAACCACCTACTTGTTTTGCCACTTTTGCATTTCCTCTTATTTGTTATCACAATTTTAGTTAAGCCCTAAATACCGAAAAAATTAAAATCCATAACTCATTTAAATTTGATTCACCTTCTACACAATCCTCTTTAATTATGTCCATTATTTCTGTTTAATTTATAGCGCTTAAATTGAACCGAATCAAACCGGCTAATCGGCCACCACCAGTACCTGGCATGAAACAATTGAAAGAGACACGTGCAAGGTTATCCAATTATCCATTATTTTATTTTAATTTTTTGTGAAGGAAATAGCCAATTACAATAATCCATACAAACGAAGCCACCATTTTCTTGATGTTTAACTGCTTTATGAGCTTCACTCTCCCGCTCCAGTCTGATTGATCCACACAACATCTGAGTTTCGGCCATGGCTTCTTCTTTGCCGGGTCAACTCGTTTCCCTGTTAGAGAACGGGCAGCATCACGTGTGGGAGGACCAGTCGATCATCAAGTGGCGGAAGAGAGACGCGCATGTCCCTTTACGCTGCCATGAATCTGTTGAAGGTAAAACTTACACTCATGGCATTCCAATTTCAATTTCAACTTCTTATATTGCTTTGATTTTTCATTTGTCGAATTTGGTTTCTTGTTTTGAAGTTCTAGGTTGACTGTTGGAATTGTTTTTTGCTGGGTTTATTGATGAATTGTTGAAGTATAATTCTTTGATATAGATTCAGATTGCATTTCGAATGTAAATTTATTGTTCGAATGCGATTTCTGAACTGTTCGTTATATGAGCATGGTGTTGCATATTGTCAGTAGTACGGGCGTCTTGTACAAGGTTGGGGGCATTAGCCGCATTACACATCATAGTACACGTAACCACTATGTAGGATTAGGAACATGGGAAAAGAATCTTGTACCCTTTCTTAAGCCTTAAGACCGCGGAACCTAATTGGTTCAACGTCGGACTGAGGGGTTTCAGGAGCACCGCCATCTAAGTTCCGATTGTATCCTTTAATTTTGGAAGATATCTGATGTTCTTTATGGTGTGTAGGGTCCCTTAAATACTGGTATGAACGCAACAAAGTGAATTTTCTGGTATCCAACTCTGCTGTTTGGAATGATGATGCTGTTCTTGGAGCACTTGATAGCGCGGCTTTTTGGGTCAAAGGCTTGCCTTTTGTGAAGTCCTTGTCAGGCTATTGGAAATTCTTCTTGGCTTCCAGTCCTAAAAATGTTCCCGTAAATTTTTATGACACTGCATTTCAGGATATTCAGTGGGAAACTTTGCCTGGTAAGCATATATGTATCTTTCACTTTTTCTTCCCTTATATTTATATGGTGTGTTGTGTTGGAATGTAGAAGTGATAGTTGGCTCGCCTCCAATCAAGTTCTAGGGAGTGATGGGAAACCAATAAAATATATCAAGATATATTTGTATCTGTAACTACCTATAATTTAAGGACCTACCTCTTTGAGAGAAGGTTAGGATGAGGTTTAATGTCTTCACTTTGGGCATTAGTCTCAGTAGAATCCAAGGATCCACCATATACAACTTCTCTTCTAAATTGGAATGCAGCTGTGGGAGAATTTCTTTGTTGGAGTTCTTCCAGTTACATTTCTCTTGTAGGTAGATATGTCAAGTTTCAACTCTGGACTCCTCCTCCACTGCTACTGTTCCGTGAAATGATTTATGAATTTTGTTTCTTCTAAAAAATGTATCTCTCATGCGCCAGAGATCTACTGAATCGTTTTACTTTAACCATGAGTTTTCTCTACACTGCTTCTTTGTATTTCCTTTTTTGCAACAGTGTATTATTGCATTCAAGGTTATGCATAAGTGAGAGACTTCTGAAGGCATGTTTAGGTGCAGGCATTTTTAAATGTTCAGTTAGCTTATGTAAGAGTCGGCTTCACATGCAAGTTGACTAATTGTTATTCTGGTAGAAGATTTTCGCTTTTAAATCAGCCCTGTATTTCACTATTCTTTTTCTTCCAAGAGATGTAGGCACGTGAAATAGTGAAACTGTTCAGTACGTGCTGCTTACAAATGAGTCATTTCCTTCCAGATACGAAATTGTGCTATGAACTAAAGGCGCTAACCGAAGCTCGTGGAATTATGAAAATTCTTTGCGTGCACTGTGACTTCATGATTCCATATTTATCTTTTCATCTTCATTTTTAAAAGAATAGGAAGTTTAATAATATTTTTACATTCTTAGTTTATATCGTTATACCTTGTAGTGGTTTGAGTTTTAACAATACCGTTATGTTACAAGTTTGTGAACTGTTTATGTTATTCATTGATCATGGTTTGTCCATATCTAAGACATGCAATTTTCATCCGACTCATTATTTTTTTCTCTAATGGAACAGTTCCTTCAAATTGGCAGATGCATGGATTTGATCGGCCTATTTATACAAACGTTGTTTATCCATTTCCACTGGATCCACCATTTGTTCCTGCGGACAACCCTACTGGCTGTTATAGGACATACTTTGACATTCCTAAAGAATGGAATGGTATGATCAATTTGAATGCATTGCTGATTACTACTTAGTGATGCTTTTGAATTCTTTTATTTTTATTCTTTGTTTCCCTCTTTTTTTGTTTCCTGATCTGTATTCTATCAAACCTGTACTGCGTTATAACTTGTGTGCTTTGAAATATTCTTATTTTCAACGTTGGTAATATTTTAAAGTTACCATTTTGAAATGTAATTATATTGCGGAATGTATGCATGCATCATTACACACACACACTTGGCGATTCACCTGCATGACATCCCTCATGCTTTCTGTTGTCTAAAGTTTATATGACATTTGACTAGCATTTGACAGGTCGCAGGATTTTTTTGCACTTCGAAGCTGTTGATTCTGCTTTCTGTGCATGGGTGAATGGGGTCCCAATAGGATATAGGTAATTATTTAATGGCTTTTTAATCAGTTAGCAATAAGCGCACTTGTTGATCTTGTAGGTTATAGCACTCAGTGCATATAGCAACGTCAATGTGAAGATCATTTTGCGCTTATAAGGGATGCATGGTTTGGTAGGAATCTTTGTCAGATACATTAACAAGCTTCATTTTGTGCTAGGTCAGTCAGGACAGCAGACTTCCTGCTGAATTTGAAATCACTGACTATTGTTACCCATCCAGTACGGACAAGAAAAATGTACTAGCTGTTCAAGTTTTCAGATGGAGTGATGGCTCTTACCTTGAAGATCAAGATCATTGGTGGTTATCTGGCATTCATCGTGATGTGCTTCTCCTTTCCAAGCCACAGGTTCTATTATCTTCTTGCATTTGTGTTCTTTTCTTTTAAATACCATTAGACTGTGTGATGGGCTTTTCTTGGAGCTATTACATAGCGGGAGACTGGGGACAATCATGTATGCATTGATGATTTGCATGACTGCTTCTCTACAATAAGATCATTCCATCTCTTTGTATGTCAGTGTGCAGAGTCATGACTTAGTTCATTAATTTGCTAATACATATTTTACCCTGATTGCACAGATAAGATTATCTTAACTATTTTCTCATTATTTTGAGTAACGTAAACTGCTATTTGCTGCTAACTTTACTTGAGCATTGCATAACATTAAATCCTAAAGTATAACTGATGTGCAGGTATTCATTGCAGACTATTTTTTCAAATCAACTCTGGCCGGGGATTTTTCTTATGCAGACATACAGGCAAGTATCTATAATCGAGGAAGGATGTCTTTGTTTTTAATGAGTAATAAAAACACACAATGTTTTGTAGTTTTGTCTGGATGGACCTCTTGCACATTGCTGGACAATAGTTTGTAACCCATTGACATTTCTTATTCATACTATTTGATTATATTTTTTTTATGCACACTTTATTATCACAATGTCTGTTAAGTTTACACTGTAATTGATTTATCAATATGCAATATGATGAGATTATGTTCTCTTCTTAGTGCTATTTCACTACATGGCAAAAATTTTAATTGTTTATTTATTTATTTATCTATTTATTTTGTTTTTGCATTTTTTACCAGGTTGAAGTGAAAATAGATAACTCGAGAGAAACATCTAAAGATAGTATTCTTTCCAACTACACAATTGAAGCTTCATTATTTGACACGGCTAGCTGGTACAGTAGTGATGGATATACTGATCTGGTCTCATCTAATGTGGCTAGTTTAAAGCTTAATCCCTCACCGAGCACAAGCCTTGGATTTCATGGTTATTGGCTCGAAGGGAGACTGGAAATGCCAAGGCTTTGGTCTGCCGAGCAAGTAAGGACACTTGATTTGTTATTTCTTTTTGTTTTTTCCTGTCCTGTTCTTAAGCTAAAAGCAGCCATTTTAATTTTTCAGTTATATGTACTTTTTTTTTCTTATTAGTATTCATTGAGTCATTGATGATTTCCAAAAATGTCTGTCAAGTGCTGAACATACCTGGGCACTGGGAATATTTTAACCTAATGTGTAGTATTCGTGTGTGCTGTACCTTTTTGTTTATATAACTTACTTTGCTTTCTTGTTCTAGATATGTTGGAAGAATTGTCTTGTTAAATTATAACAGCCTATAGGATAAGTAGATTTTTCTTTTTCACATGACACCAGAGTTTGTGAATACTAGAGATTACAACTTTCTCCCTTACTCGGCACGCCTCAACTAAACATTAGTTAGGATTAAGGGATAGTCAAGTCGTGTTGAGAATATGGCATTGGTTCTTTCCTCCATGGTAATCAAGTTCGTGTTTGACTTAAGCATAAAGTAGATAGATCACTTGAGCACAATAGTATACACTCCCAACTGGGGATGCTCTAAAGAGTTCTTTATAGGGCAGGAAGAAGATAGAGCAGATCACAGTTAATATATACTATACATTGGCCATAAATGAGTTTGTAGCAAAGTTTGTCTCTCTTAATACCCTCGCCTTTAAGAACTTGAGGTTCTAATGTCTTCGGTGATGCTGTACTAAATATTAAACAATTTGAATTTGTTGTCCAATTTAGTTGCTCTCATTCCACTTCTTTTTTATGCTTGTTCTTTAAAGGGAATAATGATTGTTAGGGAAAGAAAGTATATGACCAGATTTGAGAAACTAAGAAAGAAATAAAGCTCGTCAACTATCTATTTATGTTTCACAGATGATTCATTTTTATGCAGTTAATTTTACAGATATTGTGTTATAGTATTTGCTTTTGAACACTTCTGGCTTCTTTTCTCCTCTCTCTCTCTCTCTCTCTCTCTCTCTCTCTCTCTATATATATATATATATATATATATATATATATATATTGCATCCAAATGTCTCAACTGATTGTTTACCATCCACAGCCAAATCTGTACACACTTGCTGTTATATTGAAAGATGCATCTGGCAACCTTGTGGACTGTGAATCATGCCTCGTAGGCATACGACAAGTATCCAAAGCCCCCAAACAGCTGCTTGTTAATGGGCATCCAATAATAATAAGGGGTGTAAACAGGCATGAGCATCATCCACGTCTGGGGAAAACAAACATAGAATCCTGCATGGTTAAGGTGACACATATTTTAGTTCCCTTCGTTTATTCTCTGCTTGCCTATTTGATCTGCAACTTGAGGGGGTGGTTCTATTTACTGTGTTCTTGAAGTTTTCATCACTGTTTTGTGCACAGGATTTGGTTTTAATGAAGCAATACAATTTCAATGCTGTGAGAAACAGTCATTATCCCCAACATCCCCGTTGGTATGAGCTTTGTGATTTGCTTGGCATGTACATGATAGATGAAGCCAACATTGAGACCCATGGTTTTGATCTTTCTGGGCATGTGAAGCATCCTACTTTAGAACCAAGCTGGGCTACTGCAATGATGGACCGTGTGATAGGCATGGTTGAGAGAGACAAAAATCATGCTTGCATTATCTCTTGGTCCTTAGGAAATGAAGCTGGATATGGACCTAATCATTCTGCTTCAGCCGGTAACCATTTTCCTTAAACATCCATATTTTGGTTGAGCTCCAAAGGAACGTATATAGAGAATGTTATTACTTCATACTTGTTCAAGAATTATATATTCTGCATTAGCTGGTAACTTAAAATTCTAGGTAAACTTATTAAATCTACAATACGATTCCCGAATGATTCTTTCTACAGAAATAGGCTATCGGGAATCACATTGTGGATTTAATAGGTTTACCTTCAAACAATGGTGATGAACTTGCGTTCAATAATTTTGTAAATGAGAAAGTAATAGCAATAATTTGGGAATAGGCTTTAATGGTGATGAACTTGCGTTCAATAATTTTGTAAATAAGGAAGTAATAGCAATCATTTGGGAATGGGCTTTACACTAGAGAATATGAATCTTGTCGAAAGAAAGAAGCATGCACTCGAATTTTGAATAGTTTGTAAAATATTAAAATTCTATTAAAAGTTGGGTAAGTCAATCAAGATCACTTTGTCGATAATTTGGGTTACATTCCTTGTCTATATACTTTCCTTTCCTTTTTTAAAAATGTTTATGTTTCCTATTAAGGAAAAGTTATGATCACCTTTTGTCCTTCGAATTTTATAATTTGCTTCCAATGCATCTCTATTCGTCAACCTTTTCCTACCACTCATTGTTTATGATACTTGAATCTTGAATTTAGGCTGGATTCGTGGCAAGGATCCCTCGCGGCTGTTACATTATGAAGGGGGGGGGATCCAGAACTCCATCCACAGATATTGTATGTCCCATGTATATGCGGGTCTGGGACATTGTGAAGATTGCGAAAGATCCAAATGAAACACGTCCTTTGATATTGTGCGAGTATGTATTTCTATTATTACTGTTTGAGATAAGTTGGTTTTACCATATTCCCATTGTTAGAACATGAGTCTTCTTATATTTATATTCCAGCACTTCTCGGTCCTCACCTGTGGGCCTCTCCACTGTAGAGTCCAACATGTGAAATTCAATTATGATCAAGTTTGTTGGTAAATTGTTGCTTTACCACTACTCCGGAAAGCTTAAGCTATTAGATATAGTCCAAAAATTGTTCTATATTCAAACATGTTATTTATTCTGAAAAGTTATACAAGATGCCTCGGTTTATGCTCTGGAAATCAAATTTCTTCACTTAAAACTACGATAAAATAATGGCAGGTATTCACATGCAATGGGAAACAGCAATGGGAATATACATAAATATTGGGAAGCAATTGATAGCACATTTGGTCTCCAAGGAGGCTTTATCTGGGATTGGGTTGATCAGGTCAAGTATCCTTTGTGTTCATCAACATTATGTTAAATATTGGATTTCATCAGGGGATAATAGATTTTTCTCCTTGTATATAGGGCCTATTGAAGGAAAGTGCAGATGGTAGTAAGCATTGGGCTTATGGGGGTGACTTTGGAGATGTTCCCAATGATTTAAACTTCTGTTTGAATGGCCTTATATGGCCAGATCGAACTCCTCATCCTGCAATGCATGGTAAGCTGATAATTTACGTTTTAATTGCACATACCTCTGCCCTTAAAGTTCCTTAAGATAGCATTTGTATGTCATTTATTAATTAAATCATCACTTGCTGCTTTGGTTATTATCTTCAGAAGTCAAGTATGTGTACCAACCAATCAAGGTTTCATTCAGGGAAGACGCAATAAAGGTACTTTTCACATATTTCATGTTTGCTTTATTCTTTTTCTTTCTTTTTTCAAATGTTTCTGTAACCGATATCACCTTGCAGATAACAAATATGCACTTTTATGAAACAACACAAGGATTGGAGTTCAGCTGGGCTGCTCATGGGGATGGATATAAACTTGGATCTGGAATTCTATCCCTTCCCTTGATTGAACCTCAGAAGAGTTTTTCTATTGAGTGGAAGTCAGCTCCATGGTATCCTCTATGGACTTCATCATTTGCGGAGGAATATTTTTTGACAATAACTGCTAAGCTTTTGCATTCCACGAGCTGGGTTAAAGCTGGTCATGTCATCTCATCTACACAAGTCCAGTTGCCTTCCAAGAGAGAAATTGTTCCACATGTAATTGCTTTTTTCTTAATACCTAGTTGGACAATAAGAATGAATCTTACAGCTTTTGTCATATAAAACCGTTTTTACAACTGTCCTTGATTTCCAGGTCATCAAGACTAAAGAAGCTACATTCATCAGTGAAACTTTTGGGGATACAATTAAAGTGAGCCAACAGAACCTTTGGGAGATAATATTGAATGTTAAAACAGGAGCAGTTGAAAGCTGGAAGGTATTCTCACCTTTTCTCTTTTTCTTGTTGATAACACATTTTATTTTTTATTTAAAAAAAAGTTGTTTGATAACAATTTCATCCATTCGAATTTGATACAAATTATATTTTTTGGGAATTGGTTGGAATGTGTTCTTATCCTCCAAGAAGTCTTCAGTTTTTGGATAATACATTATATACTATGTTGTCAAGTTCCTGTTTCCGATAAACTAGCATCCATTCTTACCCTACTGAATTCTATTTGGAACTTAGTTATATGGAGTACATACGGTTTACATGTGAACAATTGGGACTCTATCACGGATCAGACATGGAAAGCCATCTATTAGGGCCTTTTCTTGTTCTCGTCTAATCTGTCACATAGTCGGACAAGAGGTGTCATTTCGGGGAAGATATTTGGGACGGGGAATCCTGTTTAAGTGCTTGTCTCTATAGGAATTCTTGGTTTAATAATGCTTCCATTGCTTGTATCTTTGTTCCCCTCTTTGTCCCCGCAGTAGATTTTCAAATTCCATAGAATTCCTCCCTCCTTTTCTTGATTGAGAACATTTCATTGTCACATTCAGACTTGAAAGGAGGCTTCGGTATCTAGTGCAAGTCTATTTAGAATACATTAATCATGGATCATACCAGTACCATCTCTATTTCCGCCTATCTCTTATGATGTGGGATCTGTTTCTTCAGTGTTTCGTGACTGCCCCTTCTTTCTTGTAAACTTGGACTGGAAACCTGCTGTATCTTAGGTTTTATGATTGTATTTGCCTACTTGTTCTGTTTTCTGTTAGGATAAGTATTGTATTACTTTATTTCGTTTTTGCTTTTCTGCCATTGTTGTTCTGTCTCATGTAGATTGAGGGTTGTATACTTTTTATGTCGGGGCCTCGTAGATTGTACTTCTCAATTTGCACTAACACTCATTCTGAATCTTATTTTTTAAAATAAAAAAATGGTAGGTTGAAGGAGTTTCTTTGATGACGAAAGGCATATTTCCATGTTTCTGGCGAGCACCCACAGATAATGATAAAGGAGGAGGTGACAGTAGTTATTTCTCCTTGTGGAAAGCTGCTCGTATTGATAGCCTCAACTATATTACCAAAAGCTGTTCCATACAAACTAAGACTGACCATCTTGTGAAAGTAGCTGCGGTTTTTCTTGGTGTTCCCAAAAGTGAGGAGGGTTCTTTATCCAAGGAGGAAAACGCATTAATTGAAATTGATGTGATTTACACAATTTACGGTTCAGGGGACGTTGTTGTTGAATGCAATACCAGACCAAGTTCGAACCTTCCACCTCTGCCACGTGTTGGAGTTGAGTTCCATTTGGATAAGTCAATGGACCAGATTAAATGGTACGGAAGAGGACCGTTTGAATGCTATCCGGACAGAAAAGCAGCTGCTCATGTTGCGGTCTACGAGCAGAATGTGGGCGACTTGCATGTCCCTTACATAGTTCCTGGGGAATGTTCAGGTAGGGCAGATGTTAGATGGGTGACGTTTCAAAACAAGGATGGTTTCGGAATCTATGCTTCAATATATGGCAGCTCTCCACCTATGCAAATAAATGCAAGTTATTACACCACAGCTGAGCTTGATCGGGCAACGCACAATCACGATCTTGTCAAAGGAGATGACATTGAGGTAATTTCTTCTGCATTTGCAGTTAGTACCTCTCATTTCAGTGCGAGTCGATTTGTCTAATATACAAAGAATGGTTTAGGGTTTAGGGTTTAGGGTTTATAGCTTATGGTTTAAGGTGTTGTTACAGGTTCATCTTGATCACAAGCACATGGGCCTGGCTGGGGATGATAGTTGGTCCCCCTGCGTCCACGGCGAGTATCTGATTCCTGCTGTCCCGTATTCGTTCTCCATCAGGCTGTGCCCAATAACTCCAGCAACTTCTGGCCTCGACATCTACAAATGTCAACTTCAATACTAGCAGACATCATGGGCTCGATAACTCGGTAACTGTACCGAATGATTGACAATCTACGTACGTGGTCATGAAATAAAGATGTTTCCTTCTCTATATATGTTTAGTGCGTTGGCTAATATAACGGCATCAGTGTAATATACTGAATAGTGCTTTTATCGTTTTCATGACGGATCTTGCCGATTACACAACGTTTGTTCGATGTTTGATAACCTACTTGTTCTTTGGTCGTGATCTCAAAGAACATCAACTGTCAGAAGTGAGCATCTCATTTGCAAATTGCACTTGCGAATGCTAAATTAAAAAAAAAAAAAAAAACCATATTTACTGGTCATGTCATTTATTGGTGGAAAATCTTACCCTCACTCGGTATCATCACACCCGTTCCACGTTTGGTAAAGGCCGGGACTAATTTAAATGAGACTAAATCAGACTAACACTGATTCCACGCCTCACTAAGTGGCGTTATCCAGTCCCTCCCATGAGCTCGGTATTAAGCGGGATTAGATGTCGATCAGTGTGGGAGATGAGTAGATAATGGATGGGAGAGTTGAGATGTCGATCGGCAGAGATGGGCCTAGCCCTAGCTCAGTTGGACTATAGCCCAACCGACAATTCGACTCCCCAGCTAATAATTATACAATAATCCCACAGCCCAACTAAAACATCTAATTACACATAAAAATTCGAGTCAAACTTCAATGGTACGTACTGTTAAATGGTTTAAGATTCATTTGGGACTCACGGCAAATTAATCTGGATCATTCAATGACCGTATCATTGAATGGTACGTACCACTGAAGATTTTTCCATAAAAATTCAGCTCATCCGAGTTTTGAATGCTAGATCCGTCGTTGGTGTGGAAGATGAGTAGATGATGGACGGGTGAGAGATGGGGACAAAATCTGACTAGGGCGGCACTTCATTTGTAATCACTGATTTCTCTTTAAAATTGCCTCTAAATCTTGATTTCATTAAATTTGTTGCCAATTAAATTGAAATCGGTTGAGTTTCTTTTACCCAAAAAAAAAAATGTTGAGTTTCAGCTTTGACGAGGGTCGATTGTGCAGTTGCATAATGCCAAGTGAATCCAGGTTAGTCCCAAACCTATTAGGACTATGATTAACAATTTTCGTCCGCTGAGTCATATTGACTTTGCCAGTTGTTTTTTTTTAAGATAAAAAAATCATTTGAAATTCGAAAAGTAAAAAAATATATATCAATTTTTTGGGCTGACTATATTTTACACATTTAAGGTTTGAAGTGATTTTTTAAATGAGCCATGAGGTTTCAATTTCTTAAATTGCACCTTAAGGTTTTAAAACTATATTAATTTACACATTTTGTCTAACAAATTCATTAAATTGATGACATGGTGAGCGTGGAATCCGTAATTGAGTTGACATGTAAGTCACATTTGCATCAAATTGACTAAAAGAACTCATCAATTTAATAGAGAATTAGACATTTAAATAGACAAATAATACAAATTGATACAATTATAAAATCTTAATATTAATGTAAGAAAATTAAAACCTCATAGTACATTTTAAAAGTTAAACCCTAATTTTTTTTTCCAAGTTACCGTTGCAGCAAAAGCGCGTACATTTTTTCGGGTGAACGAAAAAAGGCTCGTTCTTCCGCGTTCTTATATCAATTGCTCGCCTCTTTCTTCTTCCACGTTCTTTTACGCTTCCATTCTTCCACTCCGTCGATTCGCTTTCCTCGTGCTCTGTGCAAAGGACGTCGTCGTCTACGATTCCGGCCCCTTGTTCTCGCTTCTCTGCAGCCGCCGTCGCTGCCCATTCCGTGCCTTGAAATACGGTCGGCGATTTCATCAAGCCCCACCACCACAACGGTCGGCGACCAAAGATACGTTCTAAATTCTGAATTTCTTTAATGAAAGTTTTGGGATTTTGGTTTTAATTTTCATAATTCAATTATATAATTTTGCGATTGCTTTTAGGGTTTGGTTCGATTTTGCTTTTAGGGTTTGGTTCGATTTTCCTAGTTGATTTGGGATTTGATTAGACTATAATTGATCAATTTTTGGAAAGTAAAACTGCTACCTACTGCTTTCTCTTTCTGTCACCAAAACTGCTTCGATTTCGGTTTCGATTTCGATTTCAGATATGTTATCTGTAAGGGCATCTCCGTCTCCGCCTGGTTCTGTGTTTGATTGTAGACTTAGGGGAGGAGCAATTGGTCGGAGGGATGAAGGGACCGATTACGATTGCCGAAGAAAACGCTATTTTGATGGTAATCACAAAGGGCCAGGGCTAGGGTTAGGGTTTGACACCGCTAATTGTGCTGCACCTGCATATAGTAATAACCGCAGTAATGGAGGACTTGATGAACATCAGAGACAAAGGGCTTTCTTTGACGGCACATATGGAAGAGACGGTAGTAGGGTTTCTCAATTCCAACCTGAGGCAAATTGTAATATGGGTTCTCGCTACCCTCCTCAACAAGCCCGCCCAGTTATGCCTTTCCAGATGCCCTTTGTGGCAACTGGTATATCAGTGCCGCCTTGTACTTCTAGTGTGAACTCTCAATTCATCATGCCGGTGCCATCTGTGGATTCAAGGCCGCGTTTAAACGTGCAGAATTCTCTCCCTCCCACTCCCACTGTGCACTCAACTTTCCCTGTGCAGCAGAACCAGAGGAAGCACGGCCCTTTTATGGTAAAACAAGCCATGCCACTTCTACCACCAGGTCCCCCTCCTTACCCACAAGGCATACTTCCGGTTGAAAACCCTTCTCCAGTTGCCTCTAGCAACCAGCCCGAGATCAGTGCATATTCTGGTTTGATTACTTCTCTCTTGGCCCAAGGTTTGATCTCAGTGACAAATCAAACCCCTCCCAAGGTTTCTGTAGGAGTGGAGTTTAAGGCCGACCTTCTCAAGGTGCGTCATGAATCCGTAATAACTGCTCTATACAGTGATCTTCCAAGACCAAGACAATGCACAACCTGTGGGCGTAGGTTCAAGTGCCAAGAAGAGCACAGTAAGCATATGGATTGGCATGTAACCAAGAACCGGATGTCCAAAAACCGTAAGCAAAAGCCATCTCGCAAGTGGTTTGTAAGCACGAGCATGTGTCTCATTGCTGCAAAGGCATTGGGTACTGATGCAGCTCCTAAATTTATGTCAGCTGAGACCACAGTGGAAAAGAAAAATAGTGATGCAGAAGTGGCTGTTCCTGCTGATGAAGATCAAACTTCGTGCGCGTTATGTAGAGAGCGTTTTGATGATTTTTATAATCATGAGAGAGAGGAATGGATGTATAAAGATGCTGTGTACTTGAATGCACCTGAGGGATCAACGGAAGGCATGGATAGGTCAGAGTTGGGTCCTATAGTGCATGCTAAATGCAGACCGGAGGGTAGTCAAAGAAAACGACCGCGGAGGAGTTAGCATAGTGGTTTGAAGAAGTAGATGAACTAATTCACAGCATCTAGATATATTTGAGAAGATGATTTAGAGTTCGGAGTGTAAGAAAAGATTTAAGGCTTGTTTAATAAAATTCACAGCATCTAGATATATGTTGTTCTTATTGATTCCTTTTCATGTACAAACCACGATTCAAGTTTAATAAAATTCATATATTTTCTCATATTTTGCTTCAGCTATGATACTCTCTCTCTCATTGTTTGGCTGATAAGTTCCTTCAGCTATTTATAATTTTTTCTGTGTGATTGGTGTTTTTACGGTATCTGTCTATTATATATTTAGGGAATGAAACTTTGTAGCTGACCGACGATTTTCGCTCGTCTCTTGAAATGAGAGAGTACGTTCGTGGGCATAATCTGGATTTTATTTCATTGATCCAAGCCATCTATAAATAATTATTCGTTTAAAGACCTAAAAATTATACGGTTGCGATCATTTATGTACTTGTGGAGTGAATCTTATTTGAGGAATCCGTCAATGGAAGCTCCTTCGACGTTGACATATAATTTAACCTAGAGAATTTAAGCATCTTTGCCAAGCAAAAACAGTGACTTCCCTCCTAAGTATTCACAATCACAATGGCCATGAAGATACAGAGAAGAATCTCATCCGCCAAGAAGAACCTTCCAGTTCGAGAGATGGCCTTTCGGGCTTTCGTTGTGGGTACATATATAATGGCCACTGATGGACTAACTTTGGCTTATCATATTTGCAAAAGTTCTCCCTATCCCGTCTAATAAAAAGCCGATCTGCAAATTTATTAGAAAATTAAAACAAAATCTCGTAGTACCTGATGATGCGTAGCACTGAAGATTTTTAAAACTTACACAGCAAGTTAAGTTTATGGGATATAATGCAAGGCATGAAGTTCTTTGTCTACCCGTCTACCTCAATCAAGGACTCCTTGCCTTACAAATATATATTATTTTATATATATATAAATATAATGCAGAGGACTTTGTCACATTATGGTAGTGTTGATCGATTGTTGCCTTTGGTGTTGGGCACGTGTTCTTCGTTTTGCATTTTCTCGCTCTTGGATCTAGCAACTTCCTCATGTTAGACATTGATGAAAGAACTCTTTTTAAAATTTATGAATTGAGATGAGCAAGAGGGATAGAGATGATTGGTGTGAGTAGATGTGGTGGGTTGAAGAGTTTTTATGGAGAAATATGAGGAACTTAAAAGATCGAATAAAGATATGTGGCGTGATGTGAATGGTCCAAAATCTTGTTAGAAATTTGAGCGGAACTTTTTAATGGATAGTGACACGTGACGCAACGTGAATGGTTGAAAATATTCTAAAAATTTTAGAATAATAATAACACGTAAAGAATAAGACTAAAAAAGAAAATAAAAAATATATATTTGTGAATAATAATAGTCATGTCAATGGAAAAATGGGTAAATTTGTACAAAAGTAAAAGTCGACAATGACAAAACGAGTGAAAGTTCTCTAATAAAAATTACTTATTTTCCTCACCTTACCAATCCGTCATCACGAGTGGCTACAATTTTCAAATTCGGAATTTTACTGTTGGAAACTAATTCCACTTGCACCCGTACGTGTGTGGCTGTGGCGATGTCGTTTTTAATTTTTAATTTTTTGTATTTTGATTGGCGGCTATGTCGTTTGTTGGCAACTTTTCCTCCTGAACTCAACTGAACTCTGAAGCAAGAGACTCAATTTTGTCTCTTCCTCCAATTTAGAGAGATTTTACATAAAACAAAAACAAACAATTTCTCCAAATTCCAAAGAAAAAATGAAATTTCTCGTACTCGTCTCTGCTTCTGTCGCTCTCGTCCTCGCCGTTTTTGTTCTCAATCCCGACCGCCGTAAAACTCCCGCTCCCGCTCCCACTCTTTCATTTTTCATCATTCTTTTTTCATTTAAATTTCAGTTTTAATCTGATTTTTTAATACTTGAATTTTATTGCAGAGTGGTGGTGGAGTTTTTGGAGGTCTCCAATGGCGGACTTGGTGGTGAGAAATGCCAAGATACACTCCACCGACGAGTCTCTCCATTTCGCCGATTCCATGGCCGTTCGCAACGGAAGGGTTCTTCGTGTTGGCAACTACTCCTCCATTCAGGTTCACTGTATAAAGTTTCACAATTTTTTTATTTATTTCGACAATACGATATTATAAAATACTCTAATTTGTATTGTATCTTCTGGATTTTTATGTTTTATCCACTTTTTACTGCAACCCTTCTCTTATGAATGTATTCATTTAAATGCAGGATATGGTTGGATATGGGACGAAGGAGTTAGATCTTATGGGAAAGATTGTCGTCCCTGGATTTATCGATTCCCATGTGCATTTGATTTTCGGTGGACTCCAGGTTCGGCAGAAGTGTCATATTTAAAATTGAGTTTGCTGCGAATACTATATGCTCATTTTTCCCTTGCGAAAAATGCTATCCAAACATTTTTCGCAAGGGAAAAATGAGCATATAGTATTCTACGGATACCATTTGCATTGGATACCATTTTGTTTTGAGAAGAAACATGCTTTATTACAACCAAAAGCTATGTGCAAAGATGTGGATGTGACATCTACATACAACTTACAATAAGAAACTGTACTGTAAAGTGGACAAGTAATCCACATAAATAGAAGAGAAAAAGGACATGGATTCAAGAAGTACATGTAAATTAAGAAACAGAAATTAATCGTCGCACTACAGCTTATCTACAATAATGTTGGATAAAGATGTGTTCCTAAAAACAGGAGATACGGAATCCCATAGTGCTACCCAAAACTTGCCTTAATTATTATACATCAAATGGAAGAATACTGAATTTTTATATGGAAAGCAGGTGAGTTTGTGACTGAACTACTCTTGTTACGGTAGTTTTTTCCCTTCCTAATGGGAAATATAAAGTTTTGTGTGCTTGGTCCAATGCATACATTGTTTGTGTTTTTAGTTTCTACTTACGCAATCTAAATATTCAAAACTACTATTTACACTCAATTTGGAAGCTTGAACGCTCAATTTATCAAGGTTTATGTTATGGCTCACCTAGCAGAGGCTAGAGTTCCTTGCATTATGCGTCTTCCATTCAAAACAACTGTTGAAGTGTGCTATTTGACTTTTTCATTTTTCTTCTTATTCAAGTTTCTGTATATGCATTTGAAATGTTGCCAATGGACAACAGATGGGGCGTGTGGAACTGCGAGGCATAAGTCAAAAAGATGAATTTATGAGGAGGGTCAAAGAAGCAGTGACAAGTCAGTCCCCCACCTTTTATGATTTTTCTCAATTTTATGTAGTACTTATATACACTTGAAATGTTATGGCTAGCCATGTTGTTTTTTGAAATATTATTATGTTTGTCAAATTGTATAGAATCTTGTGAAACCTCATCTTTGATAGAATAAAAAATGAAAAATCAGACGCAAAACAAGGTTCTTGGATTTTGGGTGGTGGATGGAACAATGATTTTTGGGGAGGGGAATTGCCAGCGGCCTCTTGGATTGACGATATTACACCTTATAATCCTGTAAGTCATAACTAAATGAAATTTTGGTGCTTTGATAGTTTTTACAGTTGGTGTTTCAATGCCATTGGTATAATTCGTTGACAGGTTTGGCTATCAAGGATGGATGGCCATATGGGCTTGGCTAATTCAATGGCGCTTAAGTTGGCTGGCATTACAAATTCATCAGAAGATCCAATTGGTGGTACTATTATGAAAACCACCAGCGGAGGTATTATTTAACGTCGTTTTTTTATGTCTTAGATGCTTTCAGTTGGGCCACCCTGAATCTTTGCAGTTCCTTGGATATATCAAATGGCAAGGGAAACGGTTTATAGTTCTTTCAATGTTTAGGGCGTTGGATATTTGTTGACATTACACTTGTGATACCCGTCCACGAATAATTCCTTGACTTATTCGAGAAAAGTTCAAATTTTCAACACAGTCAATCATTTTCATTTATTTTCAGGCTCTTTACATCCTTAGATAAGTAACAGCTAGAGTGATAAATTACTTATGTTCCAACGCATCGTTATGCAGAACCTACTGGATTGCTGATTGATTCAGCAATGAAGCTTCTCCTTCCGTCCATTCCAGAGGTATCAGTAGAGGAGCGGAGGGAAGCTATGCTTAGAGCCAGCAAACATGCCTTGATGAGGGGTGTGACAACAGTTGTTGATTTTGGTAGATACTTTCCTGGGGCATCAGTAAAGCAATCCTGGGAAGATTTTTCAGGTCTCTGTCAAGTTTCTTAAGGTTTTATTTGGATGTCCTTTGAGTCGAAACATTGTTATTCTAGTTAGTCTGTTCACTTGACTTTTTTTGGCCTTGTAAAGGAATTACTATATTGTTACCAAAGTTAGACGAGTATGTACAATAAAAACTTTATTACATCAGCGTGCTATTTGTTTTGGCCATATATATAAATATCTTTAATTACTCATGCTGGTTGTTTACTTGTTTTCTCATTTCATTACTTTCTGCAGATGTTTATCAATGGGCTGATTCTTCAGGGAAGATGGTGATCAGGGTCTGCTTATTTTTTCCATTGGAGACTTGGTCACGGTTACATGTATGACTTCTTATCGGTTGCTTCTTTGGGGTCAAATTTTACTTAATAATTTATTCTCAACTTGACAGGGGTTAAAGAATGTTTGTCCTTTATGTTGTCATATGAATATTCGGCCTTTTTCTTATAGAACGATACTTCTTTTCAAATTTACAGAGGGTAATTATTTTGAACATTTTCTGCAATTGCTCTGTTGGTTAGATTTATGTTTCTGCATATTGTTTCATATCTGAAATGTGTATGAGTTAATAATCTATACTCTTCTTTCCTTTCCTGCAATGAAGACTTTTGACATTGCCTCTTATACATTTCTTTTACCACGAGGAGATGTCACTGAGGGTTTTTTGCATTGGACAACTTACTTTATCCAACCAACCTAGTTATTAACTTCACTGAATACTACAATTTTCTTGTCATTTATTGTTTCTCTCAGAGTTTTATTTTCTGTTTCAGCACCTTATTAACAAAGTTGACCGTACTCTGAGCCAATGGATTTACTTGGGTGGTGTTAAGGCTTTTGCTGATGGCTCTCTGGGTTCTAATAGCGCACTGTTTTATGAGGTGAGAACCTTGGTACTTGGGCATCTGCACTTAATCTATCAAAGTAAGAATATAAATTTGAAATATACTGACTACAGCCACTTCCATTTATTTTGTCTTGCTATTGTTGTTGAGGGAGGGGAAGCGTTGTTAGGAAGTTGGGAATCTGTTGTAGTGAGCTTATCTAATTCACCTCATACAATTGCATCATCTGTGAGAAGTAATTTTTTTTACTTACCTATTAAATATATTATTTTCGTGATATTTTTCTTTTAAATTCTGTAGCCATATGTTGATGAGCCTCATAATTATGGTTTGCAAGTGACGGATAATGAAAGTCTCCTCAACCTGACCTTGGCTTCGGATAGAGTTGGGCTTCAGGTGTGGTCCCATCTCTTTGGACATGTCTTGACTCTCTACAAGATGTAAATGTAATCGTACTTCTAAAATTTGTTTTACGTCGTGTTCAGGTTGCTATTCATGCTATAGGTGATAAAGCAAATGACTTGATCCTTAACATGTATGAGTCAGTGTTTTCAACAAATGGAGTAAGAGATCGAAGATTCAGGGTAAAGATATTTTCTCAGAACGATGATTATTCAAAAGTTTTATAAGTTTTCTTCACAGTTTTTATGCCCTTTTAATTTATGTTTTGCATGACGAGCAAAAATTGCTTTCAGATTGAGCATGCCCAGCATCTGGCACCTGGGACACCAGCCCGATTTGGTGAACTCGGGATTGTTGCTTCAGTACAGGTTTGGTCACACTAGTCTTATCTTTTGTTTGCTGTGGGATCACACGATACTGTACTTTCATAACATTCGCATCACTTTCTGCATAGGGATGAAGTCTTTTATTCTTGCATCATGGATTGCTCGGCATTTGTGGTTTAATAAAGAATCTACTAAAAATATTTGTTTTGAAAAAAATGATGTCTTGAGTGGATGGGCTCCATTCTCCTTTTTCATTTTATTGATTTTTTTATTCTTTTCCCCCTTTGGGCTTAATAGTTCTCAAACCTCTGAGCGATTATCATTATTCGTTGTTGCTGTGAATAAATTTACTTTCAATGACTTACTCAAACACCAATTCTCCATAGCCAGAGCACCTATTAGATGACGGTGAATCTGCAACAAAAAAACTTGGGATAGACAGGGCTCACAAGGGATCATACTTGTTCAAGTCACTCTTGGCTGGCAATGGACAATTGGCACTTGGTTCTGATTTCCCTGTAAGTATAATGGCTCTCGTAGATATATTTCACTCATAATTATGCGCGTGGCTCTCTTATTTACTTTTTATTTAGTGTCTGAAACATTATGTAATTTTAGATTGGTGCTGTTTTCGCAGGTCTCGGATATTAATCCTTTAGGTGGTATTAAGACAGCAATGAAAAGGATTCCCCCTGGTTGGGATACTGCTTGGGTTCCCGCAGAAAGACTTTCACTGAATGACGCGTTGAAGGGGTAAGCAACGTCGAATCATTTGATCCTTGAGATGTCATCCGTTTGTTGACATAATTTGTCTTTAGACTGCTATTTAGGTTATTTGTGTTCTTCATTATTGGTGTCCCTCACCAAAGTCACTAAGAATGCGTCAAGTTATCCAACTGATCAATGTTATTTCGTGTTTCATATCTCACACTTGCCACTGTATTACAGTTCCACCTGATACATTCACAATCATTACAGGTACACTCTTTCAGCTGCTCGCGCATGCTTTCTTGACAGTGATTTGGGATCTCTATCGCCCGGGAAACTGGCAGACTTTGTCATACTATCCACAGATTCGTGGGATGATGTCATAGCCGAAGAATCTGCGTCAGTTGAAGCAACATATGTTGGTGGTGTACAGGCCTATCCCTAAAAGCACCAACATTTGAGGTCATAAGTGTGCAAAGAATTATGGATATGATGTCCTTTAGAAAGCACTCTAGAAGATGTAGTTTTATGATGGATAAGAGGTGTGCTTGTATGATTTGTATCAATAGATTTATTGAGGTATGTACATCTTATATTCACATGATTTAGGTTCTGCTTCAGTCCTGGTTTTTCGCTATAGCTACGATGGTACCTACCGGGCTGTGTAGCCAAAAACTGGAAATCCTCAAAATATTCAGTTGCTTTCCGCTAAATACTGCGAGTGCAACATGAGTCCCAGTGTTCGGTAGCAATCGGAAATCCTCAAATATTTGGTTTCTTCATGCTAAACACTAGAAGTGCAACATGAGTCCCAGTGCTCGATAGCAACCAACCGAAAACAGCGGACCTGTTCGATAGCTAGCAACTAGAGGTGAGCATTGTCTGGTTAGACCCAATTCACCCGTAAAGCCAATAATCAAACCGAAGGCTATAACCGGTTTAGTTCAGTGTCAGTTTTGAACAATAATGACCAGGGAAATCGAATTAATCCGAACAAGATCGGCTCGGTTTTGGAGGATTTCACGAGCTATAGGGACTTCATGGGTTTAGGGAGGGGTTCACGATTTTGTTGGGATTTCACGGATTTGGGAAGGAAAGACTAGGCATTTGGTTTTACTTAAGAATGAATACAAAGAAGTCACATACATTAGTAATATTCGATGTTTTAAGTTCGACTCCCGTAGATGACAAATTTGATACCAAACTATTATGACTCATTTAAAATTTAACCAGCTTTGGTCAACTCAGTTATTTTGAATTATTTTACACTCAGTTCGGTTCAATTTTTCGATTTATCAGTTTTTTCTCCACCCCTAATGAGACTCTGATTCTTACTTACCTCAATTCTAAATGGGTAAACATGCCCTTAGAGCATTTCCAATAGAGTCTTCAAGCCCATTTTTCAAGTAAATACGTAGAGCCACATCAGCAAAACAAGCTCCAAGAGACTTTACAAAAGTATTTTTCAAATTTGAGACCTCCTTCTCTTTACAAATTTAGAGACGACTCTCTCACTCTTCAACTTAATTCTTTTCTATTAAAAAATAAAATAGTGGGTTACATAGGAAAAAGACAAAAAATTATAAAAATAAATAATGAATAAAAAAGAATAAAATAATTAAATTTAAAGAGTTTGTTGGACTTCAAATTTTGTAAGTAATAAATTTTATTTTTCAAATTGACACATAAGTCAACGAAAGTGGAATTTAAAGAGTGAAATTTAGAAACTCTATGCTCTCAGCTCAATATGCCTTGTAAGCTAGACATATTTTTTTAAGTAACTGATTTTCAAAAGTAATTCACATGATATAATATAAGTAAAAAAAATAATATATTTTTTCGTATCCATCAACTTATATCTACGTGATATCTGACAAGCTGTGAAGAGTCGAGGAAATATTTCCACGCAGTGCCACCGCCGGACCGCACTCATCCTCTCTCTCTTCACCACGCCGGCATAAGTATGTTTACATACTCCAGACTGAATCATAGGCATTCCAAGCTACTTCCCAAGGTTAGTCCATGCATCAAGTTTTATGATAATCTCAATGTCACGCGATGCACGCCATGTGTTCGACGAAATGTCTCACACGCATATGCAACTGCACATAGTGCCCCTCCCCATAGCCGAATGCACGCTACATGTTCGACAAAATGTTCAACATACATATCACAGTTGCCCATCTTGCTCACTGTAACTGAATGCACGCCTTGTGTTTTACTTTCGCAGCGGGCCTCGTAAATCTCAGAAACGGCCCTGCCTCTGTAGCAATAGTGGTAGCAGCAGCAGCAACAGCTTCTTCTATGTCTTATGAAAAAAGGCTAGCTGTTGCCAGAAAAGCTGCCTCTCTCACTGCTCGCCTCTGCGATAAGGTGCAAAAGGCGGTTGTGGAATCAGGCACTCGTTCAAATTCAGGAAAATGTCATGCCGCGGCAGCAGCTGGTTCTGGTAGAGCTTCGGAAAGAATAGCAGAATTTACAGGTCATTCTGCTGTTGCTAATGCTGCTGATGATGGTGTCGATAATGGCATTCGTAAAATGCAATTGGCAAAGAACTTAGCCTGTCTTATAGAGGAGTCCTCCCATATAGACGAGAGAAGACCCAAGAGCCGAATGGAACTCAAGAGGTCTCTTGAATTGCGCATAAAGAAGAGGGTGAAGGAACAATACATCAATGGGAAGTTTCGAGATCTAATGGTAAAAGTAGTTGCCATTCCAGAAACTCTTCAAGATGCTTATGATTGTATTAGGCTCAACTCAAATGTTGATATAGCATTAAGCAATGCGAAAACCTCTTTTGATTCTATGGCTGAAGAGCTGAGTTGTGGGAGTTTTGATGTTACTGCCAATACCTTCTCAATCTCAAAAAGGGGTGCAGGGGAAGAAGTTTTAGCACTCCCCAATCTAAATCTGAAGGTCATTCAAGAAGCCATTAGAATTGTTCTTGAAGTTGTGTACAAGCCCAACTTCTCTAAGATTTCACACGGTTATAGAAGTGGGAGGGGGCATTCCACAGCTTTGAAGTACATTAGTAAGGAGATTTCGAATCCTGATTGGTGGTTTACAGTGCTCTTGAATAAAAAGGTAGATGCTTGTATCCTTGGCGAACTCTTAACAGCAATGGAGGACAAGATAGTAGACCCCAGCCTCTTTGATATGATCCAAAGCATGTTTCATGCCAATGTGCTCAATTTGGAGTTTGGTGGTTTCCCGAAAGGTCATGGTCTTCCACAAGAGGGAGTACTGTCCCCTATATTAATGAATATTTATCTCGACCAATTTGACCGTGAATTTTACAGATTATTGATGAAATATGAAGCTCTCAGTCTAGATTCTAAAAATGATCAAAATTCCCAGTCTAAGCTGCGTAGCTGGTTTAGGAGACACCTGAAAGGTAATAATGATCTTGGCTGTGCAGGTGAAGAGAGTTGTAGTGTAAGGGTCCATTCTTGTCGCTTCATGGATGAGATATTTTTTTCGTTTGCTGGTTCTAAGGATGCTGCTCTTGAGTTCAAATCCGAGGTTCTGAATTACTTGCAAAAGTCTTTGCACTTGGAAGTTGATGATCAAACAGAATTATTGCCATGTCAAAAACCGCATGGGATTCGCTTTTTAGGCACACTGGTTAGAAGAAATGTGATAGAAAGTCCTGCCACAAAAGCAGTCCACAAGTTGAAAGAAAAAGTTGCTTTGTTTGGTCTACAGAAGCAAGAGGCCTGGAATGTTGGGACAGTTCATATAGGGAAGAAATGGTTAGGTCATGGTTTGAAGAAGGTCAAGGAGTCAGAGATCAAACATTTAGCTGACAGTAGGTCTGTTCTGAGCCAAATTTCCCATTTCCGTAAGTCTGGTATGGAAACTGATCATTGGTACAAGCACTTGTTGAAGATATGGATGCAAGACGTGAATGCCAAAGCAGAAGAGAGTGAGGAAGCTGTCCTGTCTAAGTATGTAGCAGAACCAGCTCTACCCCAAGAGCTAACAAACTCCTTTTATGAATTTCAGAGGCAGGTGGAAAAGTATGTTTCTTCTGAGACCTCTTCTATTCTTGCCCTTTTGCCAAGTGCCGGTTCTTCCACTGAACCTGTTATCATCACCGAGATAATTGCTCCGGTTAATGCCATTAAAAAGCGTCTCCAACGATATGGATTGACCACATCTGATGGTTATCCCCGTACATCCTCTTTGCTTGTTTTACAAGATAACGACCAAATCATTGATTGGTTTTCAGGTATTGTTCGTCGTTGGCTTAGATGGTATGCTGAATGTGTAAACTTTAATGAGGTAAAGCTGTTGATTTCGGATCTAGTTAGAAAATCTTGCATTCGAACTCTTGCAGCAAAGTATCGTGTGCATGAAAATGAGATAGAAAAACGTTTTGACACAGAACTAAGCAGGATTCCGTCTACCCAAGAAATAGAACAAGAGATGGTTGATGAGACGTCAGATACTCAGGCTTTTGAAAATGATGAAGCATTAATGTATGGAATTTCGTACAGTGGCTTGTGTTTACTCTCCCTTGCAAGAATGGTGAGCGAGTCACGGCCTTGCAATTGTTTCGTGTTCGGGTGTACGGCTCCGGCACCAAGTGTTTATACTCTTCATGTAATGGAAAGGCAGAAGTTTCCGGGGTGGAAGACAGGGTTCTCAAGTTGCATTCATCCCAGCTTGAATAGACGGAGAATTGGTTTGTGCAAGCAACATTTAAAGGATTTGTATCTTGGTCATGTATCCCTTCAGTCCATTAATTTTGGGGCATGGAAATGATTTCCTTAAATTAAATATAATCTTATTGAGCAACATACTTAGACGAGTCAAATGGGAGCCAAGCTCAATACGAACTCCAACTGTATCAAGCTTACTTACAATCCTATGTGTACATAAATTGGTCGAGGATTTCAATTGGTTCAAAGCCGTGTGATAACTTTTTTCGTTTTTATGTGTATGTAAGGCTACATAAAACAAAATCTAAAAACAATATTTAGTTGTTTTCATATTCTAGTTTTTATTCTTCTTTCATCCTCCCACTTGGTTCCACTCTCCTTCATCTCTCGTTTGCTCGTGGACTTATCACATATTTAACAAAAGATGAAAACTAGAATTTAAAAACGAAAAGGTTACCAAACAAGCCTTCAATGAAGTATGACACGATTAAATATATTCATTTGTTTTAAGTGTCACTTAATCACACTTAAAACAATGCCTACTTGCCTAATTTTGATATGTTAGATTGTATTGACTATTTAGTCGGAGAGATTAAAAGGCTAATTATTTTATACTATATTTATTGCTCTATCTAATAAGATGTATTCGGATTGTAATTTTTTTTTTATGCTATTATTTGGAAAATTCTTCAGTGGTACGTACCATTCAATGGTACGGCCATTGAATGGTCCAGATTAATTTGTAGTGGATCCCAAATGAATCTTAAACCATTCAACAGTACGTACCATTGAATGGTACGTACCACTGAAGTTAAACCCCTATTATTTTTCATAATTACACAATTCATGTATATGGCTGTTAAATCAAACATCCCCGCTAAATTAAACCACTCTTTTCGAGCTTATAAAATTTGCGAGCCTTGAGCTTAAGTCGCCTCGATCATTAAATTAAACTGGTAATATTTAGTACATAAGTTCACCAAACCAAACACCGCTTCTCTATTATATATATTCTCACCTCACTTTTTAAATGAAAATATCATATTAAAAGTTAAAAACACTGCATGGAAAAAAAATAAGAAGAAGAAGTAATGATGTAGGACAAAATAGAGGCCGATTAAAGTTGGCAAACTTAGAGAAAATACAGATGATTGGCAAGAGACCAAAAAAAAAAAAAATTCAAGTTCAACCATCAATAAAAAGGGGTATCATTGGCATGAAAATGCTTGAATAGATTTTAGAAAAATTTAAATTTTGAGTAATTTTGTCATTCTTTTTTGTCAAAAGTAATTTAATTTTTCCTTATTTTTAGTTTTTACTGGTACAAAAAAAGTATTTGCGCGATAAAATTTCGGACGACGATTCTAATTTATAGCTCAAAACACATTTCGGCAATCAAAAATGTAATTTGTCGCGCGGTATGACAAAAAAAGAAAAAAATTTCTATACGCGACAAATCGTCGCTCAAATAGTATTTGGACCACGACGGATTATATTCGTCGGGAAAACACTTTGTGGTAATAGATGTATGAGGATTTGGTTTCCTTTAACCTAGTTAATTAGAATCTTCTATTGACTGACCTTGCGGTGGTCTTGGAAAAACTCGATATAAAATGGGTGCATTTCGAAACGCTGATATAAATTCACAGGCGCCTTTCTCTCTCTCTCATCCAACGTCTCTCTCTCTCTCTCTCTCTCTGCTCTCTCTCCCTCTCTCTGCTCTCTCTCAGCTCCTCTCGCAATCTCAACAGGTAAAATTTTTCTTTTCAAGTGTCAATTTTCCCCCAAATCTCTTCGTTCCAACCAAACAGTGCCCTTAGGGTTTCACTTATTTGAATTTTCAAGATTTTAGGTTTTTCAATTGATCTGGTTTGAAATCTAGGTCGATTTAGTTCTTCGTTGCTGTTATCCTCTTTGACCGCATCGTCAATTTCATCATTCTTCGTATCATTAAATTGAAGAATTCGATTTAGTTCTTCGTTGCTGTTATGTTAGTATTGCCGTAGTTGTTTACTAGTGTATGGTTATAGTGATTTTTGGGGCAAATTCGGAGGCCTGTACCGAAGATGAGTAACCCTTCTGGAGGTTCGGCGTCGAAGTCTAAAGCGGGAGCGTCCCAGCCATCCGAAACTTCGAATAAGCGAAAACGTGGAGTCTTTCAGAAAGAATGTATGTATACAGTTATAAATTATAATCCTTGTGCTTAGCAAACTATTCTGTGCCAGCTTAGTGTTTATGGGTTTTATTCAAAATGTTGACACACAAATTGTTGTGGATGTTACAGTGCAGCACATGATGTATGGTTTCGGAGACGATCCCAATGTAAGTAGCACTATCGAATTTGGGACTTGAGTCTTTTCTCTGTCTGTGATGTGGTGTTTAAATAGATGTTGGTGATTTGGGTATTGGCATGTGCCACATGGTTGTTGTGGTTCGGTTGGAGCTTGACCTGTGGTTCTGTTGTTCCTTGGTTTCTGTTGCGAGTAAAATTGACTTAACCGAAAACAAAATATTTTCTGTTGCGTTCAGCCTCTTCCAGAGAGTGTGGCCCTCATGGAGGATATCGTTGTGGAATATGTTACAGACCTGGTAAGCTTTTCTCAGTGGTCGTTACTATTCATCATGCTAACGAGATGATATGCCAAGTATTAAACCCAAATGTGCAACATTTTTGCAGGTGCATAAAGCCCAGGAGATTGGATCAAAGAGGGGAAGGTTATCCGTTGATGATTTCCTGTATCTAATTCGCAAGGTATCTTCTATATTTGTTTCCGCTGTATATTTTGATTGTGTGGGAATAGTTTTATGCCATTTGGAATTTCATGTTATGGACATCAAAATCGAGTTACTTGTACTCGATTGGTCAATAATTTTATTTCACTAGCCAGAGATACTTTATGTAGGTCTTTACAATTTGTTGTGCTTTTGAGTTGACTAACTCGATAGGAGAAAAAAAAAGGAAGACACGAACATGGCATTGTATTTTGTCATTTTAGCGTAAGAGAAACACAGCCCACTCATTAAATGGATAGGGTGACACTAACAGGACCTCTTTATAATATTGGTGGCAGAACATGACTGATGTTTACGTTATTTGCCCGAGTTATGTTGTCACTTATTGATGATCAATTTATGCCCAATTTTATGTTAGTTTCGTCCACTTCTAAATTTTGCGTCTTAAGAGTGTTAAAAAAAAATCTGACATAAAGATGTCATCTCGTGTTAATTCCATGCAATGTGGTGTATATTACAGAGTTATTTCTGAAAATTTCCCCGTAACCTTAGCAACTACACTTTCCTATTGGGTATGCATTTTATGGCAATCAGAACACTCATTTGATGTTTTATACCTCACTCACTGATGTAAATGTGGTAAACTCCCCAGGATTTTCCGAAACTTAATCGCTGTAGAGAATTGCTGTCAATGAATGAAGAGCTGAAACAGGCAAGGAGAGCTTTTGAGACAGATGAGGAGAAGCTGAGGAAGGCTTTTGAGACTGATGAAGAGAAAATGAGGAAGGCGTTTCAGGCAGATGAAGATAAAGTCGGATCAACGGAGTAACGGGACTGTGTCTACTTAGACTTGTTCCCCCGTATTCATTTTCGTTCGGAAATTCGTTGTTTCACTTTATCTTTAGGTTGAAACTTTGTTTAAATCCATCCAACAAAATATTGAGGGTTGTTTGGTATTCAGTTTGAAAAAAATTTATAGATTTAGTTTTCAAAACGGGTGAAAGTAACTAAATTACTTAGTATTTATTGGTTTCAAAAACACAAAAGTTGGATACCAAACAGGGTTGCAACTTACATGAAACATGTTCATTGGCATGTGGCGTCCTAATCCAATAATACATTGTCATGTGGAGAAAAACTTGCACTTGGTAATGTATTATTGAATACGGGACACCACGCGACGGTGAATCCATTCCATGTAAGTCCTTTACTACCGGCGTATACCCATTTTCAGAAAAAAAATTGGAGAACTCAAAACCAGTTTTCTCTCGCTCCAAAGACGCTCTACCTCTTCCCTTCTTTCTTGTTGTGTTGAGTGTTGTTAGTGCGACTTGTGATCTAGTTTGAGGATGAGAGCAACTATTGTTTGTGTTTAGAGATAAAAATGCAATTCATGTATAAATCAATTACGAATTTGTTGGAAAACACCAAACCGACCCCTTACCCTATTTTTTAACCCTTACTCAATTTACTTTTAGGTGTTTGATAGAGTGTCTAAATTTGTGATGAACAAGATTTTTCAAAAACTCTGACAAATGAAAAGTTTTCATTTTTTCCTTTTTTAATCATTTAAAAATTTATTTAAAAATAAATAAACAAAAAATAGAGAACCCCAAACAAGCAGAGCGGTCGAAAGACAGATATTTGCATAAAATAACTCGATATATCTGATATAGAAATTATCCAACCCAAAAAAACAACAGAATTTTTCTGGTAAAAAAAAGGATGACTTGGTTGGGTGCTTCTTCTTCTTCTTCTTCTTCCCCATGGGTTCTCAGGAACTCTCTTCTCACAACATCTACAACGCCTTCTTCTTCTTCTTCTTCTTCAAAATTCTCAAAATACCAATCATGCCCTCCGCCTCCTCTTCGCCTTTCGTGCCGCGCGCAATCCGACGTCGGCGGTGACTTCAATTTCGTGCTCCACGATGCTCTCGATTCTTCCGGAACCCTCACCTCCCTCGCCAGAGTAAGAGAATTACCTTTTTCTTTTCCTGATAAATTATTAATTGGCCTTCATTTAATTTTAATTTTTTTAATTTTTAATTTGATGAATTTTTAATGTAATTGATCATTATCTGTTCCCATTTCATTTCGTGAGCTGGAAAATAATTGTATATCACTTTCATGTGTTTGGTTGGCTATAATTTTGCAAAATTAAAAAAAAAATGGGTAATTTGCAGAATAAATTTAAATGAAATTGGGGTATCTTAGTGAGAAATTATTTTCAAGAAATGATTATACAAATAAAATGTTGTACACAAGATGATCAAACCCTGATGATTCAAGAAACATCGTATCGAATGTCGTTGGCTTCGTTATTTCTTCGCAAAGAATGCTAATCATGCCATCCTTATTATAGTTTTATTGGGAACAACTTCTCTAATTTGTCTAGCAAGTTACTGAAAAAAAATGTAATTATTTCGGTGTTTTTGTTTTTACGGTTATTTAGTTGAGTGATTGGAGCTAAAAAAGAAAGAGAAATGTAAAGGCAGGAACTTTAAATGCTTCAGAAGTTGCTTTAGGTTTTTTTGGTAGGTACAAATGAAGCATAATAACGAACTAATGTAAACAAGTTTTTTGTAGCTCTAGTTTGAGAAAGAACAAGAAAAACAGCAAGCTAAGCAAAACGAAATAAGGCGTTTGTAGCTCTAGTTTCAGACGAGCTCCTCTAAATTATGTCTGGTAGTGTTTCATCCATGTTAGGTTCTATCAGTTTTATAGGAATCGAGAGGTTGAGAGTACCAAACCTTCTAAAAGTAATATGGTATAGCTGATGTGAGAGAGGTATAAATTGTTCCTTAAAATGATAAATTATGTTATCATTAAAATTCTTTTTGAGAACTCATATCAAGTTTTTTCAGTTGGAAAACCTCAAAAATTCAGAAACGTTCTTTTCCTTACTTTTCTGGTTTTGCCACTTTAGTGTAAACTGTTTTATGTCATATCAGACACCCAGAAGATTACATTGCACATCAAATGCATTTTCTGACCACCCAGTTTAGGTTAAAACAATCACAACCGTCAATTGAATAATGTTGTTCATTTACTGGATTAGCATTTCTCTCATACTGATTAAATGATGCACTTCTTTTGGGAGTAATTCTATACTTTACTATGATACAATGTCTTTTTGTATTTATTTGGAAAAGTCTATGAATGACTTGATTATGCAATAGGGTTGACTTATTTGCAAGAAATGATTGTACAAATAAAATGTTGTACACAAGATGATCAAACCCTGATGATGCAAGAAACTTCTTATCGAATGTCTTTGTCTTCGTTATTTCTTTGCAAAGAATTTTAACCATGCCGTTCGTATTATACTTTTAATGGGAACAACTTCTCTAATTTGTGTAGCAAGTTACTGAAACAATTTGTATTTATGTCGGTGTTTTGTTTTTACGGTTATTTGTTGAGCGATTGGATAATTTTGTTCATTTACTGGATTAACTGTTCTCTTATATTGGTCAAGTGATGCCCTTCTTTTGGGAGTAATTTTATTTTTTGTATCTATTTGGTAAAGACTATGAATGACTTGATTATGCAATGGGGTTGACTTATTTTGGATTTTGATTGATATATAATTGAGAAACAACCAGGAGGCTAGGGATGGGTTCTGCTCCCAAATTCGCCATCTGTCTGACATAGAGAGACAAACCAGCATTGCCATCAATAGATGTGTTGATTTGGGGAAAACAGCTCTTTATATTGCAGCAGAGGATGACTCCCTTGTGTCACATTCTTCAGTTCCGCTTCCGGTGGATGCTTTTATCAGTAGATTTGGTGATCTTTCCATGGACTATTGTTCTCACTACAACTCTTCATTTAGATCCTCGCCCTGAGAAAACTGTTGGAGAGTTTGGAAACTATTTGTACGTAACAAGTGTATGTTTCATGAGAGAGTATTTGTTTGCAGAAAAGGATTTAGACCACAGAAGTTGAACTTAAACTACAGTGTGATTCGCTTGGTTTTTAACTAAATTAAGCTTGGTAGAGCCTTCTTTATGTTGCAAACTGCCAAACTTATAATGTTGAAGGAATCTGGCAGGAGAAAACTTAGATAAATTTCATATTAGAAACAATTACTTTGCAGCAGGCGCTATATCACTTTTTTTAAAATAAATCAAATCTGTGTATCTCCCTCGGCTTTTCCCTTGCTGCAAAATCTCTTTGCTTTCACTGAATCTTTTCTCTTTGTCCTTTATTCAGTTTGATGACCATGCAAGGCATCACTGAACCACGAGCTCTATATCTCCACCAGCATGGAAGTCTGCCTTACATATAGCAGTTATTTCAAGGTTGTTCTGTGGAGAACACTGCAATATGGGCATTGTTTTCAGGAGTTAATGTAGACGCTGCAACAGGTTTTGACACATCGCCTGATCACCTGGGTAATGCTTACTACATACTCAGAAATTTTGAAATGCTTCTATTTGGTGGGGATTTTTTTGGATTTCTGATGTGGAGATATTTTCCTCATGACCTCATAGTCCTCCCAGAGGTTATCATAAACAGAAAAGCAAGGAATCTGATAATGCACACATAATGACTTCATAGTTCTTTTGGTGGAGGTGATCATGTTATCATGTCGACATCTTTTTTTTTGCCTTAATTTGTATTATCCTATGTCAGTGAGTTGTGCTGATAAAACTCTCTTAGTTCTCTCACCCTGTGTTTGGATTAGGGATTTGAAAGTACCAAGGAATTTAGGATAATTAATTGGGAAATCAACTACAAACATTAGATATCGATATTTGGAAATGAACTACATGATCATTACAACATAAACAAAGTATTTATAAATGTCTCCTTTCCACAGTCATTTACAATCCCTCTCATGCATTGCATCTAGTCGTATCCCTCCATCTAATATTTTGTAGTGAATTTAGCTAATTTAGCCAAAAAGCCCTTGGGCAAATCCCTTATCCAAACTTAGCATTTAAGAGAATCATATTGCTCTGTGGTATATTGTTAATTGATTATTCTGGTAATTTAGTTATTCCTTTGCCATTTAATTAGAAGAGTGAATAACCTTTTGCTTGAGCATTAAGCTTCTAGTTTATCTTTGGTCTTAAGTAATTAATCTATGTTACATTCAAGATAAATTGGTTCCATATGCTCTAGAGTATTCACACATCCTCCTACCTTGAAAGTAATTTGTATATTTTGTCAGAATATTACAAACCTGCCTATAAGTTGGTACCATGTATTTAGTTAGAAATGGACCTAAGTTGGTACCATATATCCACAGGTCCTAATCATGACATACAATTCAGCAACCTTTGTCTCACGACTGATAATTTTTTCAAAAGAAACGTTCTTACTGCTAGGATGTGTAGATGTTAAGAAATTTGAAGAAATTTATGTTTGCTTTATCTGGTCTCATCATAGTTTACTGTATGTACAGATTTTAAGAAATTAGCTGGACGCATTCTGGCCTATTTCAGCATGATCAACCAGGAATTTGTTAAACAAAGTATTTATAAATGTCTCCTTTCAAGCAGTCATTTACAAATATAAATGAAGACGGGTACTTCGTCCGAAATGAATGTAGTTTCTGCTTAAACTAATCCAAGTTAAGTGCATATATATAAGGATACTTTGTATTTTTCCAGTGGCTTTCAGCTTGCATCTGCTAAGGCTGCTCAACACAGACTAGATCGTGGTGTTTGGACTAGTGTACATTTTGAGGACATGAGGCGTGCCTTATCTGGTACGTATTTATTGAAGCTCATTTAATCCCAGTGTCAAGAAGGTAATGTCAAATTCAATAGATTATGTTTCTTGAAGCTGTTGAACTGACGGCAACATAAATTGAGTTGTCACCTGGAATGTCATAGGATAATTGTAGTTGCATTTTCTGGAGGACAGGGTCCATACCAATAAGGCATTTCAAGTAATGTAACAACTTTTTCTCCGTAGCCATCTTTAAATAAAGCATTAATATTGTTATCTGAATATTGTGCCTGTTGTCACAGCTTGTGAACGTCATATTCTCCTAGAAGCTGATCCAAAGGAATTAAGAGATTACAGCATTCTTCTCTACCATTGTGGATTTTATGAACAATCACTTGAATATCTAAAGTTGTATTTGGACAAAAAGGCAAGTTTTCTATATGTACGATGACATGCAACTTTGATAGACAATCTAATAAAACATCTTTATTTGGATTTTGCAGGGTCGTCCACTATAGAGGCGACCTCGGATTTTTTAACCGTACTAGAGGATGATGCAGCGGAAAAGTTGATGATACGCCTTAACCTAATTTTGATGGAGGATGGTTGGAGCAGGCCGTAGTATGTTAGAAATTTTCTTCGTAACAACTCTGAACCATGGTAGTGTGATCATGTACATTATTGCAGATAGCAGTACAAACCCTAATCATCCATGCAAACTGGGAAAAACGGGGAAAAACGGAACTTTAAGTGAACTTCATCCCGGAAAAGTTTTGCCAGATATCCAGTGTTTTCCCTATATACCAAAATGAACAAATTACAAAATCGGATATACGAATCCTGCCACATTCTGCATTTTCATAATTATAGCGAGGTTTTAATATAGTAGTTGAGGCGGTCTGATCATCCATGGATTGGAAGGCCCGAAATTGGATGGTTGGAAGTATCGACCGGCAAAATGTACGACAGCGGAGTTAGTAAGGTGTCTATTGTCTGCTTGAACTTTCAAGTGCCGAAATTGTGGCATGTTTACTCCTATGTAAATTGATATATATAACGTACCATTTCTGTTTATATTTGAGTAACAAATTGTTACTTTATGTATTTGTGATGGAATAGTAATAGATTAATGTGGAATCAAACATCTAGAGACAGCACTATTTAAAAAAATTTACTCCTCAACAAGGAGAGAAACTTATAGTCCAGTCCAGAACGATTAGTAAATCTCTTGTAAAAGGTGACACCACGTAACAAATATCAATTAAACGTACGTGTATTGTTAGAACGCATGATAATCATCTATTTCATCGGTCATACGACGATTACTTTATGCAAAGTTTAATTACTTTATTCAAAATAGTTTACTTTATGCAAAGTAGAAGTCCGATTCGAGAATTGAATAAATCGGCGTATAAGAATATTTGTCCATTCCTAAATATATTAGTAGGAATATAAGGTAAAAACCTTTTACTCATCCCACCGACACATTTTTACCTTTTACTTTTCTAAAATTTTCATTATGAGAGAAATTTAAAGTCCGTTTGGTAACTATTTGGATTTCAATCTTTAATTAAACGGTATCATGCACCTATTCTAGAACGAGAGAGACTCGCTTGTAAGTTATAAACCGGTGGCACCACGTGACAAATATTAATTGAATAAATAGTGTATTGTTTGAAAATATGACAATCCTCCATTGCACTGATTGTACAATTATTACTTAATGCAAAGTAGTAATTATAAACCTTTTACTCATCCCACTGACACATTTTTACTTTCTACTTTTCTAAAATTTTCATTAGCAGAGAAATTTAGGGTCCGTTTGGTAACTATTTAGATTTCAGTTTTTATTTAAACAGTATTGTGCACCTACTCTAGAACAAGAAAAACTCGTTGGTAAGTCATAAATCGGTGGCACTACGTGACAAATATCAATTGAATAAATAGTGTATTGTTTAAAAAATGACAATCGTCCATTACACGGATTGTACAATTATAATGTACAATTATTACTTTATGCAAAGTAGAAAGAATAAACCTTTTACTCACCCACCGACACATCCATTACCCTTAACTTGTTTTCCACTCACAAAACAAAGTACGGGCACCAATTCTCTCTTTGTTTAAACGTGTGTGGTCCACTGAATTATTGACCAAGACAATATCTAGTCGTCCCACTCACCAAACTGAATTTCATAAGAGTTTAATTAAGCTTCAGTTTCCATCGCAAAACGCTTCTCTCAGATTACTAGCTAGTTTCCGGAAAGAAAAGAAAAAGAAAAATGGCAGCAGCTTTGATTGGAGAAGCATTTCTCTCCGCTTCCATCCAGACGATGTGCGACAAGATCGGTTCCGGAGAGTTCTTGGATTTGTTTCGGGGGAAAAAGCTTGATCGTTCACTCATGGAGAATTGGTATGCTTTCACTTTACGGTGTAGTACCGTCTCATGATTAAGTAGGACAAGTCTCACATGTTTGGGTCACATACTTGTCTCCAGGGTGTTGTCAGGGGTAAATGCCTTAGTGCAGAAGCTTGTCTTACGTTATGTTTATTTTGGGGAAATGGCCCCATTACGTAAGGACTCGGGTGTGACGCGCTAATGCGCAAGTGCTTACATGTGTGTGGTACTAGGAGTACAAATTAATTGAATAACGTAAAGTGCTTGTACGAGGATTGAAATTTGTTCATGACACGTACATGGGTGATTGCTCCATATACCTTGTGTTAGTTTCCTATTATCATATTATCGAAATATTTGGCTGAGTTATGGAAATATGATTTGTTATCTAAGTTTTTATATTGATATATGTTTCGATTATACCTAAAGTACATTTTGATTTATACAACGATAGTATGATTTAACAAATATCTTTGGATTTCAAAACAGGGGGTTACTATGTTGAAAAGAAAGTGTTTGGCTTTTTATTTTCATCCACTCACCTTTTGTTTTTTTGCGCCCCCTTGAGGACCTAGTGATAGAGCATACGGTGAGCGAGGCATCCCAGGAGTGGCGGCTACGATTCCAGGCCATGTGGGATTTACTTTTCTTATTCAGTTTCTTTAATAATATGCATCCTGTTGTGGATGAAATTCTAGAGACGATTCATTATTTTATTTCCAACGATTCAATTTAGTACACTCGAACCTTGTGCATATTGGCATTAATTTATAACTTTATATCAATGTAATTACACTTAAACTAAGTGTTGTCATGCATTTAATGGCTTCGTCATACGAGTGTTGACGGCACGCCGGAACTCGGTATCCCGTGGGTATCGAGGTGGGGTGTGTCAGCGAGCCGTCATATGTTAGAAATTTCTTGGTAACAACTCCTAAACCATGGTAGTGTGATCATATACATTATTGCGGATAGCAGTACAAGCACAATCGGTAGGAGTTTCCTACAAACCTAATCAACTAGGAGTTTCATGGCCCCAGGGAAAAAGTTGGACTTTAAATTCCCGAGAAAAGTTATCGAATATACCAAAATGAACAAAACCGGAGATACAAGTCCTTCCACATTCTACATTTTCATATAGTAGTTAGGACTAATCATCGATGGATTGGAAGAAGTAGGAAATTGGATGGTTGGAAGTATCGGCCCAGAAGCAAAATGTACGACATGTGGGAGTTAGTAAGTTATTTATTGTCTGCTATTTCTGTTTTAATTTGAGTAACAAGTGTGCTATGTATTTGTGATGGAATCAAACATCTAGAACATCACTATTTAAAAATTTACCCCTCAATAAGGAGAAAACTTATGGTCCACTCGGAACCATTAGTAAATCTCTTATTAAAGGTGATACCACAAAACAAATATCAATTAAACGTATGTAGATTGTTAGAACACATGATAATTATCTATTTCATCGGTCATACGACGGTACTTTTATGTAAGTATAATTACTTTATTCAAAAAGTAGTTTACTTTATGCAAAGTAGATTATTTTATGCAAAGTAAAAGTACGATTCAAGAGTGAATAAATCGGCATATAAGAATATTTGTCCATATGGAATGGAAAATATATTAGCGAGGAATATAAGGTAAAAACCTTTTACTCATCCCACCGACACATTTTTACCTTTTACTTTTCTAAAATTTTCATTAGGAGAGAAATTTAGGGTCCGTTTGGTAACTATTTGGATTTCGGTTTTTAATTAAACGGTATCATGCACCTATTCTAGAACCGAAGAAACTTCAAACATAAGTCATAAACCGGTGTCACCATGTGACAAATATCAATTAATTAAAAAAAAATAATGTATTGTTTGAAAATTACAATCGATACATTGCACCGATTGTACAATTATTTAGAACACATGACAATCATCTATTCCTTGAGAATGCATTATGATTACTTATGCAATGTGAAGAAAAACCTTTTACTCATCCCACAGAGCACAATTTTACCTTTTACTTTTAAAAATTTGTATTAGGGAGAGAAACTTTGGATCCGTTTGCTAACTATTTGGATTTCGATTTTAATTGAACAATATATATCTTGCACCTATAAAATGAAAAACTAGCTTGTAAGTTATTGTTGGGGAGCTTTTTTGATCAAACCCAAAATCGGGGCTTTGAGACACTTGAGCCCTGCAGTTTGCGTTTCAAGCACGAGGCCACCAGGATATCTCGAAAGAAATAAGCGTGTCTTAAGAGAGGTATCTCAGTTAAAATCAATGACTCAATTTGCAATGATTGAATAGTTATAATGACAAGTATAACTTGCACAGCGACGCGTGGTATGGGGGTGAAAGTTCACCGGTTGGCAAGAGAGATATTGTGGTTTGTTATGTTGAAGGAAGCGAAGCTCGGGGAGAGGTGAAGATGAAGAAAGAAGCTCGAGGAAAAGAAAAATGAGGGAAAGGTTAGCTAAAGGAAAGGAAGTAGGGAAAACTTAGCTCGGGAAAGAAGATGAGGAAAAGCTAAAACTCATAAATTTATTTGAGGTTTACGCACTAGGGTGCTTGCTTTGCACGATGCCTTCCCCCTCGCTTCTCTCTCTCTGCCTCCCCATGTGAAACGTGTTGAGGGCTTGGATTTATAGGCACGGTAATCTCCTAAAATCCCGTTGGGTAATCCGGTGGTTTCTCTTTTACCCTTGATTTTTGTTAAGTCTTCCTTCATTTTTTTCCTTCTGGGCTTCTGAGTGAACTTCAAGTGGCAAGGTCTTTTGCACGTCAAAGTAAGGTGCGCGGCTCGAGGTCGGGTTACATCGATACATGAACCTAGGCAAACTATATTTTGAATACGGTTGGTTTCAAAGTATGTTAGCTAGCTTATGAGAAAGAAGCAGTGGGGATTGTTATAGGCCTTCCCCAGTGAGATTAGCTGTGGGCTTGGATTTTGATGCTCCCAAGCAGCCCAAAATCTTCTGAAGTTTTTAATTTCCACGTAGGCTTAATGAACTTTAAGTAACCATCCATACCTGACCCACTCGGCAAGCCACATGATTATGTGGCTTGGACCCACTTAAGCTTGTTTTATGAGGGTAGTTTGGCGTGATTAGAAAATGCTAATGTATAAGCTGTTTCGTTACGGCATGGCGTGATAAATATGTTGATTTTTGTATAGGTTTAGTATGACTCCGAATGTCCAAATCGTAAATTATTATTATATATATATATATATATATATTTTGCGTGGCATGATTGTGGTGCACCTTACTTTACTTTGCACTTATGAATTTATTTTCGGGCCTAACATTAGCCCTCTTGATTATTTGGTTCATGGGAGAGAATTGAAATTTGGACAGAAAGTCAAGCACGCCACACTCAAGCGTGACTTTGCTCTTTTACGCGCGTATGATGGTCTTATCACTTTTGCTCTGATTCGTGGTGTCAATTGACTTCCAAATCAAGCAGGGCACATAGCCTTTTCCTTGACACTTCTTATGGAGAATTAGTCGTGGTGAGTATCAAGGAGTGCTCAATAGTTCCTTTGAGGCGTTGTTTGTACAAACTTAGCAGGTCGTTATCTTCGATTTGATGACGAAGCGCTTTGCATCGATCCCAATCCACCCACAGTTAGGTAGTATTGGGGTGAGGAGAGGCACCTTGATTTCGTATGTAATTTTCGTTAAACTTCGTTTTGGCCCACTTCTTTTCTTTTCTCTCGCTAATTTCTTGGCTCCACTTTTTTTTTTTTTCTTTCGGGGATTTGGGTTTCGTAACACTTGACTATGGTTGGAAATTCGAACGCGGTTCTCTTCCGAGAAATCGAGACACATGCTTTGTACGTAAAATTTCGTTTATACAGTACGCTATCACTTGTGGTTGAGAATTTCGATTTTATACATCGCGCTTGAATGACTATGCAATGGTTGGAAATTATCAAACTCTTCTTGCATAAGTGTTATTGGTATATTACCTTCTCTGTCAGAAGCTTAACACATTGATTATTGTTTTTTGTTTGTTGGGATTTTGATAGTTTTATTGTTTAATTCATTTTGCTTGAAAGTAGTGCCCATACGAGTAAGGTTGCGTTGCGTGTGATGATGATTAGCTTGGCATGATAAATTTTCTTTAATAGGACCTTCTCCAATCGATAGCTTAGCATGACAGTTTTGTGTGTGTTTATCGTTTTGGTGGCAGCATGGCTGACTTTACTTGATTTTCGATATGGACATTCGCACGGCATATTTTATTTTGTTTTTCTTTCGATGATTATTTCGATGTTTGTCGACGTGCTGAGAAAGGACAACGGTATAGGATGGTAGGCCCCGACAAAAGGAGCTTACGGCACTAAAGCGGGGGCTTGATGCATGTAAATCGTGTGACAAATATCAATTGAATAAATCGTGTATTGTTTGAAAAAATGTGACAACAAGTAGAAAGAATAAACCTTTTACTCACCCACCGACACATTCTTTATGAAATTTTCACTAAGAGAAATTTAGAGTCCGTTTGATAACAATTTCAATTTCAATTTCAATTTTTAATTAAACAATACCATGCACTTACTGTAAAACGAGAAAACTAGCTTGTAAGTTATAAACTGGCAACACCACATGACATTTATCAATTGAATAAATAATGTATTGTTTGAAAACATAACAATCTGGATTTACGGATTATTCGATTATTACTTTATGCAAAAGTAAAAAGTAGAAAGAAAAACGTTTAAACTCTCTTTGTTTAAACGTGTGGTCCCACTGAATTATTGACCAGACAATATCCAGTCGTCCCACTCACCAAACTGAATTTCATAAGAGTTTAATTAAGCTTCAGTTCTAGTTTCCAGGAAGAAAAGAAAAGAAAAATGGCAGGGCTTTGATTGGAGAAGCATTTCTCTCTGCTTCCATCCAGACGATGTGCGACAAGATCAGTTCTGGCGAGTTGTTGGATTTGTTTCGGGGAAAAAGCGATCGTTCACTCATGGAGAAGCTGGGCTGACGTTGATGACACTGCAGGCAGTGCTCAATGATGCAGAGGAGAAGCAGATTGTCAACCCTGCTGTGGAAAAGTGGCTCGAAGAGCTCAAACATGCCGTCTTCGACGCGGAGGACCTGCTGGATGAGATCGATGCTGAAGCTTTGCGAAGCAAGGTGGAAGCTTGAATATCAAACTAAGAAAACCCAGGTGTGGAACTTCCTCTCTACTTCTCTTAATCCTTTTTACCAAGGCATGAATGGTAGGATTCAAGAGTTATTCGAAAGACTCAGACACCTGCGACCAGAAGATGTGCTCGGTCTTAAAGGGTTGTTGGGGGCATGGTTTCTCAAAGAACTCCCACAACATCCTTCGTTGAGCATAATGAGTTTTGTCCTTACGGTAGGGATGAAGATAAAGCAAAGTTGAAAACAGCGTTGCTATCGGAAGATGGAAGAAGCAGCTTCAGTGTCGGTAATCCCCATAGTGAATGGGAGGATTGGTAAAACAACCCTTGCTCAGCTCCTTTACAATGATGACAGTGTGAAGAGCATTTCGATCTTGAGCTTGGGCCTGTGTTTCTAGAAGATTTTGACGCTGTTAGAGGTAACTAAAAAACCCTTCTTCAGTCAATTGCTTCAAAAGCCTGTGATTCATTGGATGAGCTTGCTTCAAGTTGAACTTAGGGAACAAGTAAGGAAAAAGTTTCTATTGTGTTGGATGGCCTTTTTGGAACGACAACTATAATGATTGGAGTGTTCTACAAGCTCACTTTCACTTATGGGGCCGAGGGAAGTAAGGTCATAGTGACAACAAAGGAGCAGAAGTGTCGCACATCCATTGTGCACACCGTTCCTTTTCACTCTTTGGAACAACTGTCGCCTGAAGATTGTTGCTCGTTACTTGCAAAACATGCATTTAGAAACAAAAGCCCAAGTGATCATCCAGAGTTGGAAGAAATCGCTAAAATTGCACGTAAAGTGCAATGGTCTCGTGCTGCGAAAACACTTGGAGGTCTCTTAAGTTGCAACATAGACTACAGAAATGGAATCAGATATTGAACAGCAATCTTTGGGAGCTACCGCACGGCTAATAGTATTCTTCCATCTCTAAGATTGAGCTATCATTACCTCTATATTTAAAACAATGTTTTGCTTATTGCTCAATTTTTCAAGACTACAAATTTGATAAGTAAAATGTGATTCTACTGGATGGCAGTGGGTTTAATTCCACAAGCTGAGAGTGAGGGAAACAATGGAGGAGGTTGGTGAAAACTACTTTGACCAACTATATCACGATCGTTACTTCAAAAATCAAGAACTGAGGAGTCAAGTTTCATAATGCACGATCTCATTCATGACTTGGCTATGTTTGTATCCAGAGAATTTTGTTCTAGGCAGGATGAGGAAGGATCACATGAAGTTCCCAAAAGAGTTCGACATTTTTCTTATATGATAGGAACATTTGATACTGCTCCGAAGTTTCAGCCATTAGATGAAGTTAAATGTTTGCGCACTTTCTTACCCATGTCTTTAACTTCAAGGGGGTTGTATTCAAGGGCATACGTAAGTAGTAAGGCTCCATATGGTTTGTTACCAGCACTAAAATGTTTGCGAGTGTTGTCATTGTCAGAATATGAAAGTATCACTCAATTACCTGATTTCATTGGTAAACACATACACTTGCGCTACATTGATCTCTCTTACACTAGAATTAAAAGGTTGCCAGATACCCTGTGTAATCTCCACAATTTGCAAACTCTATTGTTGTCATGTTGTTCCTATCTTGTTGAATTGCCGGCTGACATGAGGAAACTGATTAATTTGCGTCATCTTGATATTAATGAAACTGGTATAGAAGAGATGCCGGTGCAAATGGGCAGGCTAAAAAGTTTGAGAACATTGACTACTTATGTGTTGGGAAAATCTACTAGGATGTCAGGTGGCATTAGAGAACTAGGGGAGTTACCCAATCTTGGAGGGAAACTCTCTATCTTGAATCTAGAGAATGTAGTCAATCCTATGGATGCCTTGGGGGCCAATTTGAAGGATAAGAAACATCTCAACGAAGTAGAGTTGGCATGGGGTCGTGAGGATGCAAATTATTCCGTAAAAGAGAGACATGTACTTGATAGCCTACACCCTTCCAATAATTTGGTGAAGCTGAGCATTGGATTTTATGGTGGAACCAGCTTTCCGGATTGGTTGGGAGACTCTTCCTTCTCCAACATGCAAGTCATGCGCCTCAGTGATTGTAGTGCTTGCTGGTCGTTGCCACCAGTTGGGCGGCTACCTGCTCTCAAAGAGCTCCATATAGAAGGTATGAAAAGTGTCATGAGTATTGGTGTTGAGTTCTACGGGGGTAATGGAGCTTCTCTAAGTCAGCCATTTCGATCTCTCAAGAAGCTACAAATCGGGAAGATGCCCGAGTGGGAGGAATGGCTCTCAAGTTCAGTTAGAGGTCAATGTAGTCCAGACTTTCCTTGTCTTGAGGAGCTGACTTTAGTGAATTGTCCAAAGCTGAGAGGAAACTTGCCCGACCATCTTCCTTCCTTGAAAAAACTTTCTGTGCGTGACTGCGGGGTTCTACATGAAAGGTCTCTCATCATTAACACGGAGTCCTTGCGACAATCTCTTCAAGTACTTGAGATTGTTGGATGCCCTGGTCTGTCGTCGTTACTAGAGACGGAGTCGCTGTCCTCGCTTTCCAGACTTGAGATTCAAATTTTTAGTCGCGCAGAGTGCTTGCAGAACAACGGCAATCCTCTTCAAAGATTGAGTCTCGTTAACTGCTCGTCACTCGTGTCGTTCCCTACAAATGGTCTACCCACTTCGTTGAGATCACTTGAAATAACATGTTGCAGGAGATTAGAATTCCTATCTCATGAGATGATGGCCAAATTGACATTCCTTCAACGTTTGATATTAGACAATAGCTGTGATTCACTGAGGTCCTTCCAGCTGGGCGTTTTCCCCAAACTTTCATCTCTTTGTATCATTGGTTGTGAGAATCTGGAATCCCTTTCCATTGGAGAAGGAGCTGATGATGAAAATCTAACTCGTCTCGACAATCTCGATATCTCTTCCTGTCCAAATTTGGTCTCTTTTCCCCACGGGGGTTTGCCCACTCCCAACCTGTCTTTGTTTTCAGTCTCGGTATGCGAGAATTTGAAGTTATTGCCCGACCGAATACACACCCTCACCGCCCTTCTATATTTGGAGATATTCAAACTTCCAAATGTTGAGTCATTTGGACAAGGGGGTTTGCCTCCCAACCTACAATCATTTCAAATCGGTGGTTGTGAGAAGCTGAGGCCTTCTTCAGTGGAGTACTGGGGTTTGCAACGACTTGTCTCCCTTCGAGAATTTTGGATCGGCAGCAGCGAGGATGTGTTGGAGATGGTGCTCAAGGAACAGCTGCTCCCTACCACTCTTCACACTCTCCAAATCCATAGAATGAAAAGTCTGAAATCTTTGGAGGGAAAGGGACTTCAACACCTCACTTCTCTTCAAATGCTTTACATTGGAAACTGTGATAGCCTCGAATTCCTGCCAAAAGAGGGTTTGCCGGCATCACTCTCTTTTCTGAAAATCTGGGGCTCTTCTTCTCTAAGGAAGAGGTGTCAGGATAAGACGGGAGAAGAGTGGAGCAAGATAGCTCTCATTCCTTGCATCGAGATAGATGATCAAGTCATCATTTCAGACCTCTAGTCAAAGTCAGGTACGTAGAATACATAGCACCATTTTTCATACAATACCATACAAGAGATGTATGTAAATGCAGAGGTTTCATTCCATAGCCATGATTCAGTCTGTAAAAGTTTGTATTCAATTGTTTACTGTCATCTTCATCTTTGAATTTAGGGTATCTTTCTGAGACGAGGTATGAAAAAGGTACGACGTCGTGGAACACCCTTACGCCGCGGGAGGTTATGACAAGAAGGCGATATTGATGAGAAGAAATTAACAGGCATTTTCTCAATTTGATGATGAACGGAAGTGGGCGAAGCCACGTTAAGGTAAAACTCCATGCAATCTTTTCTTTGATTAAGAGACCAAATTTGACCGTTAAGATGGTGATTGTATTAAATACCAAGGTTTGAAATCGCATCGCGTAAGGCGTCGCGTGGGAAGTTTCGCTATGCAATCTTGCGCTATGTAGCAGTTTCGCGTAAACTATTTGAGACTTGCATAGCGTAAAATAGTAATGAACATTGAATAAACATATATATATATATATATATACTTGCACCAAAACACATATAATTTCACATGAATGCATAATAAACTATCAAAATACATATTGTTCAAGTTCAACAACACAAAACACTTGAATAAAAATCCAAATAAAGACTTCCGTTTACAATGTTCCCCGATTCAAATAGTCCCTATTCCCTAAAGATTATTTCCCCCATTTCTCACTCAAAATTTAAACATTTCAAAAAATTTGTGCCCTGCCATATCGAATCCTTCTGTTGTTCTCTCCGTATATGCAAAATTTAATCTAGTATAATACCAGCAAAACTTAAACAGCACATGGAATCCTTAACTCAGGATCACTACTTGGATTTAATCAGATACAATTTGAAGGGTTTTGTAGGTTCATTGAGCAGGACTTAACAGAGGAACTTTATAAGTTTCCAAACATTGAAGATACAGATCAAGAAATTGAATTTCAATTATTTGTGGAAAGGAAACATATCAATTGGTTCAAAATTACCTTTGGCTAAGGCTGACAAAGGCACGGAGGACGGGAGGAGAGACACCGGTCGTGGAGGAAGGTTAGGCGTTGAGGAAGGCCGATCGTGTAGAGGAAGTCGGTCGTGGACTCGTGGAGGGAGGGAGGAAGGCTGGTCGTGGTCGTGGAGGAAGGCTGGATGTGGACTCGTGGTCGTGGAGGAAGGCTGGTCGTGGAGGAAGGAAGGTCGTCTGTGGAGGAAGGAGGCGCACCAGTAGAGGAAGGTCGTCTGTGGAGAAGTGACTGAGAAGTCTGAGATAGAACTGGGTTCGAACAATCGAACCAAAACTAGGGATTTGTCCTTTTTGGTTAAATTTTTTTTTTTAAGTTACAAATAGCATTCCCATCGCGTAATTATCGCGTAAATCGCTTAATTATCGCGTAAATTGCGTACGTTTTTTGAGACTTTCGTGAAAATTTTACTCGATGTCGCGAAATTGCTTCTGTTACGCGACAAAACGCGCGATATTTCAAACTATGTTAAATACATGGAAGTATTGTAGCCAAATTGAACCTTACTTATTCTTTTCTTTTGACATAATTCCAAAACATATGAAGGCATTATTACTGAGGCTTTGTAAATATGTTTCATTTATCTGTAGAATTTGTCTTTAATCATTTAGGATTATATAATGTTAACAGCACAATTCGACTATGCTCTCAGTCAAGGAAAAATTATGCCACTAACGTGTTTGTCGGCTTAACTGAAGCAGAGAGAAAACTGTGGAACTGTAAACAAAGGATTATCTAAGGCCAACGATTTTAACATCCGCCAATTAGTTATCCGTGAATGGTTCTCCTGCCGTCTGGCATGAATATGATAATCCTTCAATTGGATTGGTAAGACCCGGAATGATATTTTACTCGTGCACTGCTTTATTTTCAATACAAGCGGCATGCATTTTCATCTTCTCTTGATGTCGCTGCCATCTTCAAGTGGGTGCAAATATGTTTATGTACATACACAGCTGTTAGTGAGAACGGGAACAAAAAATGAGAGCCAGGTTTCTTTAGAGCACTGCCGTCATGCTTGCACTTGTTGGAAGGCCAGTACATTATGTTACTAGAACAAGTGGGTGGTTGCTGCACTACACATTTCATAGGAACGATATTTCTTATGTTGAACACTGCAGATGAGCTGTAATTGAGTTTCATTTCACTTTTGTTTCTTTGGAATTGTTTTTGAAAGGCTCATAAAAAACAACTTCCTTTTTTTCTCTTTGTAGTTGAGATGAAGAGAGACAGAGATAGTCAGAGTCTCAGAGACGTTGATCATGGCTTGTGAACGTCTTTTTCTCCTGAGAGTGATCCATTGGAACTGAGAGATTACAGCATTTTGCTCTAGCTAGGTATGTTTTCTAGCTGTATGTGCGGTGACATGTGAGTACAATTGCAATCTAATAAGTTATCTTTATTTGGATACTGCAGGGTCGTCCATTACGGAGGCAACCATCTGATTCATTAACCGTTCTAGAGGAAGATGCTGCGGGAAATTGATGATAATCCGTAACCTAATTTAGGTGGAGGATGGTTGGAGTGGGTAGTCATATGTTAGAATTTTTCTTGGTAACAACTCTGAACCATGGTAGTTCTTCATGTACATTATTGCAGATAGCAGTGCAACCCCTAATCAATAGGAAGTGACAAGAGTACCAATGATCACGCAACTATGAATCCTAATAATAACTCCTCCACCACATTACTGCTGTATCAAGTCCAACAATCTCTCCCAATTACATTTTTTATTAGGATGAAATTGTTCTGTTACCGCACAGTTTCTATTCCCCCTTTTCAATGAACTGGTTGTTGATGCATTAATTGTTTGCTTGGCTTGCAGGCAAGAGTGGGCCAGGAGCCAGAGGCCTTCCAAAACTCGGTTTGTGTTTTGTAGTGTATGTAATGTCTGAAATGTCGAGGCATATGTAATTGTAGTGTATCGTATGCTTGTAAGTGTTTGGCATATCATATAACTGTTAACTTTGTATTTCTGGTTGTTTGTGTTTTGGTGCTGCTGCTGATTAGACAAATGTGTTTTCTCAGGAATAAAAAAGGTTGTGTACCCACTGATAATTGCGTGCGCAAAGCCAAGGAAAAAAGTATCAATCCGCTGCTGATATGTTGATTGTGGAGAAGCTGAAGAAAAAGGAGAATGCCAACAGCAAGGATGGTAATGGCTTCAGACAAGGTTTGGTGTTGTAACTGCTGTTGATTATAGTTTTTTCTTTGTGAATGCATATTGATGTTGTTGGTGTTGTTTTGGTTGGTTTTAGTTCTGTTTAAGCGGGCTTATGGTCTCAAGTTTTGGCTGGTAACGGGTGTTGATTCACCTAGCAAACGAGGGAAGGAGAACGCCCTTAATCAGAGCGAAGATGTGAACTTGGATGCAGCAAAGCAGGACGAGTTGATGGAAACTTGTAATGACAGCAGAGATGGTGGTGCTGCTGTGAATGAGAATGATGCCAAGGGCAAGGGCAAGGATGCACGAGGGCGTCGCAAGGTCAAGGAATGCCGCGTTGAGAGTAGAGAGGTTGATCTTGAGCTTCTCCTACCTCAGGGCACCACATTGACAACTGTAGTGGGTGTCAAATTAGCTGCTGAGGATGTGGGAAATGCTCTCCAATTTTTGAAGTTTTGTGAAACCTTTAAAGAGGTAATTCTTACTTTTGCTCTATTACATATTTGATTAAAATGTTGCTCTAAACTTGTTTTAATCGATTTTGTGCAGAGTTCTTTTTACTCTAGTTTTTTAAAATTGAAAAGTCTCAAGCTGAATCTGTTCTTTGAGAACTATCGCGTGGAGGAAGTGGGCGAAGTGGTCGAAGTGGAGGGCTAGTACAGTACTCCTCCGTAGTTCGATTTCATAGCTATATGCTCTTCTTCATACAGAAGGGTGTATTACAGGAGTAAGAACTCTACCTAGTATATTATAGTTATGCATAAAGTGCTTTATTAAGCTTTACGGGTGGAAATAATTCCTGCGGTTTACGCCAACTTTATTTTCTGTTAGATCTCTAGAGCAAGCAAGCACCAACTGCTCATGGTTCCAAGATTTGGAGAACCTGATCTCCGCATGCAGGGTCTCTAAGGTCGACCCTGTTATGAAGGAGCTGCCCGCAGAGTGTTTTAGTGGAGGCAGGGATGGATACGATGCCTGAAGCTTCTTGCAAAAGCTTAGGCAGGGCTGGATAAGAACAAAAATCCAGTTTTCAATACATGAGCCAAACAAAGTAGACAAACAGGAAAGAAACGCCAATTCAATGTCATTGTGCTGATTTACTTACTATCATACAACATCTATTATCCTCAGTGACGTTCTGGCTACCATCCAAAGGCACACAAGTTAACTATAATTTTGACCTCGAGTAGTTAGAAGACATAATGGATCGAGTATATGATTCCGAATTGAGTTCTTTGTGCCTTCATAATCTGTTTAATGGTTCCAGATATAGGAGAAAAATACACGCACACACAGACAGAGTCATAGTTATATAGAAGACATAATGGGTCGAGTATATGATTACGAACTGAGTTCATTGTTTCTGAGATCACTCTTTATTTTCTTATTCTGGCTGGACAATGACAAATAGAGATTGTTGATGTATGAAATTGGGTTAACTTCGGAACAACGTAAAGAGTGGTGGAGTGACCTTCACTAGATTGCTTCGGCCACTAAGTGAGGATAGTGCGTAAAGAGATAGAGATAGAGAAGCAACCACAAGATGTACAAGGTTTACCCTAAGTTGGGCTACGTCCATGAGGGTAGAGAGGTTTCATTAATAATGTAGAGTTTACATGATATACAGAGGTTTAAGCATAATCATCATTAGTGAGTTCTAATAATGGATTAGAGAATCTAAGATCATGGGAGAATGATCTCCTTTTATAGTTGAGGAGAGTTCCATATTTTCGTCCGCGGTCGATGTGAGACTCTAAGAGCTCATTCTGGTGTTGACACGTCGTGTTGTGATTGGTCTCCTGATTGGAGAGAAACTCATGTGCTTCAGCAGGGATGCCTCAACATGATCCCTTTAGCGGGTTTCTAAAGGTATAAAATTGACCGGTGCTCGATAGTTTCGAGATTGGTGAAGTATGGTACAAATAGAAATGCAGATGATTAAACAATACGGAAATGAAATGATTAAAGAATATACCCCATACGTACAAAGATTTATTAGTAAGGCCCCTTCTTCAGAATGTTGAGAGCCCACGGTGGAAAAAGATGAGCAATACAAAATAAGAGACAGAGATGTATGTAGAAGCAGATCAGCAAATAGAGGAATAAATAAAATAAGAAATGTAAGTAAACGCAAATCACATTTGGGTAGCAAAAATGTACCAAACACAAAGGAAATTAGCAAATTAAACCAGTATAGGAAAAACACGAAGGAAATTAGCAAAACCAGTATAGGAAAAACAATAGCTAATACTAACTATATAGCAGCAAACTAAAAAGTAGATATGTAGGTCTCACGGTCTTCATCATTATTTAAAGGCTCGTTTTATAACCACTTTATTTTTATTTTTCATTTGTGTGTTAGTATTAGAGGGAAAATGTATGGGGAAATAAATGGTATGAAAAAAGGAAGGATGGTGGAGGAGATGCACAAGAAACGTACAGAAAATGTAAACTAAAAATCAAAAATCAAAATGCTATTACAAGTGGTTTTCACTTTCAAAAATTTTGCTTTCATTTTTATTATTATTTATTATTTGTTTCTTCCTCCTTTCCCCCATATACTTACCCCCAATCTCAACCACAAACACTAAATACTAAAACTAAAAATAAAATAGCTATCAAATGGACCCTTCGTTTTAAGTTCTTAGTTTTCAATTTTGGTGTTATACATACATGAGAGAATAGCGGACGGAAGAAAGGTAATGGAATATTGTGGAAGAAAAGAGAAAGGAATGTGTATTTGGGATGGGACACAAGAAAACTGAAAAAAAATGATCCTTCACTTTAACCCTATCACTAGCACAAAAAATAACACTGGAAACAAAATGGTTATGAAATTGGTCCTAAATATGGACATAATGGTAACAATTCTAAGGCTAGCGTTGGTATGTGGATGTGATCTAACAAGATATAGCAGTCCAAAGATTTGAGTATATTGAAAGTAGAAATTCAAGTTTCTCAAAAAAAACATTCTAGCTCTTGAATGTGATCGATAGCAATGCAATATGCAAAACAGTTACGAGGAAGTATATGATACACATATCTTGAGGAACCAAAATAAAAGAACAAGTAGAGTAGATAATAAGGAAAATGCAATGAAGAAACAATTAATCACGTACCCCTCCTCGGACAGTTTCTTTGCCTCATCAATAAGCATCTGGTGTGCTCTGTTTGCATACAAATAAAATAATTGTAAAAATTTCCGCATCCCATAAATCAATGTAAAATAAAATTCTCCATCTCATAATGTAAATATATTGTTTTGCATAAACCTGTAAACGAATTAGATCAGCCTTGATCCATATCCGAATCCATTTATAATCAGATTAACAGATTCGGTACCTATTCGGATCATCGGATCTGACTTGTTGATCCAAATTCAATTAGCATCGGATTCAGATAGGATCTGATCCTTATCGGATTTAATTTAAGATCTAGAAAAGATTAAAATATCATTAGCAACCTCATTCTTTTATTATATATTTTTTTCTATTTTTAATTAAAAATTTCATATTGAATAATAAGAAAATAGGACATAACTGTATTTTTACTGCATAAAAAACTTAAATTACCATTACACAAAAGTGTTAATAATATAAAAATCAAATAAGATATTATATTAAGTCGGATAGGATTATGATCGGATCGGATCAGCCTCGATCGATTCATATTCGGAGCCATTTATAATCGGATTATTGGATTCATAACTTATTCAGACAATCAAATTAGAAGTTGCGATCCATATCCTATTAATTACATCGGATTGGGGTCAAAATCCGATCCATTGACAAGTCTAGTTGTATAGAAAAAAATCAATGTCAAAGTTACGAGAAACTGATCGGCATATAGATTAAATGAAATAGGAACCGAGAGTAGTATGAGATGAATAGCAATCACATACATGGGCTTTGCACCATAAATACGCTGCATCTCCCGCTCGATCTCCCTCCACTCCAACGTACTGTTAAGGTAAGAAAGCCGACCATATATAAAATAATACGAGATAAATAAATAATTCAATCACAAAAAAATATAAAATTCAACATATATAATTACATATCAAACTAACTCGACCTCTCAACTTGTTCATTAATTCTTTCCTCTCTCTGCCTTTGGCGTTGTTCTTTGCGGCGCTTAAAATATCCGTAGCCATAGAAAGACAGGTCCCCCTAATCATGAGGGCATCGCTTGCTGCTAACTTTATTGATAGATCAAACATAAATGAAGACAGGTACTTCGTCCAAAATGAATGTAGTTTCTACTTAAACTAATCTAAGTTAAGTGCATAATTGCATATATGTGAGGATACTTCGTCCAAACTGTTTTATGTCATATCAGACACCCAGAAGATTACATTGTGTTCATGAGCCTTTCGCAGGGAGCAGGCTAGGAGCACACGGGTCGGCCCGTCCGCTGGTCCGAGCCTTTCTATTGGCGTTTGCTCCAACAGGCTTCACTCCTATCCCTTCGGAGGGATGCTCGTGAGACCTTCTGTTGTATGGTTGTTGTCAGGCGTGCCACTATTGGCTTTTGCCAATAGAAAGATGTAATATGTGTTAAGTACTTGCGCCACAAGTAATATAACTTCCGTTCATCGGATTGGGCGACTTAATTAGATAAGTGCAGTTAGGTTCTTTTTATTGCCTTGCTTGTTAAGGATTTTATTCTCTCTCGATGTTTATACCAGAGATTGCTTGAGATAGGATTTTGTTATAAACTGGTTATAACCAAAATGCCCCACGCTCGCGCATACACAAAGGTAAAGACGATAATTAAAGACGGAATGTAAAGACTGTAATTGAAGTGCTTGAAAGTAAAGACTTGTAAGTAAAGAACGATAAGTAAGAGCTGATAACGAAAGACTTTAAGTAAAAAGATCAATGTTATTACATTTTAAGTTCTTCACAGACTGAACAAACGTCCATCGGATTAGGTTTTGTTCCATCGGGATGGTTTCCTATTCTATCGGGATGGTTTTAAGGCTAGCTCCTTAAGGGAAATGATCAAAGACTCTCTGGCCTAAGATTCTCAATCGATACTATCGCCGGTTTGGCTGGATAGCAAAGCTAAATTCACTACTCATCGGGGGAGTTAGGATATATGATCCTAGGTTGCTGGTCTTTGGTTTCTCGAAGTCGCTGGCTACACAAGTAGTGCGAATGAGAAAGCAGCAGATAGAGACGAAGTCTGTATCTGAGAAAGGCTTTGAGGGGTTTCCTCAAAGGTTTCTTTCTTAACGTGTGAGTTCTGTTTTTGATTTGGTTGAGTGTCATTGTCTTTGAATCCTCTCCTTGTTTATATAGACCAGCAGGGAGCCCATGTCATAGCCGTCACTTCTCTCTGCCTTTGAAGACTTAGTGAGGAAAGGCTTAATCCGGAAAGCATATGTAACACCTCTGATCAGCCTACCCCCACTGAGAAAAGGTTCTTTATTCATTGTCTGGTTCCCTCCAAATTGCCCAGTACTTTGCATTAAATGTAGTCAGTGGAGGACTATTCAGACTTACTCCCTTTTCGTCTATTGGCCTGGGTTAGGCCTTTCCCCTTTTTAGGCCCAAACTCATATAGACCAATGGGTGTACCACGTGATCGCTGTCACTTCGCTTCTCCAGCCGTCACTTGGAGACTTTAGCTGTTCTCTGAAGACTTGATTTACTTTCCCCATATTGCAGAGATCTTTGCATTTAATGCTCTAGTGAGGGTAGACGCAACCTTTATCCTTCATTATTTACTGGATTGGGCTGGACCTTTATTCTCATGCTTAGCCCATTTGCCCATAACTCCATTCTAGCCTAGTAGATATTTTTCGGTGTAAACACATTGCACATCAAATACATTTTCCGACCACCCAATTTAGGTTAAAACAATCACAACCGTCAATTGAATAATGCTGTTCATTTACTGGATTAGCATTTCTCTCATATTGATCAAATGATGCACTTCTTTTGGGAGTAATTCTATACTTTAATATGATACAATGTCTTTTTGTATTTATTTGGTAAAGACTATGAATGATTTGATTATGCAATAGGGTTGACTTATTTGCAAGAAATGATTATACAAATAAAATGTTGTACACAAGATGATCAAACCCTGATGATGCAAGACACGTCTTATCGAATGTCATTTCTTCGCAAAGAATTTTAACCATGCCATTCGTATTATACTTTTAATGGGAACAACTTCTCTAATTTGTGTAGCAAGTTACTTAAACAATTTGTATTTATGTCGGTGTTCTGTTTTTAAGGCTATTTGTTGAGTGATTGGATAATTTGTTCATTTACTGGATTACCTGTTTTCTTATATTGTCAAGTGATGCACTTCTTTTGGGAGTAATTTTGTTCTTTGTTATGATAGAATGTCTTTTTGTACTTGTTTGGTAATGACTATGTATGCCTTGATTATGCAATGGGGTTGACTTAGTTTGGATTTTGATTGATATGTAATTGAGAAACAACCAGGAGGCTAGGGAGGGGTTCTGCTCACAAATTTGCCGTCTGTCTGATATAGAGAGGCAAACCAGCATTACCATCAATAGATGTGTTGATTTGGGGAAAACAGCTCTCTATACTGCAGCAGAGGATGACTCCCTTGTGTCACATTCTTCAGTTCCGCTTCCGGTGGATGCTTTTATCAGTAGATTTGGTGATCTTTCCATGGACTATTGTTCTCACTACAACTCTTCATTTAGATCCTCGCCTGAGAAACAGTTGGAGAGTTTGGAAAACTATTTGTACGTAAATAAGGTATGTTTCATGAGAGAGTATTTGTTTGCAGAAAGTTGGATTAGAATTCCTTTGTAGTTGATTCAAAGTTGAACTTAAAAACTACGGAGTGATTCGTTTGGTTTTTAACTAAATTTAAGCTTGGTAGGTGCCTTCATGTTGCAAAACTGCCAAACTTGTAATGTTGAAGGAATCTGGCAGGGAGAAAACTTAGATAAATTTCATAATATTGGGAAACAATTGCTTTGCAGCAAGCGCACATCACTTTTTTAAAATAAATCAGAATCTGTGTGTATCTCCTCGGCTTTTCCCTTGCTGCAGAAATTCTTTGCTTTCACTGAATTTTCTCTAACAATAACATTCAGGTTTCCGAAGGACCAATGCAAGGCATCACTCTGAACCTGAGCTCTATATCTCCACTCAGTATGGAAGTCTGCCTTACACATATATGTTATTTCAAGAGATTTGTTCTGTGAGAACACTGCAATATAGGCATTGTTTTCCAGGAGTTTAATGTAGACGTTGCAAACAGGTTTTGACACATCGTTCAGGATCACCTGCAATGCTTTCGCTCATATACTCAGAAATTTTGAAAATGCTTCGCCTATGGGGATTTTGGATTTCGATGTGGAGATATTCTTTCTCAGGACCTTCACTTAGTCTTCCCAGAGGTTATCATAAACAGAAAAGCAAGAGTCTGATAATGCACATAATGACTTCATAAGCCCTTTTGGTGGAGGTGACTTGTGTATCATGTCGACATCTGTTTTTGCTATTAATTTGTATTATCTTATGTCAGTGAGTTGTGCATGATAAAACTCTTAGTTCTCTCACCCTGTGTTTGGATTAGGGATTTGAAAGTACCAAGGAATTTAGGATAAATTAATTAGAAATCAACTTCTAAAACATTAGTGCTCGATATTTGAAATGAACTACATGATCATTACAACATAAACAATTCAGCAACCTTTGTCTGACATTGATAATTCACAGGTCACAACATAAACTAAGTTGTGCCATATATTTAGTTAGAAATGGAGCTAAGTTGGTACCATATCCACAGGTCCCTAATCATGATATACAATTCAGCAACCTTTGTCTGACTGACTGATAATTTTTCAAAAGAAACGTTCTTACTGCTAGGATGTAGATGTTAGGAAATTTGAAGAAATTTATGTTTGCTATCTGGTCTCATCATAGTTTACTGTATGTACAGATTTTAAAAAATTTGAAGGGCAGCATTCTGGCCATTTCAGCATGATCAACCAGGGGTTGTTCTTGAGGGCAGCGCGTGCTGCTAACTTTATTGATAGATCAAACATAACTGAAGACAGGTGCTTTGTCTGAAATGAATGTAGTTTCTACTTAAACTAATCTAAGTTAAGTGCATATATATAAGGATACTTTGTATTTTTCCAGAGGCTTTGGCCATCTGCTAAGGCTGCTCAACACAGACTAGATCGTGGTGTTTGGACTTTAGTGTACATTTTGGGGACATGGCGTGCCTTATCTAGTACGTATTTATTGAAGCTCATTTAAACCCAGTGTCAAAGAAGGTAATGTCAAATTCAATAGATTATGTTTCGTGAAGCTGTTAGACGGCGGCAACATAAATTGAGTTGTCACTTGGAATGTCATAGGATAATTGTAGTTGCATTTCTGGACGACAGGTCCATACCAAGCAGGCATTTCAAGTAATGTAACAGCTTTTTATCCGTAGCCATCTTTAAATAAAGCATTAATATTGTTATCCCGAACATTGTGCACATTGTCCACGGCTTGTGAGCGATCTTATTCTCTAGAAGCTGATCCGGAAGGAATTAAGAGATTACAGCATTCTTCTCTACCATTGTGGATTTTATGAACAATCTTGAATATCTAAAGTTGTATCTGGACAAAAAGGCAAGTTTTCTTTATGTACGATGACATCGACTTTGATAGACAATCCTATCTAAAACATCTTTATTTGGATTCTGCGGGGTTGTCCACTACGGAGGCAACCGCCAGTTCTTTTAACCGTACTAGAGGATGATCTTTGCGGAAAAGTTGATGATACGCCTTAACCTAATTTTGATGGAGGATGGTTGGAGCAGGCCATCGTATGTTAGAAATTTTCTTGGTAGCACCTTCAGACCATGGTAGTGTGATCATGTACATTATTGCAAATAACGGTACAAACCCTAATCGGTAGGAGTTTCATGCAAGCGGGAAAAACGGGACTTTAAGTGAACTTCATCTCGGAAAAGTTGTCGGATATCCGGTGGTTTCCCTATATGCCAAAAAATGAACAAATTACCAAAATTGACAAATATTTTAAAAATTTACTCCTCAATAAGAAGAGCAACTTATGGTCCACTCGAACGATTAGTAAATCTCTTGTAAGGTGACACCACGTAACAAATATCAGTAACACATGTGTATTGTTAGAACACATGATAATCATATATTTGATCGGTCATAGGGCAGATTACTTTATGCAAAGTATAATTACTTTATTCAAAGTAGTTTTACTTTATGCGAAGTAGATTAATAATCGGCATATAAGAATATTTGTCCATTTGGAATGGAAAATATATTAGCAGGAATATAAGAGTTAAAACCTTTTACTCATCCCATGACACATTTTTACCTTCTACTTTTCTAAAATTTTCATTAGAGAGAAATTTAGAGATTACGTTTTGATAACTATTTGGATTTGATTTTAATTAAATTGTATGTATTTTATTACAGAAACTGAGAGAAATTCTTGTAAGTTATAAACCGGTGGCGCGAAAGCGTAGCCAGTATTAATGGAATAAATGTGTATTGTTTGAAAAATGACAATTGTCTATTGCACCGAGTGTACAATTATTTGACACGTGGCGGGAATATGCAGCCGGCGGAGTTAGTAAGGTGTCTGTGTTTGCTTGAACTTTCAAGTGCCGAAGATTTGTGGCATCATTTACTCCTACGTAAATTGTGGCATGTCTATTGTCTGCTTGAACTTTCTGTTTATATTTGAGTAACATGAGATTTCTGTTTTAATTTGGGTAACAAATTGTTGCTATGTATTTGTGATGGAATAATAATAGATTTATGTGGAATTAAACATCTAGAGAGACAGTACTATTTAAAAAAATTTCTCCTCATTAATAAATCTCTTGTAAAAGGTACAACACGTAACAAATATCAATTGAGCATTGTGTGTATTGTTAGAACACATGATAATTATCTATTTCATCGGTTATACGACGATTACTTTATGCAAAGTATAATTACTTTATTCAAAGTAGTTTGCTTTATGCAAAGTAAGTTTGATTTCGAAAATTGAATAAATCGGCATATAAGAATATTTGTCCATCTAGATGGAAATTATATTGGTAGGAATATAAGGTAAAAACCTTTTACTCATCCCACCGAACACATTTTACCTTTTACGTTTCTAAAATTTTCATTAGGAGAGAAACTTAGGATTTGTTTGGTAAATGTTTGGATTTGAGTTTTAATTAAAACGGTATCATGCACACATTCTAGCGAAACTTGCGTGATGATATCGGTGAATAAATAGTGTACTGTTTCAAAAAGTGAAATCCGTCTATGGCACCGATTGTACAATTATTTAGAATACATGGCAATTATCTATTCCAGGTCATTCGATAGTTACTTTATGTAAAAGTAGAAAAAATCATTTACTCATTCCACTGACACATTTTAACGTTACTTTTATGAGGAATTTTCATTAGGAGAAACTTAGGATTCATTTGATAATTATTTAGATTTCAGTTTTAATTAAAATGCAACTTTACTTACTCTAGAACGAGGAAAATAGCTTGTAAGTTATAAATCGGTGACATGCATTAATGATATCAAATTGAATAAATAGTGTCTTGTTTGAAAAAATGACAATGGTCATTGCACCGATTGTACAATTATTACTTTATGCAAAGTAGAAAGAATAAACCTTTAGCACCAGCTTTTGTTTAAACGTGTGGGGTCCACTGGATTATTGACCAAGGCAATATTGTTTAAACGTGTGTGGTCCACTGAATTATTGACCAAGAACAATATTGTTTTAAACGTGTGGGGTCCACTGAATTATTGACCAAGACAATATTGTTTAAACGTGTGTGGTCCACTGAATTATTGACCAAGACAATATTGTTTAAACGTGTAGGGTCCACTGAATTTGGTCCACTGAATTATTGACCAAGACAATATCTAGTCGTCCCACTCACCAAAGCTGAATTTAATAAGAGTTTAATTACGCTTCAGTTTCCATCGCAAAACGCTTCTCTCAGATTACTAGCTAGTTTCAGAAAGAAAAGAAAAACAAAGAAATGGCAGGAGCTTTGATTGAAGCATTTCTCTCTGCTTCCATCAGATGATGTGCGACAAGATCGGTTCCGGCGAGTTCTTGGATTTGTTTCGGGAAAAAGCGATCGTTCACTCATGGAGAAGCTGGAGCTGACGTTGATGACACTGCAGGCAGTGCTCAATGATGCAGAGGAGAAGCAGATTGTCAACCGTCCTGTGGAAAAGAAGTGGCTCGACGAGGCTCAAACATGCCGTCTTCGACGCCCGGAGGACCTGCTGGATGAGATCGATGCTGAATATCAAACTAAGAAAACCCAGGTGTGGAACTTCCTCTCGACTTCTCTTAATCCTTTTTATCAAGGCATGAATGGTAGGATTCAAACGCGTTATTCGAGACTCGAACACCTTGCAAACCAGAAAAGATGTGCTTGGTCTTAAAGGAGTTGTTGGGGCATGGTTTCTCCAAAGAACTCCACAGCATCCTTCGTTGAGCATGAGTTTTGTGCCACGGTAGGGATGAAGATAAAAGCAAAGTTGAAAACAGCGTTGCTGTCGGATGATGGAAGAAGCAGTGGTATATCGGTAATCCCCATAGTGGGAATGGGAGGGATTGGTAAAACAACCCTTGCTCAGCTCCTTTACAATGATGACAGTGTGAAAGAGCATTTCGATCTTCCGAGCTTGGGCCTTTGTTTCTGAAGATTTTGACGCTGTTAGGGTAACTAAAACCCTTCTTCAGTCAATTGCTTCAAAGCCTTGTGATACGTCAGATGAGCTTGCTTCAAGTTAAACTTAGGAAGAAAGTAAGGGAAAAAAAGTTTCTATTTGTGTTGGATGACCTTTGGAACGCTTAGCTATAATGATTGGAGTGTTCTACAAGCTCCTTTCACTTATGGGGCAAGGGAAATGAGTCATAGTGACAACAAGGAACGAAGAGTGTAACATCCATTGTGCACACCGTTCCTTTTCACTCTTTGGAACAACTGTCGCCTGAAGATTGTTGGTCGTTGCTTGCAAAACATGCATTTAGAAGTAGAAGGCCCAAGTGCACATCAGACTTGGAAGAAATCGCTAAAAAAATTGCACGTAAGTGCAATGGTCTGCCTAGCTGCAAAAACACTTGGAGGTCTCTTAGGTTGCAACATAGACTACGAAATGGAATCAGATATTGAACAGCAATCTTTGGGAGCATACCGCACGTAATAGTATTCTTCCATCTCTAAGATTGAGCTATCATTACCTCCCTACTCATTTAAAACAATGTTTTGCTTATTGCTCATTTTTCAAAGGACTATGAATTTGATAAGCAAAATGTGATTCACCACTTTTGGATGGCAGTGGGTTTAATTCCACAAGCTGAGAGTGAGGAAACAATGGGAGGAGGTTGGTGAAAACTACTTTGACCAACTATTATCACGATGATTACTTCAAAAAATCAAGAACTCAGGAGTCAAGTTTCATAATCTGCGATCTCATTCATGACTTGGCTGTATTCGTATCAGAGAATTTTGTTCTAGGCCTGGATGAGAAAGGATCACATGAAGTTCCTAAAAGAGTTCGACATTTTCATATATGATGGGAACATTTGATACCGCTCGAAGTTTCAGCCATTAGATGAAGTTAAATGTTTGCACTTTCTTACCCATATTTCCATGGAGTGTCTTATGCAGGGCCATATGTAAGTGGTAAGGTTTTAGATGATTTGTTACCAGCACTAAAATGTTTGCGAGGTGTTGTCACTGTTAAGATATAGAAATATCACTCAATTACCTCATAGCATTGGTGAACACATACACTTGCGCTACATTGATCTCTCTTACACTGCAATTGAAAGGCTGCCAGATACCCTGTAGTCTCTACAATTTACCAAACTCTATTGTTGTTAAGTTGTTCCTCTCTTGTTGAATTGCCGGACATGAGGAAACTGATTAATTTGCGTCATCTTGATATTAATGGAACTCGTTTAAAAGAGATGCCGGTGCAAATGGAGTAGGCTAAAAGTTTGAGAACATTGACAACTTATGTGTTGGGAAAATCTACTGGGATGTCAGGTGGCATTGGAGAACTAGGGGAGTTACCCAATCTTGGAGAAGCTCTCTATCTTGAGTCTAGAGAATGTAGTCGATGCTACGGATGCCTTGGGGGCCAATTTGAAGGATAAGAAACATCTCAGCTTAGAGTAGAGTTGGTATGGGGTCGTGAGGATGCAAATGGATGGGGTCGTGAGGATGCAAATGATTCCATAACAGAGAGACGTGTACTTGAAAGCCTACGCCCTTCTAATAATTTGGTGAAGCTGAGCATGCAGTTTTATGGTGGAACCAGCTTTCCGGATTGGTTGGGAGCTCTTCCTTCTCCAACATACAAGTCATGCTCCTCAGTGATTGTAGTGCTTGCTGGTCGTTGCCACCAGTTGGGCGGCTACCCGCTCTCAAAGAGCTCTATATAGTGAGCATGAAAACTGTCATGAGTATTGATGTTGAGTTCTACGGGGGTAATGGAGCTTCTCTAAGTCAGCCATTTCGATCTCAAGAAGCTACAAATCCGGGAGATGCCAGTGGGAGAAATGGCTCTCAAGAAGTTCAGGTAGAGGTCAGTGCAGTCCGGTTTCCTCTTCTTGAGAGCTGATTTTTATGGGGGTAATGTCGAAGCTGAAAGGAAACGCGTCATCTTCCCTTCCTTGAAAAAACTTTGTGGCTTGACTGCGGGGTTCTACATGAAAGGTCTCTCATCGTTAACACGGAGTCCCTTGCGACAATCTCTTCAAGAGCTTGAGATAGTTGGATGCCTGGTCTGTCGTCGTTACTAGAGACAGGTCGCTGTCCTCGCTTTCCAGACTTACATTCAAATTTTTAGTCGCACAGTGTGCTTGCAGAACAACGGCAATTGTCTTCAAAGCTTGAGTCTCGTTAACTGCGCGTCACTCGTGTCGTTCCCTACAAATGGTCTACCCACTTCGTTGACATCACTTGTAATAACAAATTGCAGGAGATTAGAATTCCTATCTCATGAGATGATGGCCAAATTGACATTCCTTCAATATTTGGATCTAGACAAGAGCTGTGATTCACTGAGGTCCTTCCCGCTGGGCGTTTTCCCCAAACTTTCATTTCTTACTATCGATGGTTGTAAAAATCTGGAATCCTTTTCCATTGGAGAAGGAGCTGATGGTGAAAATCTCACTCATCTCGACTATCTCTCTATCGATTCCTGTCCAAATCTGGTCTCTTTTCCCCACGCGGGTTTGCCCACTCCCAACCTGGGTCGTTTTACAGTCTCGGAATGCGAGAATTTGAAGTTATTGCCCGACCGAATACACACCCTCACCGCCCTTCAATTTTTGGGGATATCTAATCTTCCAAATGTTGAGTCATTTGCACAAGGGGGTTTGCCTCCCAACCTACAATCATTTGATATCAGGGGTTGTGAGAAACTGAGGCCTTCAGTGGAGTACTGGGGTTTGCAACGACTTGTCTCCCTTCGAGAATTTGAGATCTGGAGGAGCGAGGATGTGTTGGAGATGGTGCTCAAGGAACAGCTGCTCCCTACCACTCTTGACACTCTCCGAATCGATGGAATGAAAGATCTGAAATCTTTGGAGGGAAAGGGACTTCAACACCTCACTTCCCTTCAAGAGCTTTGCATTGGAAACTGTGATAGCCTCGAATTCCTGCCAAAAGAGGGTTTGCCGGCATCGCTCTCTTATCTGCGCATCGATGATTGTCCTTCTCTGAGGAAGAGGTGGCAGGAGAAGACGGGAGAAGAGTGGAGCAAGATAGCTCGCATTCCTTGCATCAAGATAGATGATCAAGTCATCATTTGAGATCTCAAGTCAAAGTCAGGTACGTACAATACAAGAGATGTCTGTAAATGCAGAGGTTTCATTCCATAGCCATGATTCAGATTCTGTAAAAGTTTGTATTCAATTGTTTACTGTCATCTCTACCGTGTTTAATTAATCAATAGTATCTTCATCTTTGAATTTAGGGTATCTTTCTGAGATGAGGTATGAAAAAGGGACGACGTCGTGGAACACCCTTACGCCGCGGGAGGTAACAACAAGAAGGCAATATTGATGAGAAGAAATTAACGGCATTTTCTCAGTTTGATGATGAGCGGAAGTGGGCGAAGCCACATTAAGGTAAAACTCCATGCGATCTTTTCTTTGATTAGGAGACCAAATTTGACCATTAAGATGGTGGTTGTATTAAATACATATGAAGGCATTATTATTGAGGCTTTGTAAATATGTTACATCTATCTGTAGAATTTCTCATTAATCATTTAGGCTTATATAATGTTAACAGCAAAATTCGACTATGCTCTCAGTCAGGGAAAAATTATGCCACTAACGTGTTTGTTGGCTTAACTGAAGCAAAGAGAAAACTGTGGAACTGTAAACAAAGGATTATCTAAGGCCAACAATTTTAACATCCGTCAATTAGTTATCCGTGAATGGTTCTCCTGCCGTCTGGCATGAATATGATTCTCCTTCAATTGGATTGGTAAGACCCGGAATGATATTTTACTCGTGCACTGCTTTATTTTCAATACAAGCGGCATGCATTTTCGTCTTCTCTTGATGTCGCTGCCATCTTCAAGTGGGTGCAGATATGTTTATGTACTGTACATACACAGTTGTTAGTGAGAACGGGAAAACAAAAATGAGAGCCAGGTTTCTTTAGAGCACTGCCATCATGCTTGCACTTGTTGGAAGGCCAGTACATTATGTTACTAGAACAGGTGGGTGGTTGCTGCACTACACATTTCACAGGAACGATATTTCTTATGTTGAACACTGCAGATGAGCTGTAATTGAGTTTCATTTCACTTTTGTTTCTTAGGAATTGTTTTTGAAACGCTCATAAAAAACAACTTCCTTTTTTTTTTCTTTGTAGTTTAGATAAAGAGAGACAGACATAGTCAGAGTCTCAGAGACGTTGATCATAGCTTGTGAACGTCTTTTTCTCCTAAGAGTGATCCTTTGGAACTGAGAGATTACAACATTTTGCTCTACCTAGGTATGTTTTCTAGCTGTATGTGCGGGGACATGTGAGTACAATTGCAATCTAATAAGTCATCTTTATTTGGATACTGCAGGGTCGTCCATTACGGTGGCAACCATCTGATTCATTAACCGTTCTAGAAGAAGATGCTGCGGGAAATTGATGATACTCCGTAACCTAATTTAGGTGGAGGATGGTTGGAGCGGGTCGTCATATGTTAGAATTTTTCTTGGTAATAACTCTGAACCATGGTATGATGGTAGTTCTTCATGTACATTATTGCAGATAGCAGTACAACCCCTAATCAATAGGAAGCGACGAGTACCAATGATCACGCAACTACGAATCCTAATAATAACTCCTCCA